>CM064495.1:3021834-3231565 GCA_032716605.1 Paralithodes platypus
GAGTTCTAAAAGGGAAGTAAGAAGGAAGCTCTCCAAAAACTCACTGACATTACTATTCAATAAATCCTTGCAGTCTGGAACTATGCCTGATCCAGTGGAAGCTAGCCAACGTAAACACCGATATAGTTCCAAAAAAAGGCAGCATAATCCCTACCCAGTAACTACTCGTCCAATTAGGCTTAACCTCAGTTGTTGTAGTTGTTAAAAAATGCTAGAGAACAAACGGTCATACGAGGACAGACTCGTAAATCACTTAGAGGAAAATAACATACTTAAAGATACTCAACACGGCTTTCGTAAAAAACGTTCCTGTTTAACAAACCTCTTAGACTTCTTCCACGATATCCTCACCCTCTACGATGAGAGTAAAGCTGTAGATATTATATACCTTGATTTTCAAAAGGCCTTTGACAAAGTTCCCCACAAACGTTTACTGCTAAAACTAAAAGCGCATGGAATACAAGACGGTGTGTTGAAATGGATAGAAAATTGGCTCAGCAACAGAAAGCAAAGGGTAGTCATAAACGGTAAGGCATCTAAATGGACCAATGTAAGTAGCGGGGTACCCCAGGGATCGGTACTAGGACCAATTCTCTTTCTAATTTACATCAACGACATAGATGAGGGTCTCACCTGCACAATCTCAAAATTTGCTGACGATACAAAAATTGCAAATAAAATTATTCAAAAGAACAAGTTGACGATATGCAACACAATCTAGATAAATTGTCATGTTGGGCCCAAATTTGGCAAATGAGTGTCAATGCGGATAAATGTAAAGTACTACATGTCGGATACCTAAATGAGAAAGCAAACTATTCGATGAATGGCACTCAGCTTAAGAATGTAAACAGAGAAACTGATCTGGGAGTAACAATATCGAGTAACCTAAAACCGAGTCAACAATGTTCAGAAGTTGTTCAGAAGGCAAACAAAATAATTGGCTTTATAGGCAGGTCATTTGAGCATAAATCCAAAGAAGTTATCCTAACCCTTTACAATTCCTTAGTCCGCCCTCTTCTGGAATACTGCGTTCAATCCTGGTGCCCTTATTACCAAAAAGATATAAACAAGCTAGAACGAGTTCAACGTAGAGTTACCAAAATGATACCTAGCCTAAAGAACAAACCATACGAAGAGCGTCTTAGAGAATTAAATCTATTTCCTTTAACCCAGCGCAGATTAAGAGGCGACTTAATTCCAGTGTTCAAAATCATCAAAGGCATCGACAATATGAACTGTAGTAAGTACTTCACTATCGACCAATCTAATTACACGCGGGGAAACGGTTGCAAAATTATTGGTAAATCTTTTAACTCGCACGAATCTAAGCATTTCTTCTTCAATCGAGTTGTCAACTTGTGGAATGGGCTTCCCCGAGTACGTTATAGACTGCAGCACCGTTGATTCATTTAAATTCCGCCTAGACAAATATCTCGCATCAAACCCGCGACTGACTGCGTTTGTAAATGAATAACTTTATCCTCCCCTCAGTTACTAACCCATATGTCCCCTACTAACTTCCTAGTCCTGCCACGTTAGTGGCAGGGCAGTAGTTTCCTTTCCAATGTTACCTTACCCACTCTAAACCACTGTTTGGACACTTGATCCTCAGTGTTTTGGAGGACAAGCAACCTAGAAGGGTCACTAGATCTGTTGTTGCTTGATTTCCTTTCCTTTGTACTCCTTTGTACTCCTAATATCTCCTACAGTGTTATATTATCTCCTAATATCTCCTACAGTGTTATATTCTCCTAAAATCTCCTACTGTGCAATATCTCCTACAGTGTTAATTATCTCCAATATCCTACTGTGTCAAATTCTCCCACTGTGTTATATTATCTCCTAATATCTCCTACTGTGTTCTAATATCTCCTACTGTGTCCTAATATCTCCTACTGTGTTCTATTATGTCCTAATATATCCTACTGTGTCCCAATATCTCCTACTGTGTCCTAATATCTCCTACAGTGTTATATTATCTCCTAATATCTCCTACAATATCTCTACAGTGTTATATTATCTCCTAATATCTCCTACTGTGTCCTAATATCTCCTACAGTGTTATATTATCTCCTAATATATCCTACTGTGTCCTAATATCTCCTACTGTGTTATATTATCTCCTAATATCTCCTACTGTGTTCTAATATCTCCTACTGTGTCCTAATATCTCCTACTGTGTTCTATTATGTCCTAATATATCCTACTGTGTCCCAATATCTCCTATTGTGTCCTAATATCTCCTACAGTGTTTTATTATCTCCTAATATCTCCTACTGTGTCCTAATATCTCCTACTGTCTCCTAATATCTCCTACTGTACTAATATATCCTACTGTGTCCTAATATCTCCTACTGTGTCCTAATCCCCTACTGTGTCCTAATATCCCCTACTGTGTCCTAAATCTCCTACTGTGTCCTAATATCTCCTACTGTGTCCTAATATCTTCTACTGTGTCCTAATATCTCCTACTGTGTCCTAACAACTCATAGTTTCTCGTAATTTATCGTATTGTCCTAGTTTCTCCTACTATGCATTATTACTATTAGCATTTCTGATGTACATAGCTATCTCCCGTTCCCAAATATCTTCTAAAATATTCTCTTATATTTCTATTTATCTTTCTATCTCTCTTAATGTGTATAGCTATCTCATGTTCCCAATTATCTTCTAACATAATATTGGTGGTGGTTTAATGGTTTAGATGCTTATGTTCTGGGTGTGGTGTCCCGAGTTCGAATCCCGGGAGGGCCATATGCTTTCATTAGCTTATTCAAGTACATTGGGGTTTGTATTTGATATTAATGTTAAAGAACGGGTGTTACTTATAAATATATATTTTATTATATCTTTCTATCTATCTTGTGTTTCAGAAAACTCCAAATCACTCTCCGAAGTAATCACTCTCCGTTTGTCATAATCATCTCTACCAATTTTCGAAGATGGAAATTTGCCGCTTTCCCCCACTCTTTCTCGCTCTCATTGCGTTTATTTCTTGTGTCAGCAAAGTGAAGGTGAGACATGTTTGTTTTTCTTCTTTATTGAAACGATCAGGGTTTTATAATTGCGTTATGATTAAGTTGGCTATATTTTTTGCACTGTGTTGTTATGATATTATATAAGGTATTAATTATTGTTTTCTTCTTCATTGGCACGATCAGGCTTTTATATTTGCGTCATGATAAAGTTGGTTATGTATATTTTGCACTGTGTTGTTGTAATATCATGTAAGGCATTGTTTTGTTTTTCTTTATTGAAACGATCAGGGTGTTATAATTGCGTCATGAAAATGTTGGCTTATATATTTTTTGCAATATGGTACTAACCGGCTTACCGTACTTAGCGGCTCGCTTGGTGTAGTGACTAGCGTCTCGGACTTCCACCCAGAAGGCCCGGGTTCGCGCCCACGCTCGGCGCATTAAAGATTTTTCACAAGCACTGAGTCGTTACCATCCCTCATGAGCAAAGGGATGGGGTACAGGACCCCAATGGAAATACGCCTAATCGGCCTTATTGAGCTATCCTTAGCTAGCTTAGCATGCGCTAGCTTTAAGAACTATTATTATTATTATTATTAACCCCTTGAGAATCATGACGCATTTTGACAGTTTATTCTGGCTATCATTAGACGAATTTATTTAGATTAGGAAGTATATATATGGAAGTCAAAGGGTTAATTGAGACAGTCTTTACTATTGTAAATTCCCACAGATCCTTCCTAAGCTGTATGAAATTGTCTAACGATAGACCGAGTAAATTATTCTAAACGTGTCATGATTCTCAAGGGGTTTAATGTGGGTATTAATTAAATTAACCCTTTGAGTACCAGCGACGTGTGTTATATTTTATTGTATCTGTATTTAAACGATTGTATGCAGGTAAAGATGGATCTGTGATATATAAAAGGGATAAGTGAGAGAGTTGGAAGCCTGTTAATTGCTGGAGGCCTTTTATATACTGAATACAGTCGTTTAACAGTAACCAGAACATTTTCCAAAGAACGTCATCGGTACTGAAAGGGTTAACTTAAGGGGAGATTTTCCACGAGGGATTTTTCTGGACCCTTTCTCCATCAAGTTTAGCCCCATTGCTTTTAAGATTTAAGACATTGACCCCATTAATTTGACGATTTTAAGAACTTTCGCCCCATTCCTGTCAATTTTAAGGTCTTTCGTGCCATTTAGGTGTCGATTTTTTCCTGGCGAGCGATAGCAAAGCCTGTCATTTAGGAGGAACCTGCCTTCGGCCGGGAAATTTGTCTATCGTAAAAATGTAGGCTACCATTTTTGTTTTTTCTATATTCCAACTACTCCCTCTCGGGCATAGGCTGAGAGCCTTTACACTACACCGCTGAACACGGTGAGGCCCGTGAGGTCTTGTTCCAGTTTAGGGAGTGAGACATGCGAAGCACCCCGGCTCGAACCAACTCCATCTCTGAAGCCGCTTCGCCTCTGCGCTTCACAGTCTCACCCCCACACTCAGACCCTCACTCTCAGAACGCCACCTATTGAGCAATTAACTCACTAGGCATTGCCCCCCCTGTAACATATTTTGAATATGGGAATATTCATACAATGTTATTTAATCAGGGAACAATGAGGATATATTTTTGGCATTTTGGTGTGCTGTGGTAATGCACTGAAACTAGGTACAGCACAAATTCCATCCCAATAATATCTTCCCATTGACATATTGGGATTCGAACCCGGGTCCATTGGATTAAGGTTGATGAATGTCTAGGGTACACACTAAAAACCTCCCCTTAAAATCTAATAAAGCTCTAAATATTTGTCCTCTTCGGCCATTTTTCTTTACTGAAACGGTTAGCATAAAATCTAATGCAATTCTAAACATCTGTCATATTCGGCCCTTTTACTTTATCCAACAGACCGTCAGTATACATCGTCCCGCGTCCGAAATATACGTCAGAAGTGAGTTGCTTAAAATTTGCTCGTTATTCTATACATTAAGTTTCTATTTTGCCTATTCCCTTTTTCTAGAAGGTGTAATGCATATGCACATATTCTGTATTAAATTTATGCTAAAAACCATAATAATAATAATAATAATAATATGCATATGAATATTAATTATGATATTAATAAAAATAACAATAAATATAATAAACAATAATATAAATATAATCATTATCAGTATATTTCGTGCGTGAATTTGCTTGCTTTAATAAGTTTATATATTTGCCTACTGAATATATAATTGTTTCCACACGATTCGCCAGGAGCCCAGGACAAGAATCAAGCCCCTGCCCTCATAGCCACACCTAATGAAGCAGATAGCCAGCCATTCATTAAGTCTAATGAACATCCTACACATAAAACAAGACCACCCTACGTAAAGAGTAATGGACGTCAGGTAGAGGGGTGCTCTACAGAAAACTTGAACACATTTATAGACCTACTGATTGATGCATATGATACACAATTTGAAGAATTTGCGTCTCTGTCTAACATTACTATAGACATGTGTGAAGTTACAGACGAAGTTACAGACGAGTACCTATCCTCAATCGTGTCTCATACGAGAGAGTTAATTAGGACGAGTCAGAGCCTTATGGTTTATATCAACACACAATTTAACTATCCGGCTTCCTGTTCACAAGACCCTCTCATTTTGACGGATCCTGGTGTTGTGAATATCGTCAATTCAGCGAAGCCATATGACAAATTCCTGGAGATAAAGATCGATGCAAAGGAGGAGTGTATTGCCGGGAGAAATACCAAAACACTTATACCATTACAGGAGTTGAACTTTGATGATACCACCTGTTATACGTTTACAACTCATCACGATTTACCGAACATCACCACCACTACCACTGCCACCTTCACCACTAATGCCAATACCACCACACCATACGTCATCACCACCACCATGAGTTCTAACACCCACACCACCCATCATCACCACCACCACAACCATGAGTCTAACGCCACCACACCACCCATCCCTACCACCACCACCATGAGTTCTGACACCACCACACCCACCCATCCCTACCACCACCACCACCATGAGTTCTAACACCACCACACCACCTATCCTACCACCACCACCATGAGTTCTAACACACCACACCACCCATCCCTACCACCACCACCACCATGAGTTCTAACACCACCAAACCACTCATCCCTACCACCACCACCATGAGTTCTAACACCACCACACCACCCATCCCTACCACCACCACCACCATGAGTTCTAACACCACCACACCACCCACCATCACCACCACCACAACCATGAGTTCTAACGCCACCACAACCACCCATCCCTACCACCACACCATGAGTTCTAACACCACCAAACCACTCATCCCTACCACCCACACCATGAGTTCTAACACCACCACACCACCCATCCCTACCACCACCACCACCATGAGTTCTAACACCACCACACCACCCATCATCACCACCACCACAACCATGAGTTCTAACGCCACCACACCACCCATCCCTACCACCACCACCATGAGTTCTGACACCACCACACCACCCATCCCTACCACCACCACCACCACCATGAGTTCTAACACCACCACACCACCCATCCCTACCACCACCACCACCATGAGTTCTGACACCACCACACCACCCATCCCTACCACCACCACCATGAGTTCTAACACTACCACACCACCTATCCCTACCACCACCATCATGAGTTCTAACACCACCAAACCACCCATCCCTACCACCACCACCATGAGTTCTGACACCACCACACCACCCATCCCTACCACCACCACCATGAGTTCTAACACCACCACACCACCCATCCCTACCACCACCACCATGAGTTCTAACACCACCAAACCACCCATCCCTACCACCACCACCATGAGTTCTGACACCACCACACCACCCATCCCTACCACCACCACCATGAGTTCTAACACTACCACACCACCCATCCCTACCACCACCACCATGAGTTCTGACACCACCACACCACCCATTACTACCACCACCACCATGAGTTCTGACACCACCAAACCATCCATCCCTACCACCACCATGAGTTCTGACACTACCAAACCACCCATCCCTACCACCACCACCACCACCATGAGTTCTGACACCACCACACCACCCATCCTCCACCACCACACCACCATGAGTTCTAACACACCACCTCCCATCCCTACCACCACCACCATGAGTACTGACACTACCAAACCACCCATCCCTACCACCACCACCACCATGAGTTCTAACACCACCACACCTCCCATCCCTACCACCACCACCATGAGTTCTGACACCACCACACCACCCATCCCTACCACCAGCACCATGAGTTCTAACACCACCACACCACCAATCCCTACCACCACCGCCATGAGTTCTGACACCACCAAACCACCCATCCCTACCACCACCACCATGAGTTCTAATACCACCACACCACCCATCCCTACCACCATCACCATGAGTTCTAACGCCACCACACCACCCATCCCTACCACCATCACCATGAGTTCTAACACCACCACACCACCCATCCCTACCACCACCACCACCATGAGTTCTGACACCACCACACCACCCATCCCTACCACCAGCACCATGAGTTCTAACACCACCACACCACCCATCCCTACCACCACCACCATGAGTTCTGACACCACCACACCACCCATCCCTACCACCACCACACGCTAACACTACCAAACCACCCATCCCTACCACCACCACCATGAGTTCTGACACTACCAAACCACCCATCCCTACCACCACCACCATGAGTTCTGACACCACCACACCACCCATCCCTACCACCACCACCATGAGTTCTGACACTACCAAACCACCCATCCCTACCACCACCACCACCATGAGTTCTAACACCACCAAACCACCCATCCCTACCAACACCACCATGAGTTCTAACACCACCACACCACCCATCCCTACCACCACCATGAGTTCTGACACTACCACACCACCCATCCCTACCACCACCACCATGAGTTCTGACACTACCAAACAACCCATCCCTACCACCACCACCACCATGAGTTCTGACACCACCACACCACCCATCCCTACCACCACCACCACCATGAGTTCTAACACCACCACACCACCCATCCCTACCACTAACACCATGAGTTCTAACACCACCACACCACCCATCCCTACCACCACCACCATGAGTTCTAACACCACCACACCACCCATCCCTACCACCACCACCACCATGAGTTCTAACACCACCAAACCACCCATCCCTACCACCACCACCATGAGTTCTGACACCACCACACCACCCATCCCTACCACCACCATCATGAGTTCTAACACTATCACACCACCCATCCCTACCACCACCACCATTAGTTCTGACACCACCACACCACCCATTACTACCACCACCACCATGAGTTCTGACACCACCAAACCATCCATCCCTACCACCACCACCATGGGTTCTGACACTACCAAACCACCCATCCCTACCACCACCACCATGAGCTCTGACACCACCAAACCACCCATCCCTACCACCACCACAATGAGTTCTGACACTACCAAACCACCCATCCCTACCACCACCACCACCACCACCACCATGAGTTCTGACACCACCACACCACCCATCCCTACCACCACCACCATGGGTTCTAACACCACCACACCACCCATCCCTACCACCACCTCCATGAGTTCTAACACCACCACACCACCCATCCCTACCACCACCACCATGAGTTCTGACACCACCACACCACCCATCCCTACCACCACCACCTCAACACCACCACATACTACCAAACCACCCATCCCTACCACCACCACTATGAGTTCTGACACTACCAAACCACCCATCCCTACCACCACCACCATGAGTTCTGACACCACCACACCACCCATCCCTACCACCACCACCATGAGTTCTGACACCACCACACCACCCATCCCTACCACCAGCACCATGAGTTCTAACACCACCACACCACCAATCCCTACCACCACCGCCATGAGTTCTGACACCACCAAACCACCCATCCCTACCACCACCACCATGAGTTCTAACGCCACCACACCACCCATCCCTACCACCATCACCATGAGTTCTAATACCACCACACCACCCATCCCTACCACCATCACCATGAGTTCTAACCACCACACACCCATCCCTACCACCATCACCATGAGTTCTGACACCACCACACCACCCATCCCTACCACCACCACCATGAGTTACACCACCACCACCATCCCTACCACCAGCACCATGAGTTCTAACACCACCACACCACCAATCCCTACCACCACCGCCATGAGTTCTAACACCACCAAACCACCCATCCCTACCACCATCACCATGAGTTCTAACGCCACCACACCACCCATCCCTACCACCATCACCATGAGTTCTAACACCACCACACCACCCATCCCTACCACCACCACCACCATGAGTTCTGACACCACCACACTACCCATCCCTACCACCACCACCACCATGAGTTCTGACACCACCACACCACCCATCCCTACCACCACCACCATGAGTTCTGACACCACCACACCACCCATCCCTACCACCACCACCATGAGTTCTAACACCACCAAACCACCCATCCCTACCACCACCACAATGAGTTCTGACACTATCAAACCACCCATCCCTACCACCACCACAATGAGTTCTAACACTACCACACCACCCATCCCTACCACCACCACCATGAGTTCTGACACTACCAAACCACCCATCCCTACCACCACCATGAGTTCGTACACTACCACACCACCCATCCCTACCACCACCACCATGAGTTCTGACACTACCAAACAACCCATCCCTACCACCACCACCATGAGTTCTGACACCATCACACCACCCATCCCTACCACCACCACAATGAGTTCTGACACTACAACACCACCCATCCCTACCACCACCACCATGAGTTCTGACACTACCAAACCACCCATCCCTACCACCATCACCATGAGTTCTGACACTACCACACCACCCATCCCTACCACCACCACGAGTTCTGACACCACTACACCACCCATCCCTACCACCACCACCATGAGTTCTGACACCACCACACCACCCATCCCTACCACCACCACCATGAGTTCTGACAGTACCACACCGCCCATCCCTACCACCACCACCACCACCATGAGTTCTAACACCACCACACTACCCATAACCACCACTACACCACCCATCCCTACCACCACCACCACCACCATGAGTTCTAACACCACCACACTACCCATCACCACCACCACCACCACCACCACCATGACTACTACCAGAACAGCACCACACACCACCACCACCACCACCACCACCACACCACACACCTCCACAACCACACCACACACCATAACCACAACACCACACACCATCACCACCTCCAGTACTAACAAAACCTCACCACATCCCACAACCATCACATCACACATCACCACCACGGGAACTAACGAAACCACACCACATATTTACACCACCATCACCGCTACTAACAAATCATTACCACATACTATCACCACCACTACAATGGCTACTAACAAATCATCACCACACACCACCATCACCACCGTTACTAACATGCCCACATCACATATCATCACCACCACAATGACTATTAACAAAGCATCACCACCCATCACCACCACCAACACCACACCGCCCATCACCACCATCAATACTACCCACGTCACCACCACCATCAACACTACCAAGACCACACCACCCATCACCACCATCAACACTACACCACACATCACCACCATCAATACTACCCACGTCACCACCACCATCAACACTACCAAGACCACACCACCCATCACCACCATCAACACAACACCACACATCACCACCATCAATACTACCAACACCAAAACACCCGTCACCACCATCAACACCACCCACGTCACCACCATCAATACTACCAACACCACACCACACATCACCACCATCAATACTACCAACACCACACACCAAGCCCCATCTTATACTCATCATCCAGCACCTCTCAATACAACAGCATCTGCTTCCAAATCAACGACCTTCTGTTGTAGCACGATTTATCCCACAATCCAAAAGGAACTGACGGCACTGCTCGAAAACATGACGCTCATCCAAGGAGAAATCGACCTTGTGAGCGCCGAGATCGAAGCCTGTATGAACAACGCCACTACTTTAGATCGAGCCATCAAGCTGACTGGAGTTCTTATCGGCCTCACCAAGAAACTGCAAGAGCTCTTTACGATCCTGCATGATCACAACGTCCCTCACTCAAGACTGCCAGGGAGTGATGTCAAGTACTCTAGTCCTTTCATCCAGTTTGGCCATCTCAAATCGACTTTGGGCGATAATGAGGAAGGTATGTGATATGGAATTGACCACTTGCGAGTTTCAGATTGTAAGGAAGTTGGAGCTGTAGATGTCGGTATTTAGAAGAATTACCAGTTAACTATGGTTGTACTGCATTTATAAATACTTAAAATTGGATTCAATATACTTTCTACCCATCACTAACCTACATTCTTATTGAATTTCTATTTAACATTGATATTTACAGGTCCAACTTACTTATAGCCTGAAACTCGCGAGTGGTCAATGAACCTCTTGACAATTACTTATGAATGATAAATATATAGCACGGCGTTAAGTAACATAATAAGAACCCATTTGAATTCAGTATACATTTCGGTTCCTAGGCAACTCATTCTGTAGACCATTTCCATCAGATCTTAATCATTGTCAGTTCAACCAAGGCCAGCAAAACTATACTCTGTTAATTTAGCTGAGGGTAAATTGAATCCCTTAGCATCTGATTTTGTTTGTTCAATTCTTAGCTGAAAAATAGGATGCTGATATGTCTCTGCATCATATTGTTGCCAAGTTATCATAATCAGTAACCTATTATGTTACAAAATCTTGGTAATAGCCGAGTAATCAGGATGACGAGATAGCAATTTACCATCAGCTGGAACTAAACAGACTATAATGCTAATCTGAAGTCCTAACCCAAGCATTCCAATCTCCTCTCTTTACTAGTTCCCTGCAACTGAAGGGCCCCGTTAGTGCAATTCAAGAAGTACCGGTAAAATGACGTAACTTCGGACGGGGAGATAACTTCGGACACTCTAGAAAAACTATACAATGAACCACAGTTATGGGATAAATACATGATGTTATGGAAAAACAAGTATGTCTTCAGTGTTCTTCCATAATGCAGAGTAATTTTTCCATAACTGTACCTTATATACTTTCATCCAGAAGTGTCCGAAGTATAGCCCTCGTCCGAAGCTAGGGCATTTCACGACTGAATTTCCAATCTCCTCTCTTTACTAGTTCCCTGCGAGAGAGCCGAACTAAAGGACCCCGTTGGTGCTATTCAAGAAGTACTGAATTTCGTGGGCAGACTTGAGCAGCACCCCGATCTCCGCCACGACCAAAACCTGCTCATCTGCTCCGCTCGTCGCCTCTCTCTGGCCCTCACCTCGGTAACCACAAAGAGAGTAATAATAATAATAATAATAATAATAATAATAATAATAATAATAATCATAATGATAATGTTCATTCAGTTATCATTATCACAATGTTGGTACAAAATAATATGCTTTACGTATGACATGTACCAGCTTTGCATAATTCCAACTAAAGAGACCCCACATGTATATTTCCAATGCCATCCCTTTCACTATGAGAAACTGTCACTTATTCATATGCTTCATTAAATTATCTAGTGTTTGCCTGGATAATTGTAATGACGTTTTGATTACGAGAGAACTGCCCTGAGATAAAATATACTATTATGGAAGATACCCCAATTAATCTTCATAGCTATCAGACTGAATCAATAGTACCAGTGACGTCCTTGTCATTGTATTCTGACAACTATTATACGAGTTTATTCAGCTTAGGAAGGACGTCTAGCCATTAACAGGCTACAGACGTTCTCAATTAACCCTTTTAGCTACCATATATCCATCCTAAGCTTCATAAAATCATCTGAATGTAGCTGCAATAACATAAATATAACGTCGCCGGTACAGAAGAGGTTGGCTCCCACACTTCTAAACCAACCATTTCCGACTCGTGGTTCTCAACAGGTGACACAGGGCCCCACCAGGAGTGACTCTGAGCAGGATCAGAGCCAAGTGGTCGACCTCCTGAAGAGCCTGGAGGAGAAGCTGATGGGGGAGATGACTCGCGCCGTCACCACAGTCAGTAGTAGTCTATACCCTGTTTCTTTTCAACTGACGGTACATTGCAAAGTTCCCATCAAGTTCATATATCGTTCGTACTATATTTCTTAAACAAACTTCATGCGCTATATTAGAATGATCCAAACGTGTACAATAAGATAAAGATTAAGACCCGTTATTACCCAACAGAGCAACGCTGAGAACGAGATGAAACAAGCAGAACTGACGAAAAAGAGGGACAACCTGGCTCTGGAGAAGGGGAACATGGAGAGTCAACTGGAGGTAGCACAACGGAAGGAGAAAGAACACAGAGAACACACAGAACATGATGGACAGAGCAAAGAAGAGAACATAACACAATAGAACAGAACAGAACCGAACACAGAGAACAAACAGAACATGATGGACAGAGCAAGGGAGACACTGAACAGAGGGAGGCAGAGAAGAGAGACACAGCGCAGATAGAGAGACAGCAGAGAATGACAGAACAGAGGGAGACAGAGAAGATAGAGAGACAACAGAGAATGGCAGAACAGAAGACAGAACAGAGAGAGACAGGACACAGAGAGGAACAGCATAAAGAGACAGAACAGGAAGATACAGAACAGAGCGAAACAGAACCAGGGAAACAGGGACAGAATGAGGAACAGAATTGGCAAGAGACAGAGCAGAATTAAGCAGAGATTGAAGGCAGAAACGAGAGCATTGTAGCACCAGAAGAAGAAGGAGAAGAAGATGAAGAAGAAGAAGAAGAAGAAGATGAAGAAGAAGACGTAGAAGAAGAAGAAGAAAAAAAATAGAGGAAGAAGAAGAAGAAAAATAAAAATAAATAAGAATAAGACAAAGCAGAAGAAGAAGAATGGTTGACTGAATTTAAAGGATCTGACTGACCCCAAAACTACGACTATTATGTATAATGTTGGATTAAGCGCAACAAAGTATAGCCAAATTAGCTAGTATTTTTGTTATAATATACTGTACAGTACCGTATATGCAGACCTGGGTGCTAATTTGTTATCAGGTATATTATTGCACTATTTTGTTCACACACTCACACAAACACACACTCTCTCTCTGTCTTACACACACACACACACACTCTCTCTGTCTCGCTGACACACACACACACACACACACACACACACACACACACTCTCTCTCTATCTACCACACGTACATAATTATACATATACATTTTTGACGGCACATTAATTTATTTATTCATTAATACTGTAGGAAACACAGTTATCACTTTGTTATCATCTTATTTTCTGCATTTTGTGTTCTTGCACTTATGAAACTACCATTGGTTATTGTATGATGTGTGTATTAAATATTGCATATATTTGTATTATATTTATTATTCCTGTCCATTAGTTATTATATTGTAAAATCATTATATACTGTATATAAAGCATTTATGTATATTTATAGTATTTTCTGAAGATATAATGTTGTATGAGTAAATAATGGTGATATTTAAATTGTAATCATGTAGAATTATTATCCAAAGACCATACTATATATCCTGTACCAGTATTCCAAAAGGTTGTTATTATGGGTATGGAGGTATTTGAGTATAAAGAGAGGGAAATATCACCATTGGCACCAAGATGTCGGAAGCTGGCCGATTTCTGTGTCAGTAGGATCTTCAGTATGACTAAAACCCCGTCTACACGATCGAGCAGTGTCCGGCGGGCTGTGCCCCTTCACCGGGCAAAGTCTGTTAAACACGCTGGCGGTGTTGTCCAACTTGTCCACACGGCAGCCGGGCAGTGATTGGCCAGTCAAAGTCTGCCAGTTGTCAGAGTAGGAGCTCGGCAGGGCTGGGTCAGTGGGTCCTGTATGATCACCATGGTCCCCAACAACAATAACCTATATAGCCAAGCAGATGCCAATAGGAGGGAGTGTATATCGGCAGAAGCTCGACTGGAGGCAACACCTCATGTTTGTTTCAAATGGATGCAGCTACACTTATTTGAAGTATACTAAAAGATTATCCAAGCATAGTTTGTCTCGCATTATTCCTGAAACTTGTCGAGCAATATACAAAGTACTCAATCAAGAGTGCTTGCAGGGGAGATTTATAGTGAGACGATCCAACCTAAGTTTACATAAAATTAATTAAATAATGCAATTGCGGATGGTATATTGAAATCGTTTCGTCGTTGCGATTCCAACGGTATATACATATTTTAATTTTGACAATTTTTTAGGCTCAATAGGCCTATTTTAACGTTAAAAAACTCAGTAGACAAGTTATCTATCTATGGATTTTATTCAAATTTATACCGAAAGTACACTTTGACACGCTGAATCGAATGGCGCAAACATAATTGAAATCGGACTATTAGTTTAGGATTTCGATATTGACTTGGCCTTCCTGGAGGGCCCAGGGGACCGTTTTTTGGACTGTAGCCCAAACTATAATGCTTGCACTTGGCGGGCGACTTTCGAATTTCGAGTTTTCATGGGTATATATGGATTCGTCTCGTCATTACGATTCCAACGGTATATGATTTTTATTTTTTTTACAAATATTTAGGCCCAATAGGCCTATTTTATAGTTTAAAAAACACTGTCCCCTACATGATGGCTGTCTAAGTAAGAGAAGAAGCTGTTGGAGTGGCTTTGTTGAGTGTGTTATTAGTTAGAGAAGGGTATATAATTAAAGCTCTTTCTTGTGTCTTCCTTCCACCCAATCTACCCACTTGTTATAATGGAGCAGCCACGTAAGTGATAATACTGTAAGTTATGTTCAAATAGTATAGTTAGCCATACAATATTTAAGATGGGATAGTTTTCTTTTTCAATAATCTTTACAGAAAACGATAGTTTGAATGGGTAACTAATATATTTTATTAGAAATCGTCGAGATACATATCAGTACTTTCCGTAGTTATCTATATAAGGATATTGTTCAAATTTATACCACAGGTACACTTTGACACGCTGAATCGAATGGCGAAAACAGAATTGAAATCGGACCATTAGTTTAGGATTTCGAATTTGACGGCCTCCCAGAACGGCCCAAATGACCAGTTTTTGGACATTAAAAGTCCTCTGTAGCCCAAACTATACGTCCTAGGGAATTCTACTTGGTGCCATTCGATTTTTCTCGACGAGCGGCTTCTATAAATGGTCGAAGATTGCATTTTCGACCAGCCATTCGCCCAGAATCGAAAATATTTGTTTCCAAAATCCCTGCGCAGGCAAATTTTTGCACTTGGTGGGCGACTTTCGAAATTCGAGTTTTCATGGGTATATATGGATTCGTCTCGTCATTACAATTCCAACAGCATATGAATTTTTTAATTTTGACCAATTTTTGGGCCCAATAGGCCTATTTTAATGTTTAAAAACTCCGTACTGTAGACGAGTTATCTATGTATAGATTTTGTTCAAATTTTAACCATAAGTTCACTTTGACATGCTGAATCGAATGGCGCAAACATAATTGAAATCGAACAATTAGTTTAGGATTTCGATTTTGACTTGGCCTCCCAGAACGGCCCAAATGACCAGTTTGTGGACTTTAAAAGTCCTCTGTAGCCCAAACTATATGTGCTAGGGAATTCTACTTGGTGCCATTCGATTTTTCTCGCCGAGCTGCTTCTATTCATGGTATTATAGTTAATTTTCGCTCACAGCCATTCGCCCAGAATCGAAAATATTTTGGTCCAAAATCCCTGCGTTTAATTAAGCCCAGGAAATTGTTTGCACTTGGCGGGCGGCTTTCGAATTTCGAGTTTTCATGGGTATATAATTATGGATTCGTCTCTTCATTACAATTTCAACGGTATATGGATTTTTTAATTTTGATTTTTTTTTAGGCCCAATAGGCCTATTTTAAAGTTTAAAAACCCCATAGACGAGTTATCTATTTATGGATATTGTTCAAATTTATACCACAAGTAGCCTACACTTTGATACGCTGAATCGAATGGCGCAAACATAATTGAAATCGGACCATTAGTTTCGAATTTGACTTGGCCTCCCAGAACGGCCCAAATGACCAGTTTTTGGACTTTAAAAAGTCGTCTGTAGCCCAAACTATAAGTCCTAGGGAATTCTACCTGGTGTCATTCGATTTCTCTCGACCGACAGCTTCCATACATTGTCATAGATTTCATTTTCGACCAGCCATTCTCCCATAATCGAAAACATTTGTTAAAAAATGCCTGGGTTTAATTAAGCCCAGGCAAATCGATGATTTTGGTCTGATTTTGACTATTCAAGATTATGGTATATTTGGAGTCGTCTCGTCGTTGCGATTCTAACGTTTATTTTTTAAGATAAATATATCATACTTATAGGAATAATCTTAATAAAATATTCATATTACTAATAATAACTTTTCAATATAAATGGGGACGCTCCCCATACTTTATTCTGAAGCTAACATTAAAGTCATACCATCAGTGACATTTAAAAAGTGATTGCACCCATTACATCCTGTTTACCTTCCACCAAATTTTCCTGATTGATACCTGTATAATAGAAGGATAAAATATATATAGGCCTATATTTATTAACCCCTTTTGTACCGGCGAAGTATTTTTGTATTTGTTTTGAGGTACATTTAGACGATTGCATTAAGATTAAAAGGATATATGATAGCTAAAGGGATTAATTGAGATCGTCTGTAGCCTTTTAATGGGTAGACGTCCTTCCTAAGCCGTGTAAAGACTTATTATAATTGCCAGAATATAATAAAATGGATGTTACCGGTATTGAATGGGTTAAAGATCAAGCTATACATTTATTTCCCTCCTTCCACGGGCCCCTTTATCCCCATTACCCCCGGCAAACTGCCGGGCAGTTCGACTTGGCCTTCCTGGAGGGCCCAAATGACCACCGGCAAACTGCTGGACAGTGCCTGGTGATTTCGCTCAACTGCGTGCACGGGCATATCCCTGGTTTGCCCGCTGAATTTGCCCCATATCGAACATTTCCCTTGTGCCTGACGGGCAGTGCTCGATCGTGTGGACGGGGCTTTAGAGGCTTAGAATAACCCCAAGTCAGTCTACTACTATTACTACTATTACTACTACTACTACTACTACTACTACTACTACTACTACTACTACTATTATTCGTGTGATACTCCCTTTAGTGCGACATAGAATAACCCCAAATCAGTTCAGTATGCTCACAACCTGCTTCCCTTAGTATGGTTTCCAGTTCAGGGTAGGTTGAGTTGAGGCGATCTGGATACTTAGCAAAGAATAGGTACAGGTTATCTGGGCAGAGGGAATTTTGGATTTTCTTGAAGGATTTAAGCATGGCAGGTAGACTCTCGTGTATCAAGAATGAGATCCAGTGCTCACATAGTTCAGGCTCTGTTAGCTTGTCAAGAGTCTCACACACCTCAAACACGGTCTCCTGGAACTTCTTGAAGGTGCCGTTACCCCCCTTCTCCAGAAACAGCTTCCCAAGGGAGAATTTTGGCGGTCGCATGTTGTTGTTCTCGTAGGGCACCAGGTATAGAGGTGTGGCAAGGGCATAGTTGGGCCAAAAGACCTTCTTCTTCTTCAAAGGAAAGCCCTTTTTCTTCGGCGGAACAGCCTGGTGGAGGAAAGGCCACATGGGCAGTCCGTGGCAGTACCAGCTATACCCATTACTGAGGCCCACCTCCTCGTCCACGTACCAGCCATCGGTACACGCCGCATCTTCAGCACTGCCGGATTCCCATTTCACGTCGTCACTGAAATTGTCTCGGTGCAGGTTCATCACGGCAAATTGATCTTCGGCCTGAAAAAAAAATAAGATAAACATAAAACAATTATCTTTTTTAAATAAGAAAACAAAATAATCGATAGGTTTATCTAGGCAAATTGATCTTTGTCCTGGAAAAAGAAAACAAAATAATAATCGATCTATCTATCTATTGCTGGACGGCGGACGCCTTAACCCTTCCTGCCCGGGTGTCATTTTAAAACGACACCCCTTGCGAAGAGCAGGAGCCCGGGTGTCCTTTTAATATCTGTAAGCTTGAAAGCCTTTTAAGCGTGGTTTGAAAGCCGTGCGGCGAAACGTTTGTAAACAAAGCCGGTCGGAGCGACGCGCAGCTTCAAAAACAAGAAGAAGAAGTCGGATCTTTGTTGTTGTTGTCTGCTAGAACGAAAATTAGTGTCTGTAAATGTCCGATATTGCTAAAACCGCATCAAAACTCTCTCCACGGAAATCGTCATCACAAATGAACCAGTTGACCTAGAGAGCTCTACTCAACTCCAGTCTACAGATACAAGTAAGAGCTAAATATCGAGATGTGTGTGAATTCTCTAGCAGTTAAAATAACAAAAATAGGCCTAGGCCTAATACAGCGTTTTTTGGCCAGATCGCCCGGATCGGATCGTAGTGCTGTCATTTAGAAGGCCAGCCCGGGGAGGAAGGGTTAAACAAAACACCCCAAAGCTGACCTATCCCCAGTGAGAAGGACAATCCGTGCCAGTTTCTTTAAGGACTTGCAGGATTGACAACTCAATTTAGGGTCCATCCGAGTCCGAGGCCTTCTATGTATCGTTTTAGCACTATTTTTCTACAGTTGTGTGCGGCTATTCCATCCATTAATCTGCTTCACTCTTAGGTAAGCAGTACGGATTTGTATAAGGTATACTCCCCTAGATAGGTTGCCGACCAAGGCTGGCGAGTCCGATCCATCCTGATAATAATCATAAAAATATATATAATAATACAATATAAGTAAAAACTCTTCCACACAATGTAAATAACTGTTCAGGTGTGACCATTGTTCAGGTTGTCTTCCTCAACATGCCGATTATCAGTACAACCCACATCAAGAAAATACAGTTTCGTCTGATGATAATGTTTGTATTATATTAATGTGATCAACTATTTCTACAGTTTCGGAAGGAAAGCCCATTTTTAAGCATAATATACCCGATTTCGTATTTAGTTGCCAGCAAACGGTTGTACGACATGAATATGAACATCATATGAGGGGACGACCTGAATATGAACACCATATGAGCGGATACAATGAATATATCTACTATATGGCGGGACAACATGAAAATAAACACCATATGAGGAGGAGCACTTTAACCTTTTGAGTACCAGCAAAGTATGTTATATTTTGTTCTAGCTGTATTTAGACGATATGCAGCTTAGGAAGGATCTGTGGTAGTTAAAAGGGTTGGTTGACATAGTTTGAAGAATTATTATTGCTAGGTAACCTTTCTAAGCTGAATCAAAACGTCTAATAGTTGCCAGAATGTGATGAAAAGGACGTCCCTGGTACTGAACGGGTTAAACGTTTTAGAACAGGCAGCACCGGATCATCCGGATGGATATATACAATATGTCACCAATCACGGGAGTTTGTTGCATCACGGCCTATCCGCTATGACTCGTCTATGTGGACAGTCGTGGACAGTAATAATGTATACACCCATATCAACCCTTAAACCTCTAAACCCAAGTTCTGATTTTTTTTGGATATGAAGAATAATATATATGTTTATATAGACACACACACACATATATATACAGTATATATATATATATATATATATATATATATATATATATATATATATATATATATATATATATATATATATATATATATATATATATATATATATATATATATAGAGAGAGAGAGAGAGAGAGAGAGAGAGTTACGCTTATAATAAACTGGAACATACATAACAAGATACCAAAACTGCCTACCCCATATGTCTTCCTCTTGCGCTGTTTGGTTCCTGCTATGACGTGTGATCGACCAACAAGGCACAGTTGTTTGAGTACCGACAGTTGAGTGCCAGTGCCAGTGCCAGTGCCAGACCAATCACCCGCTACCACAGACTCACACACCCTGTTCAAGAATAACATATATATAAATTAATGTATAGGTATTGTTTATGTACAGTAATTCAATACCATACAAAAAGAGGTCCCGAGGTCGAAACATGTAGGCCTATAGGAAAATAAGACAACAATAATCTCACAATGAAGTGTGTGTGTGTGTGTGTCTGGGTGTCTGTGTGTGGTTACTTGTTTGCGTATGTGTGTGTGTGTCTGTGTGTGTGTGTCTGGGTGTCTGTGTCTGTGTGCGTGTGTGTGTGTGTGTGTGGTTACTTGTTTGCGTATGTATGTGTGTGTTTGTGTATTATATTGCGCGTAAGTGCGTGTGTGGGCATTTGTATTTACCTAATTTACCTAATTGTGTTTTACATTATTGAAATTTATACTCCGTACTGTCCCGTCTGCTTTTAAGTTATGCTTTCTTGTAAATGATGCTGTACTTTCTGCACACACTAAATTGGTGGGCAAGTTATTCCACTTTTGAATGGCTCTATTTCGAAAGCCAAATATCCTAGCAATTGTCTTGCACATTTTTTCAGAATTTTAAAATCGTGTATTTGTGTGTGTGTGTGTGTGTGTGTACTCACCTAATTGTACTCATCTAATTGTAGTATACAGGATTCGAGTTTTTAGGCTCGTATTGTCCCGCTTCCAAAGATTCGGTTATCTAATTTGGCTTTAAAAATGTGGATATTCCCCGCACCCACCACTTCATCATCCAACTGATTCCACATATTAATACTTCTATATGGAAAGCTGAATTTCCTCACATCTCCTTTACATCTACCTTTCTGTAACTTGCAACTATGTCCTCTAGTCCTCCCTTTATCTCCCTCGATAAAGTCCTCCTTGTCTATCCTTTCCAATCCCCTAACACATTTATACATCATAATCATATCCCCTCTTTCTCTTCTCTCACTTAGAGTTGGCAAATTCAATCTCTCTAATCTCTCTTCATATGTCAGTTCTCTTAGTTCTGGAATCATCTTCGTTGCAGCTCTCTGTACTTTCTCCAACTTAATTATGTGTTTTTAAGATGGGGTGACCACACCACTGCCGCATATTCCAATTTAGGTCTCACCATTGATTTTATTATATTTACTAGCATCTCTTCATTCAAATAGTTGAATGCTATATTTACTTTATTCAACAGGCCATAAGCTTCTCCCACAATTTTGTTAATATGGCTCTCGGGTGAAAGATCTCCCTGTATTATAATGCCCAAGTCCTTTTCTTTCTCTGAGGGGTTAATCGTGCATTCTCCTAGTTTATATTCCCAATGAGGTCTTCTTTTACTCACACCCCCTTCCATCACATGACATTTATCTTTGTTAAAATATAATTTCCATATCTTGCTCCATCGGTCTATCTTATCCAGATCACTCTGTAGCTCTCTACAACTGTTTTCGTCCACTATATATTTCATAATTTTTACATCGTCAGCAAACATATTCATGTATGCATTTATTTCCTCTGGCATGTCATTTATATAGACCAGAAACATAATTGGGGCCAACACTGATCCCTGTGGAACTCCGCTTGTAACATCCCTCCATGTTGATAAGCTGTCTCTTATCATGGTTCTCATCTGTCTTCCCGAGAGATAGTCCTCCATTCACTTCAACAAATTACCCTGTGTGTGTGTGTGTGTGTGTGTGTGTGTGTGTGGAGGGGGGGGGGGGGGGTAGTATGTGTATTATCTCAGTTTACGTCAAGCCACTACACTAACCTCTGAACCCGAGAAGAGGTGTAGGAGCCGGGCCATCTCTCGCAAACCTCCCCATTACCCTCGACGGTCATCACCACCACAGTCACCACCACCAGCACCGCACGAACACCACCCTTCAACACAGCCATCTTTGGTTGCCTTCTGCAATAGTGAGATGTAATTGTTAAATGTAAAGATACCGAGTAAATATTTAACCCTCTCGCTATCCCGTGGACTCGGGGGTTGCCGTTTAACATTCAGAAATAGAGTTATCTCAATCTCATAATTAGTTTTCTGCCCACAGCTCACTCAAAGACAACTGCAGAGGTTGAAGTAACTGAACTAAAGGTTTCTAAACACCCCTGATGGTCACAAAGGTTTTTAAGTATCCCAGAAAGGGCGTAAATCGCGTCCTGTGCATGAAAGGGTTAATTCCGTTTGGCCTAATCTAATATGGCATTATACAGTAGATGAGATAATAATGATTCAATGAATATATGTCTGAAAGTTAAATAATATAGAATGTTACAGGATCAGCTCACCTCACAACTTGACTCCTTTAGTGTTGCTATAGCTCTGACACTGGTGGTGGTGGTGGTGGGGCCGGGGGAAACACTGATATGCAAGCTGCGTGTACGATACCTACGTCACACTGGCTTCCTGTTTTAGAGCTCCCAGAGATAAATACACCACCAGCATCAACAGGCCAAACAATTTACTATGATAGTTAGAAAAGTATATTGAAGGCACATTTCTAAACACACACACACACTCTCTCTCTCTCTCTCTCTCTCTCTGTCTGTCTGTCTGCCTCTCTCTCTCTCTCTCTTTCGCCCTGGCCAAGACAATTGTCATTATGGTATACTCCACATTACTATATTAATGTATATATCCATTGTGCATTTAGGGAGAGGTAGTCGCTTTTTCCGTACTTCTTTCTCCTTCGTGTTTATCATATTAGTTTTGATATATTAAGACGTTCGTTTCGTTAGTTTGACGATTTTGAGACCTTTCGCCTCATTTATTTGTCAATATTAAGACATATTTATCTTGAAAGGGGATCTAGCGGGTGCTTTTTAAGCTTGATAGAGGTCTAGAGAGGAAACTCAAAAATAAAATAATAAATTAATATATAGACCAAAAAACAAGCACTACCCCCTTAATGGAATGGATAGCGAGCCTGACACCAGACCCGCTCCCTTCATATTTGTGTAGTCCTATCGAAATCCGGGTGTAGATTATAACTTATCTGGGGTCCTGCACTGACAATAGCACACAGGAAATAAATTATCTGTGGTTCTGTACTGAAAATAGCACACAGGAAATGCATTATCTCTCTGAAAAATATGACTTTAGGTTTGTGTATTTCCAAGAGATATGAAGCATGTACAAAAAATAATGAAACTATTTAACCATCACTGAACGAATTTGTCCTTATTCGTATTTATTACACAAAATATGTTATATTATAATGTAAAACTTGCAAACTAAACAAACCAAAACTGCGACAAAGACAATATAAAGTCAAATTAACTTATCAAAATATCTGTGGAAACAACGCTTACTAAAATAATGAGAATTTCATCTCATAGAGTAATGCACACCAAGTACTGTTTTTATGTAAACATATGTTGTGGAGAAATACTAACATATATGGATACACAAGATTATATAAACATATGCCAGACGGCTTATTCGAATAAGATGAACATGATAAATTATGTGTCATATGTATTAGACGTATATGAAGGTACAGGAACATATTTTTTTAACCACCATGATGCCTTTTTTCCTTTTGTTTTACAAAAAAAAATCTGATTTTTATGCAATTTATGAAGTACTTACAGTATGTTATTAAAAAAAAAATAGGGGGTCCACGAATTGTTATGAGTGACTGTACTTCCCTAGGGTCGTCTGTGGACCTTTATTATTATGTTTTTTACACCAACCAACTTCACATCTAAACTCAATTAATGAAATCAACAAATACATGTGGCACTCTACAAAACAAACAAGCAAACAAACAGGCATAGTTGGATTGATACACAGATAGATTATATATTATTTTTTTATTAATCCTTTCACGCATTTATGACGCAGAGGTTGCCAGATTAGCAATAAGAAATAGAGTTATCTCACTCTTATAATTACCTCTCCAAAATTAGTTTTCTGCCCACAGCTAACTCAAAGACAACTGCAGAGGTTGAAGTAACTAAACTAAAGGTTTCTAAATACCCCTGATGGTAACAAAGGCTTTAAAGTATCCCTAATAGGCTCAAAATCGCGTCATATGTCGGAGAGGGTTAATGAGATTTGGTTAAACCGTGCAATGATAAATATTTACTAGTTTGATTATATAATTGGCACATGAACAGGTTAATAAATTATATACCTTCTGAAAGGCTCAGGGCATTCTTGTGCTTTACCCACTAAGATCAATTTTCGGAGTATTCTAATATTAAATAGCTCGAACTAACAACACACACTATATTCTAAGTTATCTTCATATATGTATCTATTTTTATATTATATATATATATATATATATATATATATATATATATATATATGGGTGTGTGCTAACCGATGGATAATTAGGCATTATACTATAATACGGTGAGGTTTGTGCATATTACAATAAGGCACAAACATTCCTTAAAACAGATACCTTAATACATCCCTGAAACAGTTTCCTTAAAATATTTTGTTTTGTAGATTATGTATGTATTTATTTATGTATGTATGTATGTATTCAGGCACATACCCAATAGCTGGGGGTGGCCAACTCGAGACAGAGCTCGAACAGAAGCAACAAAATATAATAATAATACAAATTCACACACATCTAGGTCATCCAGGAGAAGACCCAGAGACCACATCACATGCAAACAAGTCAAGTTGTTAATGTTGGGGTTAAAGGCTAGTTCGGACGACACCAAGAGCGGTATTCTTAAACAATTATTTCCCTTCGCAGCACTAGAGATTAGATGGATTAACACTCCCATTTCTAAAGACAACGCATTTTTCAAGTTTTTTCATCCATTAACGATGATGCGAAGGGATTTTTTTTTTTTTTTTTTTTTTTTTTTTTGAAGAATACCACCCCAAGTCCTTTGTCGCCCTGCCTTCGTATCAGCACAGCGTCTTAAATCCGGAATAGGTGCCCCGAAGTCCTGAGGAACACACAGACACGGCCCCTTCTCTCTCACTGCTTCGGCGAGCCCCTGACCATCTACGAGGACTGGTAGGGTGAGGAGGCGTGTGAGGCAAGTCAGCAAGATAAACTCATTGCAAATTATGATACAATCAACTCGTTTAATCTGCAGTCTCAGAAATTGTAGTAATGCAATTATATATATATTTGTTCAGATTGCTGTATGAAACAGTATCGCATGTACTGTATGTTTCTTGATTCATCCCGTTTCAATTTTATGTATGTATATGTATGTATATGTATGTATATGTATGTATGTATGTATGTATGTATGTAATAATAATAAACTATATACTCAGGCATATACCCCATAGCTGGGGATGGCCGACTCGAGACAGAGCCCGAACAGAAACAACATTCAAAGTTCCAGCTCTTATGGTCCGGGACCACTTTTGCATTCCCTCGCCCCTTACTCTGTCTCGTCTAATAGGGGAATTTTACAAGGGGAGGAACATTACTAGCCCCTACCCCCAGAAGGAAAAAGTAGGACAGTAAAAGAGACAGACAGAAACGGCTAAGGTTGGATAGAGGATGCCAAACCTCACTCTGGATAGGGCCAGCCCTCACCCCATTTTATATAGTGTAATATTATATTATACATTAACTTTAAAGCTTCTAATAAGACAAAATAATATTCTAAGACTCTACGGATTAAACGAGTTGACTGTTTATGATAATAATTATGTAAATATATTTGAAGAAACAATAAATAATAATTATATATATATATATATATATATTTTACTTATACCTAAACAATAGTATTTAATTAAACATCACAGCATCAGTTGATTTATGTATCTCAGAGTACCCTCAGTAAATGCTCAAAGAATATTAAGAGAACATTGCTAACCTTTTGAGGAGCATGACGCGTTTTAGCAGTTTCTTTTAGCTATCATTGGACGATTTTATAGAGCTTAGGAAGGATCTGTGGGAATCAATGGGGTAAAGACTATCTCAATCAACCCTCTGACTCCCATATACCCTTCCTAATCTGAATATAATCGTCTAATAATACCCAGAACACAGAAAAAGCAATGTGTCATCGGATCTTGAAAAGGTAATATTTTTAAGGCAAGCGGTGATATATTAGGATATTTTGCTCCTAACAAATCATAGGATTAAGAAAAGATTGACTGAGGGAGAGAGTTCCAGAGTTCAATAGTTGAGTAGAAGAAAGACTCAGCAAATTTGCTAATTTTGGGGTTGGAGAGTTGGACAAAATAGGCGTAGGATTGTGTTGAAAGGCGGGTTTTGTTATGTCCTCTTTTTGTAGGTGCATTTCTTACAAGTGGTTTGCTGGTATACACTCGAAACTTTTAGAAACTTAGAAGTTAGAAGCGAAAGTGTAAGAATGCCAATACAGAAAGCAAGATGAGTAGGAAAAGAATGAGTAACTTAGAAACAGTTATCTTATTGCCCTCTTTCCTGTTGGTGAATCCCCTTTGTGCTTTACTGGTGGGCTCTTGAAAATGCGTTAGAAAACCAGAGTGCGTAATAAATCCAGAGTACGTAAGGAAACCAAAATGCATAAGGAAACCAGGGTGCGTAAGAAATCCAGAGTGCGTAAGGAAACTATAGTGCGTAAGGAAACCAGAGTGCAGTGCGTAAGAAATCCAGACTGCGTAAGGAAACCAGAGTGCGTAAGGAAACCAGGGTGCATAAGGAAACCAGGGTGCATAAGGAAACCAGGGTGCATAAGGAAACCAGGGTGCGTATGAAAACCAGAAGAAAGTAAGAAAATTCGGAAGCAAATCAGAAGAAGCAGTAAGAAAATGCGTAAGAAATCAGAAGAAGCAGTAAGAGGCTCACGAGAGGACAGAATATCTTGAAAACAGTTTTGCCATTGCCATCTTATGAGTTCCCTTAGTGCTTGTATGATGCCCTTCCGAAACTTAGAAGCGGATTTGTACGAAGGCCAGTATAGAAAGCAAGAGAGGTAAGAAAGGACAGAGTAATTTGGAGATCGTTACGTTAAGGCTCCCTCCTGTTGGTTGATTTCCTTCACGATTTGCCGGTGCATTTCCGAGACCTCTTGGTACGGAGCTCCTGACAGGGGGCACAGCGTTGGCCCGAATGAAAGTCTCGGTCACTGGTGCCGAATGTCCAACGACGAGGTTGGTGGTGCTACAAGATGCCTTTCGCAGTTCCAGTTGGATCTCGTTCAACACAATGCAGGTAGAGGAGTCGGCATTACAGGGAGGCTCCATGAAGAATAGGTAAAGCACATCAGGACACATGGATATCTTGCTGAGTTTGGATCCTCGGGACTTTTGCCTGGCGACGAATGATTCTACCATGGAAGCAAGACTTCGCTTTGCTAGTGGAAGTAGCCAATTCCTGTAATCTTCTGGATTTGCATTCATGTCATTGCCTAGCTCTGTAACAAGCTGGGTTGCCTCAAGTTGAAACTTGTCTTTCTTTACAAATGTATCGAGTGGCGTTGGATCAATCACTTTGGAATCTACGTCTCCTAAGAATAACTTCTGTATGCCAATTAAAGGATCACGAAAATTCTGCCTCTCGTGATACACAAGATAGGCTGGCGTGGCGAAAGCGAAGTTTGGCCAATCTAACTTCTTTTTGCCTAGGATTGGACGGCGCTTGGGGCCAATAGTCTGGTTGAGAAGAGGCCACATCGGCAGGCCATGACGGTACCACCTATAGCCGTTACTGAGCTGTACCTCATCGTCCACCTTCCAGCTCGCAGAACATAGGACGTCCTCGGCTCCTCCTGTGGTCCAGTTCACTGTCTCAACGAAGCTGTCACGGTGAAGGTTCAACACGGCGAACTGATGCCCTTTCTGTATGGGACAAAATAATAAAAGATAAATAAAATTGTGACATCATTTTAATTGAGTCTGTCAGTCAGTAGCCATCCCTTACTCCCACAAGGGGTAGGGAGGATCAGCAAGAGACACAAGAAAGGAAAATGAGGTGACAGGAGAAGAACACATATAACAGTTTGTCCACAAAAAGCAAGCACACAAACATTCAGAAGCACCAATCAAAATATTAATAGATAAATGTAAGTGTGATGACATCATTTCAATTTTCATCTAGTTAATATTAAGTGCCTTTATTTAACTTTAGAAAGACCTGTATGAATCATAGGGGTAAACACTACTTCAATTAACTCTACGACTCTCCTTCGGAGTCTATAAATTATTATAATTACATTTTATTTAGTGTTCCTCCCTAGACCTCCATCAAGCATTTTAATAATAACACAAGACCCCTAATTGACACAAATGTGTAAATTTTTCTATATACAAATATTTCGGCCGAATTCCGGTGCCTCCAAAATTCCAAGCTCCCTATCGCTCGGCAGGAAAAAATTGACAGCTAAATGGATCACACACCAGGAAAAATCAACACCTAAATGGCCCGAAACGTCTTAAAATTGACAAAATAATACGGTGAAAGGTCATAAAATTGCCAAAATAATGGAGCGAATGTCTATAAATGTCAAAACTAATGGGGCTAAACCACTGCACTATAAATCTAACGTTTTTAGTTCAGTGGGCTAAACATGAGGGAGAAGGTGTCCAGAAAAATACTATGCATGTTTTCTAGATTACCTTCTCCGTGTTGGGCAGAGCACGTTGGCGATTTAGGACATGTTGGCGCCCCATCTGACACAACTGCCTCAGCGCCGACTGGTGGACGGGACTGGAAGCTCCCAATAAAAGGGTCACCGAGGAACACCCACTGAAACCAGGCGATGTAAACAATCATTAGCTTTTGGGGTGGTTTTGTTATGATTTACGCGGAATACAGTTTAAATATGGCCCATCCTCACCTGTGTAACCAATATTGTACCGGCGCCGGCCTTTGTAACCAATATTGTACCGGCGCCGGCCTTTGTAACCAATATTGTACCGGCGCCGGCCTTTGTAACCAATATTGTACCGGCGCCGGCCTTTGTAACCAATATTGTACCGGCGCCGCGGCCTTTGTAACCAATATTGTACCGGCGCCGGCCTTTGTAACCAATATTGTACCGGCGCCGGCCTTTGTAACCAATATTGTACCGGCGCCGGCCTTTGAACTTTATACTGGCTACTACTACACGATTTTATTCAGTTTAAAAAGGGCCTTCAGTAACCAACAGGCTAAACATATTAGCTCGATTACCTTAGTCGTTTGTGAGTTATAGAGGTTAATGTTCAACCTTAGCCGAGGCTAGGAATCCTCCTCCCCTTGTACAATTATTCACCTATTACACGAGACAAAGGAAGGGGCGAGGGAACGCGAAAGTGGTCCCAGACCATAAGAATTTAAACTTTAAATGTTGTATCTGTTCAGGCTCTGTCTTGAGTCGGCCACTCCCAGCTATGGGGCATGTGTCTGAGTGTATACATACATACAATACAGTATTAAGCGATTTTGTCGAGCTCAGAATGGGTCTATGCAATCAAACGGGCCAACATATGTGGGATCAAGAACGATAGGGAGCTTTAAGATAAAATTAGATAGGCATATGGACGAGATGGGTTGGGTGTGAGGGGGATCTACCAGGTGTGGGCCAATCAGCGCTCAGCAGACCCCCGTAATCTTGTGTTAATCCCTGACCATTTTGGTGGGGCAGTACTCAAGGTATTAGAGAGTTGGGCCTATAATTGGGCCTTGTAATTGGGGTTGGGTGTGACAGGGATCTGCCTTGTATGGGCCGATCGGCTTTTTGCAGTCCCATTTTCTTATGTTCTTATGTTTTTATGTCAATATACCTCCTAACTCCCCCAATGATATACTAAATTGGATAATATTGTCTAATGATCTATCTATCTATCTATCTATATACTCAGGCCCAATCCCCATTTTGGGGGTAGCCGACTCAAGACAGAGCAAGAACAGGGAAAAAAAAAAAAAAAAAAAAAAAAAACGTATCATTGTCTAATGATACCATACACAAATATATAATAACTTCCCCGAATACTGAAAGACTTAATATTATAAAGTAATATTAGGGTAATTATCTTCACATTATACATCCAAGAACAAATATGATAATTGTATTTAAATATGTATATAAATTAATGATTAATATTAGGATCACTATTAATGTATATATTGGTATACAATATGTCACCTATCACTTTTTTAACCCTTTTCAAGATCCGATTACGATATATGTTCTGTTCTCTAGCTTGTATTAGACGATTTTAATCAGATTAGGAAGGGTATATGGCAGTCAGAGAGTTAGTTGAGAAAATAATTACCCTGAAAATTCCCACACATCCTTCCTACACTGTATAAAATCGTCTAATAATAGCCAGAATATACTGGTAAAATGCGTCATGATCTTCAAAGGGTTAATGTCATTCCTATGCATTTAGATCTACACACATGCAAATAGTAGTGTTATCTACCTTTCATTCACACAGGTAATAACTAATATATATTACACTGAAAAAGTTATGGGTAAATCAAGTTAAAATTTGGGGTAATTATCTAAAAATTATACAGAAAACACAAATGGCCAGTTTTCGTTTCTTTTTATATGCACAGAAAACAGCATTGTTATATATATACTGTATATATACAGTATATACAGTAAATTTACTCTGGAATGTATGGTTTGTGAAGAGTGTATACGTGCGTGTGTGTGTGCGTGTGTGTGGGTGTGTGTGTGTGGAGTGTATACTTGCCTGTGTGTGTGTGTGTGTGTGTGTGTGTGTGTGGAGTGTATAGTGCCTGTGTGTGTGTGTGTGTATCAGTGTGTTTGTGAAAATGTTGGTCAGTGTGTGTTTGTCTGTTTGCGTCAGTATCTGCATGTCTGTGTCAATGAGTTTGTCAAAGTATATGAATGACAGTAGTAGTTAGGGTGTAAAAACAACATGTACTGTGTTTGTGTGAGAGAGAGAGAGAGAGAGAGAGAGAGAGAGAGAGAGAGAGAGAGAGAGAGAGAGAGAGAGAGAGAGAGAGAGAGAGAGTGATTGTGTTTCAAAAAGTGACAACATCATTAACCCTAATAATCTCACTCAAACTCCGGGATCTGTGGTCTGGAGCAAACAGTGGCCCCCCAGGACACCCCAGCCAAGCAGAACGCGGCCACCACACACACCACGGCACCCTTCATCCTCAAGGCACCTGGTAACAAAAAAATATATATACAATATTATTCATCATCATTATATTATCTTCAACATTATTGTCACTATCAAATTCAATATCACCGTTACTATAATATCCTGTTCTAAATAGTTACCTCTGTAAGCAAATGGGCTGTTCATTTCCCCACCTATTCCCTGTTTGACTCTTCCCAAACGGTAGAAATATTAGCTTGTGAGTTATAGAGGTTAATGTTAAAGAGTATTATCCTACATTTTTTAAACAGGGTATGCCAACATTATTTTCGCTAATTCCTTTGAATGGATTGGACTATTTTGGTTTTGTAATTTCCATGTAATCTTATGATGCTTGTGATGATATTGTTCGCAGGCTTGTGTATGCTGTTTTCATTTCCATATGTGAAAAGTGTATGGGTATTATATGGTAATTTTCATAACACAATTAAGCCGGTGTCACACGAGCGCATTTTCCGGCAATTTTCGACGAGCAAGTTTTTTTCGTATTATTTTGAGGCTCTTTTGCATTGGAATCGGAAACTAGATCGAAGGTATATTATCTTAAGGGGACATGGGCCATTTTGCTGAACCCTTTTCTCCCTCGTGTTTAGCCCCATTGCTTTTGAGATTTTAAGACAGTCGCCCCATTAGTTTGGCGATTTTAAGAACTTTCGCCCAATTTCCGTCAATTTTAAGACCTTTCGTGCAAATTAGGTGTCGATTTTATCCTGGCGAGCGATAGCGAGCCTGTAATTTAAGAGGAACCGGCTTTCAGCCGGGACATTTTTCTACCGAAAAATGTACAAATGTATCTTGAAAGGGGCTCAAGGGGGTGTTATCTTAAGCTTGATGGAGGTCTAGGGAACAAACTAAAAACCTCCCCTTAACTCCGATAGGCCTTAGTATTTTGTTTGTGTTGGATTGTCACTCGTGTATAAATATATTAGTGAATGTTAATAGTCTCCTCGGAATTAATACTATGACTGTGCTCTCTCATCACCCTAGAAACACTATCGTAACAGAAATCGGCCAACCTCCGCCATCTTGGTGCCACTGGTGATATTAACTTTTTTTTTTTTTACACTCAATTACGTCCATTCCCACAATAAACTTTTGGCTATACGGGTTCAGGATATGCAATGAGGTCTTCGGATATAAATTCTACATGATCGAACATGAATGAACCAACCCTTGTTGGATAATTAAGGTATCAAAATGGCGCCAACATAATAATAGTAAGATGGCGTCACTCTCCTCACCCCCAGCCCCTTGAATTGGCTAGTCACTGCTTGAGTTAAGAATTATGGAGGCGAGACATTTCCCTGGCTGCTCCTTTCGCTAACCACCACTAAATTCCATTAAATCGTCCAATAAAATCTAGGGGAAATTTTCACTTAAGGATTTTTTTTCTGGAATAATTTCTTCCTCGTGTTTATAAACACCCCGTTAGTTTAGATATGTTAAGGGCAGATCTCCACTTGAGGGATTTTTTTCTTGACCCCTTTCTCCCTCATGTTTAGCCCCATTGCTTTTGATATTATAAAACGTTTGCCCCATTAGTTTAGCGATATTAAGAACTTTCACCCCATATTAAGGCCTTTCGTGCAATTCAGGTGTCGATTTTATCCTGGCGAGCGATAGCGAGCCTGTAATTTAAGAGGAACCGGCCTTTGGCCGGGAAATTTTTCTACCGAAAAATGTACAAATTTATCTTGAAACGGACTCAAGGGGGTGTAATTTTAAGCTTGATGGAGGTCTAGGGAACAAACTAAATACCTCCCCTTAAGACGTTCACCCCCTTACTTTGGCGATTTTAAGAACTTCCGCCCCTTTTCTGTTAATTTTAGAACCTTTCGTGCCATGTGGATGTCTATATATTTTCCTGGCGAGAAATAGCGAGCCTGCAATTTAGGAAGAATCGGCGTCCTATTGAAAAATGCACAACTTCATCTCGTAGGGGTTTCTTGGGGGTATTTTTTTAAAGCTTGATGGCGGTCTAGGAAGGAAAGTAAACACCTTCCCTTAACCCTCATATCCACTTGAGGGACCTTTTTTCTGGACCCCTTTCTCTCTCATATCTAGCCCCATTGCTTTTGAGATTTTAAGATGTTTGCCCCATTAGTTTGGCAATTTTAAGAAGTTTCACCCCATTTATGTCACTTTTAAGACCTTTCCTCCCATTTAGGTGTCTATTTTTTCCTGGCGAGCGATAGCGAGCCTGTAATTTAAGAGGAACCGGCCTTCGGCCGGGACATTTTTCTACCGAAAAATGTACAAATTTATCTTGAAAAGGGGTCAAGGGGGTGCAATTTCAAGCTTGATGGAGGTCTAGGAAACACACTAAAAACCTTCCCTTAACCCCTACAGTACCGGCGACGTCCATTTATTTATATTGTGGCAACCATTAGAAGACTGTAGTGGATTAGGAAGGACCTCTAACAATAAGAAGGCTTCACACTATCTCAACCAACCCTTGTAACTACCGTAGTTCCTTCTTAAGCTGCCTAATATCGTCTAAGTATAACGCTAGTAAAAGATAACACACGTCGCTGGTACTGAAAGGGTTAACGAATTTGGGGCGCTTTCATATTCTAACATGGAGATGTTGAGGTAGGGTGAGAACTTAATGTCGGAATTATCACGAGGGCGTTAATGGGTTGTACTTTATGCTGTTATGATCACACCCTCATTCTGGGGGGCTGGTTGTGTCGTACCCTGGGTTCTGTCTGTCTGTCTGTCTGTCTGTATTTACTTTAGTTTAGTTTATTAAGGGGAGGTTTTTAGTTTGCTCCTTAGACCTCCAACAAGCTTAAAAACACCCCAAAATCCCCCTCCCAGATAACACCCCCAAGACAAATATGTACATTTCTCGGTAGAAAAATGTTCCAGCGACGGCCAGCTACTCCTAAATTACAGGCTCGCTATCGCTCGCCAGTAAAATAATCGACACCTACATGGCACGAAAGGTCTTAATATTGGTAAGGAAAGCGGTCGAAAGGTCGTAAAATCGACACACTTATAGGACGAACGTCTTAAAATCTCAAAACTTATGGGACTAAACATGAAGGAAAAGGGGTCCCGAAAAGACAAAAACCAGCCCTTAACCCCTTCAGTACCGCGACGTCCTATCTCTTCTATTCTAGCTGTATTTAGACGATTTTGTGCAGTTTAAGAAGGATGTGTTGTAGTGAAAAGGGTTGAGTGAGATATTTCGAACCCTGTTAATTGCTGGAGGCCCTTTCTAAACTGACTGAAATCGTCTAATAGTAGCCAGAATAAAGTTAAAAGGACGTCACCGGTACAGAAGGGGTTAATGGTTGTACTTTATGTTGTTATAATCACACCCTCATTCTGGGCTGGTTGTGGCGTACCCTGGGTTCTGTCTGTCTGTCTGTCTATCCTCTGGCTGTCTGTCTGTTTGGCCTGTCTGTGTCTGGTACCCTGTGTTCTGTTTGTCTGTTTAGCCTGTCTGTGTCTGGTACCCTGTGTTCTGTTTGTCTGTCTGTCTATCCTCTGGCTGTCTGTCTGTTTGGCCTGTCTGTGTCTGGTACCCTGTGTTCTGTTTGTCTGTCTGTCTATCCTCTGTCTGTTTGTCTGTTTAGCCTGTCTGTGTCTGGTACCATGTGTTCTGTTTTTTCTGTCTGTCTATCCTCTGGCTGTCTGTCTGTTTGGCCTGTCTGTGTCTGGTACCCTGTGTTCTGTTTGTCTGTCTGTCTATCCTCTGGCTGTCTGTCTGTTTGGCCTGTCTGTGTCTGGTACCCTGTGTTCTGTTTGTCTGTCTGTCTATCCTCTGTCTGTCTGTCTGTTTAGCCTGTCTGTGTCTGGTTCTCTATCACTCTTTCAACCTTGGGGGTGACACTTGTTACAGGCAACTTTGCCTATTGTCTCCTTCATGCACATACAAAAGAAAAACAAAAATAAGAAGATACATACAATGTTGTTATCCCACACAATATTTAGCGAATTAACAATATATGTGTGGTTTGAAATTTTTGACTGAATTAATATGAGAAATAACGCAACGCATATCATCTTAAATAACGCAACGCATATCATCTTAAATATTATCTAAAGTTGGCGTATACTACCATAAGTGGAACTCAAGCAGGAAAATACGCTGATCCCGAGAAAAAAAACCCTGCTTTCCTATACCAGCACCAAGTCCGAAGATGAAAGAGAGTGGAAAAATGGTGTCTCAAAGATAACACACCAAATAATTCTGGGAGTGGGGTCGAGTGAATCATGAGGGTGCGTGACTTGCGAATGCCTTGTAACCGGAGGGTCTTTTATATATTTACTTATCATGTACTTCTTGTATTATTGTTATTTAGAGCTTCCAGTCCTTTCGCTCTCAAGTACTTTTGCCCACAGTAGTTCTAAACAGATACAGGGTTTATTCAACTATACAACTAGAGGTAGCGCCAACAAACTTGACAATAATCTTGATCCCTGACCTCTCTGTAACTCAAAAGGGCCTAGAGCAAACTGGCTGTCAATATCCACACACCTATTTCCTAGTGGATACCAAATGGACCTTAGATCGAGTCCACGCCAGACGTCAGGGTTTTTACTTAGGTGATCTGATCATTCCTGCTGTTCTACAAGTATCTTGGCTACACCGACACGTCAAGAAAATTCCCCCTATATCGTCACCAATTCCCCCTATATCGTCACCAATACCCCCTACATCGTCACCAATTCCCCCTACATCGTCACCAATTCCCCCTACATCGTCACCAATTCCCCATCACCAATTCCCCCTACATCGTCACCAATTCCCCCTACATCGTCACCAATTCCCCCTACATCGTCACCAATTCCCCCTACATCGTCACCAATTCCCCCTACATCGTCACCAATTCCCCCTACATCATCACCAATTCCCCCTATATCGTCACCAATTCCCCCTACATCGTCACCAATTCCCCCTACATCGTCACCAATTCCCCCTACATCGTCACCAATTCCCCCTACATCGTCACCAATTCTCCCTACATCGTCACCAATTCCCCCTACATCGTCACCAATTCCCCCTACATCGTCACCAATTCCCCCTATATCGTCACCAATTCCCCCTACATCGTCACCAATTCTCCCTACATCGTCACCAATCCCCTACATCGTCACCAATTCCCCCTACATCGTCACCAATTCCCCCTATATCGTCACCAATTCCCCCTACATCGTCACCAATTCCCCCTACATCGTCACCAATTCCCCCTACATCGTCACCAATTCTCCCTACATCGTCACCATTCCCCCTACATCGTCACCAATTCCCCCTACATCGTCACCAATTCCCCCTACATCGTCACCAATTCCCCCTACATCGTCACCAATTCCCCCTACATCGTCACCAATTCCCCCTACATCATCACCAATTCCCCCTACATCGTCACCAATTCTCCCTACATCGTCACCAATTCCCCCTACATCGTCACCAATTCTCCCTACATCGTCACCAATTCGTAGCATAGAAGATGCCCTACCATATTAACTGTTATTGTTCTTAACACCAATAACTCTCAATGAAATAAATGAAAGCATTATGAACTTACCTAACTTACACACTTTAACCATTATACCACCTAGACAGTTAAAGATTGAGTACATGACTACGATTAATATCCATTTATCGAATACTTGATATTAATCTTATCATGTACTCAGACCCAACTGCACTATGAAGAGCGTAATGTTTATGCGAGAAAGGGAAGAACAAGGAATGAGGCACAGAAAACAAAAGAAAAAAAAAATCCCCATGGCATCGAAATACAATTAAGACATATTTTACCTTTGAAAGATATTGTCAGGAAATCTCAGACCAACCGCCATCTTGTGTCGACTTAAGGTATTCAACATGGCGTCGAAATATACCAGAAAAGACGTAGATACCCCATTAAGGATTGTGTCACTTGTCGCATTCTTGTGGACATACGTGGGTTGACATCCTCGAGAAAAATATTTGTACCGGTGCTGACATTATTCAGTAAAAAGGGCATTGTAAAATGTTAAGAAACGACAGCATTGTGAATTTGTTTTTATATGTTTGAAGTGGACAAAAGGCAAAGCTGCCTGTAACAAGTGTCTCCCCTATGCTGAAAGAGTGACAGAGCAAACATTTATTTTTTATTTTTGTGATGTATTAGAATGAAGCGTGGTGTGCTTGTTCAGTGTAGTGAAATGAATAGAAGGAGGAAGTGTGTGCGAGAGGTAGCTGGAGTACTCTCTGTGTAGGTGAGACACAAACAGAAACAGTGAGGGAGGCCACACAAATGAAACAGGCGTTCTAGCAACTCCGTATCACATGCCTATGAGGCTTCCCTTGGGTATTGCCCTGCTCGCTTGGAGGAAAACTGACAAACAACATTCAATAGGAAGAATTACACAACAAAATGTTCGGGAAATGTCTCCATCAACTTTAATCAGTTGGAGGAGGTTACGTTTGGCTCCATTTGTTTGGCTTTTTGTTGGTTTGTAAACGAGATATCTCAAAAAGCTATAAACCGATGTTCACGAAATTTGGTGGGTAGATAGGATAAGCGCCAAAGAAGAAGTTATTCCATTTATGAGGCGATCGGTAGAGCGCATATCTCCACTAACGTGGGAAGCCTTGATTCGATTCCCCGCCGGAGCAACGTAGAAATATTGACCTACTGACAGGGCTGTCCATAGCCTTAGCTGCACTGGCGGACATTAGAGGTGCGGTTGACCAGTGTAACATGTACACATGTATTTGCTAGCACCCGATCAGCAGGATCGAGCTAATTACACTGGTTACAGACTATATTCATATCCAAAGCCATTCATCAGTATCATAGTATCCCACACCACATGCACCCCCACACACTAGGTACACCAATGGGCGGTTACGTTAAGGGGGGGGGGGGAGGGGGAGGATTTATTTGCTCATGTATGTATCTTTTTATTATCTCTGTTAGTTTCCTCTCTAGACCTCCATCAAGCTTTAAAAAATATATCCATTAGATCCCTCTTCTAGATTAATTTGATTAATTTGCCCCTTCCAAAATTACAGGCTCACTATCGTTCACCAGGAAATAAAAATCGACTCATAAATAGCACGAAAGATATTAATATTGATAAAGGAATGGGGGTACAGTCGGCCTAATAAGTGATGTCTCGGCACCAAGTATATTTTGATCAATACTTGGTATCAGCAATGTCTAAACTTGATTTATTCAATTCAAGTGAGATATACAAACATTTTCCTACACTTACTCACCCTATTCAACATCTGACAGACATTAATACAGCACAGAGCAAGCCAAACGTAATGACAACTGAGACATGACTTACTACCGCGACCGTACAAGTTAGATAATCGAGTGAGTTGCATCGGTGTATGGAGGCATATGAAGGTGAATCATTCGTGGCCACCCCTTTTCGGAGATTAGGGAGTCTGGCACTAGATAGATAGATAGATAGATAGATAGATAGATAGATAGATAGATACTTATATAATTATAGTATAAGGATAGCCAGAATATTATGAGGAATAAGGATCATCATGCTGTGACTGTTAAGGTTATCCATTAGTTAGGGGATTTAAAGACGTTTCACCTCAATAGTTCGGCGGTAATAAGACGCTTTAACCCCTAAAAAAAAAAAAAAAAAAAAATGGTATCCCGTGTGGTACCACTACACTACACTTGTTTGTTGGTTTATCGCGACATCCCTCACAAAGTAAACAGTACTGAGTTACACACGAGAACCTTTGACGTCAATTTCTAGATGGCTAAAAATCTTCCGGAAATATATCTTAGCTCTTTTGCTTTTGGAATCGGAAACTAGATAGGATATATATTAAGTTTGGCTGTAGACTTCCTTATACAAGTTTAGTACATAAGCTACCAGATCACTGATGCTTATGGAAGTTGAGGGTGGAATCTCTCATGTGCGATCTCCTTTTAGTGAGCTTCATTCATATATATATATATATATATATATATATATATATATATATATATATATATATATATATATATATATATATATATATATGTGTGTGTGTGTGTGTGTGTGTGTGTGCGCATCAAGACGTCGCTGGTTTAGTTTTGTTCTGTATTTGAAAATCGGATGACCTCGAATACTTCTTTACAATAATTAATAAGTGTTATGTCACTCCATAGAACACACAAGGTTTCAAAGGTCTGTGTTCAACCCGATAGAATGTGTTCCACTTTAGAAGTTAGATAGTCAAAGAATTTTGGATAGTCAGTAGAATTAGGGGAGAGATAGACAGCGCTGAAATATTTAGTTTGAGAGTGACAAGAAAGCTTTAGCCAGAGAGCTGAGAATTCAGAAGAATCTAAGTTGGGAACACGAGAGAAAGCAAGATTGTTGCATACATCGACGCAACATCCATCTTTGGCTCGAAACTGAGGATAGAGATAGTAGGAGGATACAGAGAAGGGTTTGCTGTCAGTAGTCCCAGACAACTGTATCTCAGTGAGAAAGAGAAGATTAGGGTTGGCAGAGGAGAGGTGGTGTTCCACAGAGTGGAAGTTAGAGGAAAGGCCACGAATATTACAGAAATTAGTAGTAAGAGTAGAAGGGTGTTTGTTATGCTCGGCTAAACAATTGCACATAACACTCAACTTTCAAAACAAATAATCCCGCGTCGGTGTGAGAACTTTATGATATAATAATGACATTTGGGGACGCCTGGGCATACAGTTTTGTGTTCTCGAATGCAATATGCCAGTCTTTTGCACACAAACAAGGAGTAATTTAAGCACACAATTTATATATCATAAATATCATAAATTTTACCTCGTTGTGCAGAATTAAGATGCTATGAGTGAATTATTTGACCTGGAGGTGTGACTGAAGCAAGCAAGGAAGTGTGTTCTGCCTTCTATAGAATTAACGAGTCACACTAGCGATTATTGCAGACAATTTTTGATCGGCATTTGTTTTCGGGCAAACATTTATCATCTTATTTGAATTATTGTCGTATGTATGTATGTACAGTATGTATGTAAGTACGTATGTATGTATGTATGTGTGCATGTATGTATATATGTATGTATGGATGTACTGTACGTATGTAAAATATAAATTGGCCAGGTCACAGTGACATTTTATTCTGGCTATCATTATAGGGTTCTATACAGCTTGAGAAGAATCTGTGGGAATTAAAAGGGTTAAGACATTAAAACACATATCGGACTTAACCCTCTGACTTCTACTGTATATACCTTCCTAATCTAAGTAAAATCGTCTAATAAGAACCAGGAAACAGAAAATAAATGTAACATCGTATCTTGAAGGGTATTAAACAAAATTAACCTATTTGTATTGAATGTTTAGAGTCATCTGGAAAGAGAGCTATCTGAACATTAATATATATATATATATATATATATATATATATATATATATATATATATATATATATATATATATATATATATATATATATATATATATATATATATGAATAATACAGGCAATCGCATATTGTTACATCTCAAGTGTATTTATATTTTGTAATTGTATGTTTACTTATTTACAAGCTCAGAATGCAGAAACACCTCGAGTAGTTTCTCTTGGCCCACTCCACATCGCTACTCTTAATGAAGATGCCTAAAGTCAATAGAAACCAGTGTCAGGGCGCTACCCTTCATATTAATATTATAAGTCTGACGCTGGTAGGTAGGTAGGTATAGGTAGCGCCAACGAACTTGAAAATAATCTTGACCCCTTAACTTCTCATAACTCAAAAGGGCCTAGATGTAAATGTCCACACCTATTTCCTGGCTGGCTCTCCCCAAATGATAGAAATGTCAGCTCGATTGCTTTAGTTTATTTTGAGTTATGAGAAGTTAAGGGGTCAAGATTATTGTCAAGTTCGTTGGCGCTACCTTCATGAAACAGCATATCACACTTCCTCTCCTCCTTCTTCTTCCCTGACACCCCTCCTCCTACCCCACCTACTTCCTCTTCCCTGACACCCCTCCCAACCCGTTCCTCTTCCCTCACATCCCTCCCCCCCCCCCCCATCCACCTCCTCTTCCTTCCTCCCTGACACCCCCTTCCTCTCCTCCTTCTTCCCTGACACCCCCCCATCCTTCTCCTCCTACTTCCTCTTCCCTGACACCCTCCCTTCCCCCCCCCAACCCCTTCCTCTTCCCTGACATCCCTTCCCCCCCCCCCCCATCCACCTCCTCTTCCTTCCTCCCTGACACCCCCTTCCTCTCCTCTTTCTTCCCTGCCACCCCTCCTCCCCCCCCTCCTCCCCCTCCCACTTCCTCTTCCCTGACACCCTCCCTTGCGCGGCCCCCCTCCTCCTACCCCACCTCCTCCTTCCTCTTCCTTGACAACCCTCCCAACCCTTTCCTCTTCCCTGACATCCCCCTCCCCCCCCCCCCCCTTCTTCCTCTTCCCTGACACCCCTCCCTCCCCCCCCTCCTCCTTCCTTTTCCCTGACACCCCTCCCAACCCCTTCCTCTTCCCTGACATCTCTCCCCCCTCCTCCTCCTCCTCTTCCTTCCTCCCTGGCACCCCTCCTCCTACCCCACCTCCTTCGCCTAGATTGTGGGCATAAGGCTATTGTCCACGCACTGGTAGGCAAGACCTCGAGCTTGTCGGTGGTACGTTTGTTAGACTCGCTACTTCGACAGATTATCCCGTGTTTTCTATTTCCGCAGATGCAATTACTTCACGAGTACCGTTACCAATGTTCCTCATGTGTTTTGGGATATCCCGATCGCTACTTCGCCAGATTATTCGTGTTCCTAAAGATTCCCAAGTCTAACAAATGATATCCATTAGTAGCTGATTGATCGATAATTTATGGAATGATAGGAAGCTTCTATATTTGTTCATCCTATACATAAATTAACACCTCGTTCTTAACATTTATCATCAATTACAAACCCCAATGCACTTGAATAAACTAATGAAGGCATATGGTCCTCCCGGGATTCGAACTCGGGACACCACACCCAGAACATAAGCATCTAAACCATTATACCACCAACACAAGTTTCCCGTGTTTCCATTGCTTCATGTTTCCAGTACAGCTCATTATGCGCCAGTACTTATATTTGTTGACACAGTTTTTAAGTCAATTTTATTTTTCATGTGCTTCAGTACTCATATTTTTATAACAACCTCGTCAGTTCTATTTTTTATGTGCTTTAAGGGGTGTCACCGGCTTCTTTTATCTTTCTTTCCTTTTCTTTCTTTCTCTGGCTTGTATCCATTCGGCCCCATTCAGCCAACTGTTTTAATACGTTTATCCCCCTCCAGGTGTCGATTTCTTCCTGGCGAACGATAGCGAGACAGCATTGTATGGAGAAATCCGGCTTCGCCGGAGAAATTTTCCATAAAAAAATGTACAAATTTAGCTTGCTGTCAAATCAAAAAAATATATATATCCTGGCTCGCGGAAAATATTGACACCTGGATGGGGGTAAACGTCTTAAAACAGTAGGGTGAATGGGGCCAAATGGATACAAGCCAGAGAAAGAGAGAAAAGGAGATAACAAAAACAGGTCCCCCCCCCCTTAAGATTTTCTGGAACTCATATTTCTATAACACCCTCTTAAGTTCTATTTCTCACTGGTACTCATATTTCTATAACACCCTTGTCACTCATATTTCTCATTAGTACTCATATTTCTATAACACCCTTGTCACTTATATTTCTCACTGGTACTCATATTTCTATAACACCCTTGTCACTCATATTTCTCATTAGTACTCATATTTCTATAACACCCTTGTCACTTATATTTCTCACTGGTACTCATATTTCTATAACACCCTTGTCACTCATATTTCTCATTAGTACTCATATTTCTATAACACCCTTGTCACTTATATTTCTCATTAGTACTTATATTTCTATAACACCCTTGTCACTTATATTTCTCACTGGTACTCACATTTCTATAACACCCTTGTCACTTATATTTCTCATTAGTTCTCATATTTCTATAACACTTGTCAGTTCTATTTCTCACGTGTTTTCAGATTATATGGATCGCATCTTAGCCTGATATTCCGGGGTTCCACTATAGTCCATTTGTGGCTCTTTCGCATTGTAATCGGAATTATAATGTAAAACTTGCAAAATAAACAAACCAAAACGTATACGAACACAGTCAAAATACAAAACAACTAATCAAAATCAAATTAGATCGAAGGTAGATTGTGTTAGGTAGTATAATTAACATTAAACTTATAATGAAGTTATCAGACTACAATTTATTGTAAACATTTAAAAAAATATCACCCGCGTAATACCGCCTTTAGACCATTTTCTCTCAATATCAATCCCTGTTAGTCGGTATTACAAACATATACATCAAAATCTGAGACATCACTATAGTCTATTCGCTGTAGGTAGGCGATAAATCATGACCTCTAACCTTTGTAGCTAAACAAACGACTAGAGTGATCGAGCTAATATTTCTACCATTTGGGAAGAGTCAGTCAAGGAATATATGTGGAAATTTACAGCCAATTTGCTCTAGTCCTTTTTGAGTACCAGAGGATAGAGGTCATGATTTCTCGCCTACTTACAGCGAATAGACTATAGTAATGGCGACCCCTTTCATCATTCTCAACAATTCGCAACGCTTACAGATGAGAGTAAACTCGAGATAAATTCCAATAATTGTTCCTCCTTGTTAATAGTCTATATATACGCTAACGCACAAACTGACACTAAGGTCTACCAGTTAGTCAGTCCTCTGGTGATATACTGTTAGTTCGTGAGTTAACAGATACTTATTAACCTAAAAATCCATAAGCAATGACTGTGAGACCGCTGAATTGTGACACCTAAGACCATGTTGTGAAAAGGACCAAAATATAACAGTCTATGTGAGCTTCAGCTTATAAACGTAAAAACACAAGAAAACGGGAGTCTGTAGAAAGCCAATTGGCCCACACAAGGCAGATCCCATTGACTAGTGCCAAATTTAAGACCTTTATAATCTGTGATGAAATTATTATTGACTTTTCTGAGTGTTCGGAGCTGAAAAGGATTTTATTCACTGACGACGTGATTTGTCAAGTTTTCGACGTAGACGACACTTCGGTGGATTTACTGTATCTTAGTGTAAGTATGTATTATTGTTTATAAATATTAAGGTTTTATACTATTAAGGGGAGATATCCACTTGAGAGATTTTTTTCTTGACCCCTTTCTCCCTCATGTTTAGCCCCATTGCTTTTGATATTATAAAACGTTTGCCCCATTACTTCAGCGATTTTAAGAACTTTCACCCCATATTAAGACCTTTCGTGCAATTCAGGTGTCGATTTTATCCTGGCGAGCGATAGCGAGCCTGTAATTTAAGAGGAACCGGCCTTTGGCCGGGAAATTTTTCTACCGAAAAATGTACAAATTAATCTTGAAAGGGACTCAAGGGGGTGTAATTTTAAGCTTGATGGAGCTCTAGGGAACAAACTAAATACCTCCCCTTAATAACACAAATTTAAATTAATAACATATATATAGAGTATATCAGTATATATATATCAATTTGGCATTGGTCTTTTCAGATATAATACTGGTAGATACAACAATATTCCTGTAATTTACGATCGTCTTTCCAACATGAATAGACGATAACTTCGGTCACTATAGTCTATTTCCAACATGAATAGACGATAACTTCGGTCACTATAGTCTATTCGCTGTAAGTAGGCGATAAATCATTACCTCTATCCTCTGTAACTCAAAAAGGGCTGGAGGAAATTGGCTGTACATTTCCAAATCGATTCCTTAACGGACTCTTCCCAAATGGATGGTAGAAATATTAGCTCGATTACTCTAGTCGTTTTTGAGTTACAGAGGATGATGATTTATCGCCTACTTGCAGCAAATAGAATATAGTATACTATGCAAATATATGTCAATGTTCTATCTATGCTCTCACTTGACCTGTTTTGCCCACGCTATGAATTAAGTTAGGTCAGGTTAACCCTTTCTGGGGCGGCAGTGTTTTTGAGATAGTGCAAATTCGCGTGATCATAGTCCGAATTATGTTGTTCCTTCACATGCCCAAATTTCGTCACTTGCCCTATAGAGGGTTAAACCAAGTTATATAGAGTAGAGAGTTAAGCTATGTTGGAATTGGTTGAAATAGGTTAGGTTAGGTTAGGTTGGGATTGGTTTGTCTAGTCTTGTAAGTTAGGATTAGGAGAGGTTAGGATGGGATAAGTTAGGTTAGATTACGTTAAGGGGAGATTTTATTCATTAATGTTATATTGTTTTTTAGTTTCTTCCCTAGATCTCCATCAAGTAAAAAAACAAAACAAAACCAAACTAAATAAATAAATAAATAAATAAATAAATAAATAAATGCCCCAGCAAAAAACAAAACAAAAAAACATTTCTCCTAAAGTGTAGGCTCGCTGTGGCTCGCCAGGTAAAAGTCGACACCTAAATGGCGCAAAAGATCTTAGAATTGACACAAAAATGGGGTGAAAGGTCTGAAAATTACCAAAAAATTATGGGGCGAACGTCTTAAAATCTCAAAACTTTGAGTACATTATAGCCAGATGTATATTCAAATAACTTAGCGCTAAAATATATGCGATTGAAATATAGTCGCCTTTGCATAACCTTAAAATAGCAAAATAGACTATAGTAAGATTTGTATTTAGTATCTCGACGCCCAAATTTATATATACGACTGAAACAATACATTCGCCGTTGTATGACCAGAAAATCAACAATAAATTCGCCGTTGTATGACCAGAAAATCAACAATAAATTCGCCGTTGTATGACCTGAAAATTAACACTAAATTCGCCGTTGTATGACCTGAAAATAAACAATAAATTCGCTGTTGTATGACCTGAAAATAAACAATAAATTCGCTGTTGTATGACCAGAAAATCAACAATAAATTCGCCGTTGTATGACCAGAAAATCAACAATAAATTCGCCGTTGTATGACCAGAAAATTAACAATAAACTCGCCGTTGTATGACCAGAAAATCAACAATAAATTCGCCGTTGTATGACCAGAAAATTAACAATAAATTCGCCGTTGTATGACCAGAAAATAAACAATAAATTCGCCGTTGTATGACCTGAAAATAAACAATAAATTCGCCGTTGTATGACCTGAAAATAAACAATAAATTCGCCGTTGTATGACCAGAAAATTAACAATAAATTCGCCATTGTATGACCAGAAAATAAACAATAAATTCGCCGTTGTATGACCTGAAAATAAACAATAAATTCGCCGTTGTATGACCTGAAAATAAACAATAAATTCGCCGTTGTATGACCAGAAAATTAACAATAAATTCGCCGTTGTATGACCAGAAAATAAACAATAAATTCGCCGTTGTATGACCAGAAAATAAACAATAAATTCGCCGTTGTATGACCAGAAAATAAACAATAAATTCGCCGTTGTATGACCTGAAAATCGCCGTTATGTCTTCAAAAGCGACACTTCAATAGTTAATTTTCCCCGGTGTCAAAACTCTAATAATAATATCACATTGATAGTGTCAGGTTTTTCATGTATACTGTATATGTTTTTTTGTTTGTTTTTAATTCTCACAAACAATATTCCAAACATGGAGTGGGGAATTCACATACGAGTGTGTGTGTGTGTGTGTGTTAAGAGAGTATGTGTGTGTGTGTGTAGGTATAATATAATTATGTTCAGGCACTCCTCTCACTTAAGATCTTCTCTTTTTAAATTGCTACCTTATTACATTCAACCCCTTCAACACCATGACGCCTGTATACCTTTGATTCTGTCTTTAAAAAAAAAAAAAAAAAAAAAAAAAAAATTATGAAGGACCTCTATTATTTAAAGAGTTTATTGAAATCTTATTTGCCCCTTTGATTCCTAGAGGTAGATTATAAGCGAAACAAAATCGTGTACTGGTAGCCAAAATGGTATGCAAATTACGTCGTGAATGGTTTAAAAGGAAATTAAGTAAAGTTAAAGTGACTAAGTTTCCTTATTAAGTTGTAAATTGGAAAGAAACTGCATAATATCCAGAAAAGTTATTATAGATATTACTTCACTTAAGTTTTTCAAATAGGTTTGTCTTTCACGAATGTCAATGCAATTTTAAGTGAAGAATTACTGTGTGTTTGTTTGTTTGTGGGTCAGAGAGAGAGAGAGAGAGAGAGAGAGAGAGCGAGAGAGAGAGAGAGAGAGAGAGAGAGAGAGAGAGAGAGAGAGAGAGAGAGAGAGAGAGAGAGAGAAGCCAATATGTATAGTTAAAGACTATTATTCTGAGTGAAGTATAATTCAAGGCTATTTTAGAATACGAACACATGAATAATTTATATTAGCTTGCCCTCCTTCCCGCCCCCACTATTTTACTTTATTGTTTAACCCTCAGAAGATACGATGCCGCAGTTCTGTTTTGATTTTTGGCTATTTTTAGACAATTTTATTCAGTATATGGAAGTCAGAGGGTTAATTTTTTTTTTCTATGTGATTGAGGGAGGCAAAAGGCATAACTGCCTATAGCGAGTGCCCCCCCCCCCCCCCCCCATAGTTGAAAGAGTGACAGGGCCAAAATCAAGGGACGTTCGAGCCAAAATTATAGTCTTTCCATATAATTCCCACAGATCCTTCCTGAATTGCATACACTAACGCTCTAAACATTCTATTCTGGAAGTGGGTCGAAATCTTATGATAATACCTCACAGACATATGTTTCACCCGATTCATTCCGTTCACACTAGATTATTAACAGTTCACCAGTGTAAAGATTGTTTTTTGGTCGAGTGTACCGTCCAGTACCAGGCAATGTAGCCAAAATGGCTTCAGAGGCAAGCTATAGATTAAGAAAGTTGTCCAGGCGTTCAGGGACTCCAGTCCTGACGCTATTCTTGACTTACAGTGTGCTGGCTTAATAATCCAGAAGGGTGGATAGTTAATTAGTTATAATAGGACATCAGAGGCTATCAAACCCTTTTGGATTATTCAGCCAGCACACTGTAAGTCAAGAATAGCGTCAGGACTGGAGCCCCTTTTCGAGAACTCCAGTCCCTTGGGTTGATAGCCTCTGAAGTCCTATGTTAATATATATATATATATATATATATATATATATATATATATATATATATATATATAAATAAATAAATACAAATTCAAACAAATCTCAGCAAAGGTGTCGTCGTACTGAAAGGGTTAAATTATAATAATACCAATGAACAAAGTAATTAAGGAACACCCAGTTCTTAACATTAATCCTCCATTACAAACCCCAATGCACTAGAATAAACTAATGCAAACATATGATCCTCCCGGAATTCGAACTCGGGAAGCCACACCCAGAACAGAAGCATCTAACCCATTACACCACCAACACAGTTATGCCAAACGTTTCCAAGCCAGTTTTGGCCATAGAAGGGTTACGTAACTCACGCCTACATGTGCCTAGACGTTCTAGAGTGCCTATATATACAGCAAAGAGTGGGAATATATGGGGTCCGGGGAGTCAGAAACAATATGGCGCCCGGGGGACTTAAGTGCCCTAATAGATAAATATTAATTAGCTGCGAACTAAAAAGAAGTATTAATGGAATATTATAAGGTCTACAAACCGACAAATAAGGCATAGAAATATGGGTATGCTGGGTGTAAAGCGTAAGATGCGGCCGTAAGTTAAGTTGACGCTACCCTCTTATACAGGTACCCTGCATGTACCCAATCACCCACCAGAAGGCTTGGCTCAGGTACAGTTGCAGCCATTAATTCTTATACACTTTGAGATCTATAACTGATTGAACTAACCTCTAAAATACACAAATAATAGGCAAAGATGTACAGTATTAAGGAGATTCAATTCAGCCCGAGATAGCTTCGAAAATTGACCAACAACGAAAGGTCTTCAAATCGCCAAACTTATAGGGCGAACGTCTTAATATATCAAAGTTAATAACGCTAAACATGAGGAAGAAGGGGCACCAGAAAAGAAGCCCCCTTTAGATCGAAATGTGTACGAAGTAAATAAATAAAATAAAAAAGAAGAAGAAGCCCTAGACACGGGATGTTAGCAACACATGAAGATTAACACAAATAAATAAATAAATAATAATAATAATAATAATATTTCCAGATAATGGTAAATTGCTGTGTCCCCATCTATATTACCCAGCTCTTACAAAGATAATAGTAATGGGTGTCAAACCAGAGACATTTTGTGTTGAGACTTGAATTAATATGATCAGAAATACAAGAAAATTATCAATGAAGTATCATTGTTATAGTCATTTTATCACTTCCAAAAAACATAATATAAAACTGTGAAGCAAAATCTGAACTGCATCTTTAGTAATAATGACGAAAATGTGGGAATCATTTCTCGTTTAACACTGCAAATATTTTATAACTACATGTGTTGTTAATTTTAATCATGAAAACTTGGCAATAATATGATGCAGTGACAGTAATTTCTTATATTGCTATCATTGATCGAGAAATAATATGATGCAGTGACAGTAATTTCTTATATTGCTATCATTGATCGAGAAATCATTTGCTAACGGGTTCCATTTATCATCAGCTGAAATAAACCCGATTCTATCCTGTTCCAAATAGGTACTAGGCCAGAAATCGTGAACCCTAAGCTTTGTAACTCAAAAAGGGCTAGAGCAAATGGTCTGTAGATTTCCACACCTACTGTGTGACTGACCCTTCCCAAATGGTTTGAAATGTTAGCTCAATTACTTAAGTCGTTTGAGAATTATAGAGGTTATAGTTCAAGAGTTTATGCCTACTATTTGGAACAGGGTATAGTAGCAGAGGTTAAGGGGAGGTTTTTAATTTGCTCCCTAAATATCCTTCAAGCTTAAGATTACACCCCCTTGAGCCCCTATCAAGATACATTTGTACATTTATCGGTAGCAAAATTTCCCAGCTGAAAGCCGGTTCCTCTTAAATTACAGGCTCGCTATCGCTCGCCAGGATAAAATCGACACCTAAAAAAACTGCCTTGCTTAGGACAGGGATCTGCCTTGCTTAGGCCAATCGGCTTTCTGCAGACTCCCATTTTCTTATGTTCTTATGTTCTTATGTAAATGGCACGAAAGGTCTTAAAATTGACAGACATGGGTTGAAAGTTCTTAAAATCGTCAAAATAATGGGGCAAACGTCTTAAAATTAGAAAAACAATGGGGCTAAACATGAGGGAGAAAGGAGTCCAGAAAAAATCACTCTAGTAGAAATCTCCCCTTAAAGAAAGCACATAAAGTAATCATAATCCTATTTAACCCCTTCTGTACCGGCGACGTCCTTTTCATTTTATTCTAACTATATGTAGACGATTTTGTGCAGCCTAAGAAGGATCTGTGGTAGTAAAAAGGGCTAATGAAAATATTTCGAAGCCTGTGAATTGCTGGAGGCCCTTGACCCTTTTTAAACTGAATTAAGTCGTCTATTATCAACCAGTATAAATTGAAAACGACAAAACTGGTGCTGAAGCCTGAACGGGTTAACATAAAACTAAATACGTATATCCCATTTTTCACACCATAACTTACGCAATGGTGAACCCTTCAGTGGAGCATTTTCTCTCGTTCCCATTTTCACAGAAAACTAGACAGAAGGACAAACAATATCATACTAGTAGGAAAACTTTCTCTGAATTGTGTAGATATTTCGTCGACCAAAGAGTTTGCACGGTCATACGTACTTTCGGAGGGATCATAAAAAAAAAATCGGTCACTAGCAAGTCATTCGATAATCAAGAAAAGTTATTGGTTTCCGCTCAAGCCCGTGTAAGCAAAACAGCAGACAACAAAACTTGCCCTACCTCCCCCGAGGGCTCGTCCCTGAACTAAGGATGAAAGTTTGTCGGCCTCTAAACCTTAACAGCCCATCAAACGTAACTTTCGCCTCCCACAACTGTCTCATTTAGCATTCCCTGAGCCGTGGTTAGTGGGGAAAGGGTTAAGGAATAGTGGCAGACAATGACAGAGGTTTACTTACGGTCGGGTTGATGTTGTGATAGCTGGCACCTCACCCTCAACACAGCTGCTAGACTGCGGCAGCTGTGAGAGAGATGACAACGAGCCTTTAGTGCGCAGGCGCATACAAAATCATAATTTACTATGGGAAATAAATAAAGAAAGAAATACCTGCTTGTGACTCGTATTATACCAATGTGTTTATATTATACTACACAACTCACGTGCGTTTGTATATAATCTGCTTGACAGTTCCTTTAGGATTATGCAATGTTAAACGCTTACGCTCTCTCTGTACGAACGAAAGTGGCCAAGGTTATATTAAGATCTGGTAGGTATGCAAGATGCTCTAGCAACAATTAAAGGTCAAGTTCAACTTTATTATTGTCGAAGATAAATTATATCTCGCTACTAGCCTATATCTCACTGAAAATATATAAATATAGTCCCTATTCTACAGGGAAAAGTTAATACTAAAATAGTTAAATGTAAATGATACTTTATACATACAGTATATATATATATATATATATACTGTATACTGTATATATATATATATATATATATACTGTAAATATATATTTTCGATTATATTTGTCAAAGGGCTTAATAATACAATCTTCACTTTAAATAAAATACAAACATTATTGTGAAATAAATATTGACCTAGTGAACCAAATACTAGTATACGTTATCAACATGCACACACACGGCACACACACACATACACAACCACCCTAAGCACAATTATATACAACCACACACTCAACACACTTACACTTACACATTCAGAACAAGCAACAAGTACACATACAATATTAACATGTACAATAGCGTTCGTGTGACACCGCCTTAAGGAAGTTGGAGCTGTAGACATCGATATTTAGCAGAATTATCGGCTAAAATACGGTAGACGTGCATTTATAAACACATAAAACCCAATTCAACATACTTTATATCTATCAGAATCCTACATTGATATTGCATTTCTGCTAAATATCGATGTTTACGGCTCCAACTTCCTCAAGGTGATGTTACACGAACGCTATTGTAGGCCTATATTTTAAGCCTGATATTATATTTGTATTTTTGGCTTGTGGTCAAATGAACACTTGCGGTTTTCAGGCTATAAGGAAGTTTGGAGGCGTACACATCGATATTAAGCAGAACTGCTATTATGATGTAGGTTTCTGAAGGATCAAAAGTATGTTGAATTAGGCTAAACCTTGTGGGATTACAATACTCCTTAAGGCCCCTTGTATTTAACTCGATTACATTATTTCAAAAAGTATGCTACAGGCTTTAATAAGTATATATTTAAACCCATGTGGCCAGAATTATAATATTGAATCAATGTTACTCATTTGTTAGTTATGTTATGTTACGTTAATATTGTTACTCATGTGTTAGTTATGTTATGTTACGTTAATATTGTTACTCATGTGTTAGTTATGTTATGTTACGTTAATAATGTTACTCATGTGTTAGTTATGTTATGTTACGTTAATAATGTTACTCATGTGTTAGTTATGTTATGTTACGTTAATAATGTTACTCATGTGTTAGTTTTGTTATGTTACGTTAATAATGTTACTCATGTGTTAGTTATGTTATGTTACGTTAATAATGTTACTCATGTGTTAGTTATGTTATGTTACGTTAATAATGTTACTTATGTGTTAGTTATGTTATGTTACGTTAATAATGTTACTTATGTGTTAGTTATGTTATGTTGCGTTAGTTATGTATACGTTAATAATGTTACTTATGTGTTAGTTATGTTATGTTACGTTAGTTATGTATACGTTAATAATGTTACTTATGTGTTATGTTATGTTATGTTGCGTTAGTTATGTATACGTTAATAATGTTACTTATGTGTTATGTTATGTTACGTTAGTTATGTATACGTTAATAATGTTACTTATGTGTTATGTTATGTTACGTTAGTTATGTATACGTTAATAATGTTACTTATGTGTTAGCTATCTATGTTACGTTAGTCATGTGTGATTTATCTTCACCACTTTACCATCAGTGGGTGTTTTCAGGCCTTGTGACGTATCGTGACGCATGTGCGACGTATGGGTTCAAAACTGGTACTCACTGGATTCAGCCGGTCAGCTGATCTAGGTGTGGAGAGAGAGAGAGAGAGAGGGATGATAGGATGTTGTCAGAATGTGTTGGCTAGAAATGTTTACGTTTGTTCTTCACAGGATATGGGGTAGACCATACTGTACTCGATTTTTATCAACTTGGCGGATGATTTACTAATTTCTCGATAAATAGTGGATTAATATGAAACTACTATGTCTCTGCATCATATTATTGCCAAGTCTTCGTAATTAAAAGCATATTTGGCTATATAAACATTGTATTAGCTGAGTAATTAATTAAGGGGAGACAAGCCAATTTGTCGTCAACCTATTAACCCTTTCAGTATCGGTGACGTATTTTCTATCTTGTCCTAGCTACATTTAGGCTATTTTATGCAGCTTAGAAGAATCTATGGTAGTTAAAAGGGTTAAATGAGACCTTTCGAGCCAGAATTTTTGTTAAAGGCCCTTCAAAGGCTGAATAAAATCGTCTAATAGTAACCCGAATAATATCAATATATAATATATCAATATCAAGACCTTTTGTGCTATTTAGGTGTCCCGGCCTTTGGCCGGGAAATTTTTCTATCGAAAAATATACAAATTTAGGTAGGAAGTGTTTATTTAAGCTTGATGAAGGTCTAACGAGGAAACTAAAAAATATATGAATTTATATAAGTAAATAGACCCCCTAAAAATAACCACTGTCCCCCTTAGTTAACATACGTTTAACTATCACTAAATACACCATTAGGCACATGCTAATAACTCTCCATGGGATAAACTGATTCGTTCTCAAGACTCGCTAGAAAGTCGCTAGATAGTAAATGAATGTAAGAAATCGCAAGCATAATGTCACTATCTCTTCGAATGTGGCTGTATAATGGCTAGGTTCGAGCCCTTGGAGTGCCACATGTATTTGATGATTTCATTATTTGAGTTTAGAGGTGAAGTTGGTTGGTGGAAAAAACATAATAATATCTCTTGAATATCACTAGGATTGATGTCGCTAGATGTAAAATAAATTGCTGCTTGATTGAAGTATATTATACCTGTAGATCTAGCGATAAAGTAGGTAGATTGGCAACACTTGGTAGACATATGTGGCGTGCTGTTCACACATGTGGAGCAATTAACCCTTTCCGTACCGGGGCCGTCCTTTTAGCTTTATTCTGGCTACTATTAGACGATTTCATTCAGTTTATAAGGAGCTTCCAGTAATTAACAGGCTTCGAACTATCTCACGTAACCATTTTTAGTACCACAGGTCCTTCCTAAACTACACAAAATCGTTTAAATATAGTGAGAATAACATGAAAAAGACGTCGCCGGTACAGAAGGGGTTAATATTCCCACTACAGTATACGAGGAAGCTTTACCTTTCTCTTTTCTGGCTATTATTATTAAACGATTTTCTGGCTATTATTATTAAACGATTTTCTGGCTATTATTAAACGATTTTCTGGCTATTATTAAACGATTTTCTGGCTATTATTAAACGATTTTCTGGCTATTATTAAACGATTTTATTAAGATTGAGAAGGGTGTATGGAAGTCAGAAGGTCGATTGAGATAGTCTCTACCCTTTTAATCTCCACAGATCCTTCCTAAGTTACATAAAATCGTCTAATGATAGCCATAATAAACTATCAAAATGCGACTCAATCTTCATGGGGTAAATGTTTCTACTACAGTACTAGTAGTCATGTGGTGATGGGCTGGTCTATCAGAGTGAGAACTGAGCAATCTCTGCCATACCCATAGTTTACTCTGACTGTTCCTTTTACTTATATATTTTCTAGATCTCAAGTGACGGCGTCTCTTCCGTGGATTGACCTCCCAATCTACCAAGATTGGAAGCCAAAGCGTCACATTTTTCCTTTGCCCCTCAACTTTCTCTTGATAATTGCTGAGGGGCACAGGGCCCAGGGTGTGGCTTTGGTTTCCCGGGCGTTTCCGCACCCTCCGCAGCTCCCCGCCATGGAGTGGCTTCGGTCACCCAGGCTTTATTGTGGTCAGCAGGGAGGGTTCTGTGGGGGTGCTCGGTTATGGCCTTGGCCTTGCTCGAGGCCTTGGGGCTGTTCGGCCAGGCAGCTTGGGGAACAACAACAACAACAACAACTACAGTATGCAATGATGCCTTTCCTAATTTCATTCTTGCTACAAGTAGAAGATTGTATTTAGCTTTGGATGGGCCTCTATGCTTCACAACAACTAAAATGTTGATGTTCATGCTTAATTTTGAATTAAAATTTGGAAGTATCATGTTCATATTACTAACAAACACCTACTGTACATTTATCTCAGTAGCAGACCGAACATATTATTTTGTTGCCCAGTATATATTTAAGGATTGATGAGATTGATTCAGGTTTGGTTAGGTGTAGGCTTGGTGAGGTGTTTCCTTTCTAGGTGTATGAAGAAAACAAAAGGCAAAGCTGCCTGTCACAGGTGCCCCCCCCCCCCCCCTCCACACACACACACACACACACACAAGTTGAAAGAATGATAGGGAGACAATTTCAAGGTAAGTTAGTGTCAAAATGTCTGGACATGCGGGCCTTGAAGGAGTGAGGCTTGGCTATATTATGCTAGGTTTGGATAGATTATATTGATCTACTGTACTTCTCACTTCTCAGCTTGTTCTTCCTCTGTCCAATTACTATTCTTTCCTATTTTACTCCAGCCATCTGGTCTGGATTATGTTGACCTTGGCTAGATCTGTGGCTGTTTTGGTTGGGGCTATTTTGACTTACACCAATCTACATCCGGCTCTCTTACCCCAGGGCCGATCGAGCCTGCGAGCGTCATGGGTCCGTGGCTCGTGAAGGAGGGAGTAAAGTTGGCATCTCTCCTCCTCCTCCTCATCCCGGGGCCGCAGCAGGGGACGGGGCGGGTGGGAGCCATGGAGGTAATGGTGGCAGCGGCGGGATACTCACCATCCTCGGCCTTCGGGTTGAACCCGGCGATTAACGACGTCTCTCACTCGGACCTAGGTGCTAAAAATAGACGCACTGAAAAGGTAGGAAATATATAAATAAACAGTTACAACAACAACAACAGTGTCCACAATATCAATGAAACATAAGAACAATAATAAGAACAATAATAATACTAACCAACCAGAGTGTCGATAAGAACGAAAAAGAGTAACATAGAACAACAATGATTAGCTAAATAATTCATTCAATTATCTACTCCTGGGATCATATTATGCAGAATAGAGTTAACCCATACTGTACCGGCGCGTTTGTTCTTATTTCAGCTGCATTTAGACAATTTTATGTGTTTCAGCCAGCGTTTGGTAGTCTACTGGACGAGAGGACCCTGAAGAAGATGGGTAGGAAGCTAGTCAAGTCTGAAACATTGCCAATAAAGTGCTCCTCCTCATATGGTGTTGATATTAATGCTTGTGTTTCAGCCCTCGTTTGGTGGTCTACTGGACGGGAGGACCCTTAAAAAGATGGGTAGGAGATCCGTCAAGTCCCGGCAGAGGAGAGCCACCCTGGTTTGGCCTGACGACAGCACCTTCACGGCAGAGTTCTACTTCACCATACCCATACCGGCACCTATGGGCGTCGGTAAGTTGATGCTTTAAGGGAGCCCACCTCGCTTTTTTTCTCTTTCTCTCCCTCTCTCTTTGGCTTGTATCCATTCGGCCCCATTCAGCCTACTGTTTTAAGATGTTTACCCCTATCCAGGTGTCAATATTTTCCTGGCGAGCGGTAGCGAGCTAGCATTTAAATATTTTTGTTTTATTCTATGGCTAAACATTTTCTCCTAAAATGAATACAATCATGTTTAGTCAGTTGAAAACCACGATAGTGATGTAATCGTACTGTAAAGGTTAAGTCAAAATATTTCCTACAATGTAAAAGCTGGTCCTCGACATTGCGACTCCGTTTGGGGATCTGTTCTGTTAACAGAGCCAAACACACTCGTCAAGTGACTAAGCTAAGCCTTTATGCTCGCGACAATGGTCCTCCCCTTTCCCCCTGACGGCTCACATCGCCCCTCCACCTGCCCCCAGCCTCTCCAGGGCCCCTTCAGATGGTCCTCTTGAAGGTGACAATAAAGGCCCTTGTCACACAAGTATTTTTCCCGACGACTTGTGGCCGGCATCTTTCCTTCTGGGCGCTCCTTTAAGGGGGTAGTGCTTGTTTTTTTGGTCTATATATTTATCTATTAATTTATTTGTGAGTCTCTCTCTCTCTCTCTCTCAAAACACTGATGCCTGGGATATAGTACCAATATACCTTTATAAGGATATGCTATTTTGGACGCTTAAGGGGAGGTTTTTGTTAATTCTGGACCCCCTTCTCCCACATTTGTGGCCGCATTAGTCTCTAGATTTTAAGATGTTCACCCCATTAGTTGGGTGATATTAAGACCTTTCGCCCAATTTCTTTGTTAAAACAAACACCTTTCGAGCCATATGTGTCGTTTTTCCTGGCGAGCAATAACGAGCCTGTATATTAGGAGGAATTGTCCTTCAGCCAGGATATTTTTCTACCGAATAATATACAAATTCATCTCGAAGGGGGATCTTGGGGGTATTTTCGTAAGCCTGATGGAGGTCTAAGGGGTAATCTAAAGAAGATATAAAATATAAACAAAAGTAAAACCTCCCCTTAAATCTGTCCATTGTTCGCAAAAACACCACTTTACCCCCCAAAATCTTCTCCCGACAGAAATTCCTGTGACCCTGGATGTGCCGTACGAGTTTGACCTGCCCAACATCACCTCAGATTCCCTGGGTCGCCAATACAACCGCCGCGACGAACGGGTTAATGTGTACGGGGTGGTGGAGGGGCTGTTTAAGAGGTAAGAGAGAGAGAGAGTGTGTGTGTGAGAGAGAGTGTGTGTGTGTGAGAGAGAGATAGAGAGTGAGAGTAACAATGTGTATGATAGAGAGTGTGAGTGAGAGTGAGAGCTGGGTCGTCAATCAAACCGCCAGGACTGCCAGGGGCGTTGGTCAGCACTGTGACAGTGTCCGACGTTTGCTACAGGTGCCCTTCAGGTACAACAAGGGAACAGGACCGCAAGGGGCTTGGTCAGCACCATCACGGTGTCTGATGTCTGCTACAGGTATCTTTCAGGAACAAAAGGTGGACAAGACTGCTAGGGGTGACGACCTCTCCAGTGACAGCTACACCTCAGATTCCATCACGGGCGATACCTCACATCATGCTTGTAGCATCCTGGGAAGCTCTTCCTGCCACTGGCAACTTTCCTTGAAGTAGTCATCTAGCTCAGCAATCACTAGGTCCCATAGCTCCTTTAGCTCATCACACTCTGAAGGCAAGGATACTTCCTGAGGTGAGATAGACGTGCGATTCAGATTAACGTCGAAACACTTCTCTTTTTCTTCAGTAAGGTTTTTTGCCCTTAGTCTGTTACTTCTCTCTTTTAGGATATCCCTTAAGTCTTCTGTGTCTTCTTCTAAGAAATATCATGTCTGTTGATGGAGTGGCAGAGGTGAAGAGGAAGAGGATCTGTACGTGTGGCATGTCAGCAAACCAGTGTGTCAAGGGTGGGGATTCCGGGCCTATTAAAGGAGCTGTCCTGGATCGAGAGTCCTCTCTGCAATGTTGGTGTGGACCAATCATGTTGTAAGGCCCATCTCGTGATCATCTTCTTGATCCAGAAACAAGGCGTTGGTCAGGGGTGGTCTCTGGGATTCAGGGATTCCCCGGGAAAAGTCTGGGGCAGGCTGGAGAAGTGACGCAGTTCCGACTGGCCAATCAGCTTCCTTTTGTTGTCTCTTCTCTTCTCGTGCCCCGGTCCGATTCTGGCGCTGGGGACGATCCGATTTTACGATCAGGGGTCCTGGCTGGGGCGCAGGAGCTCCCACCCTCAGCATCATGAGGAGCAAAGGCACTGGGGTGGCCAAGTGGTCACACTTCCGAAGGTACTTTGATCTCCACTTCAGCACCCTCGAACCTGGGAGAACTGGGACTTGACTTCTTATCTGAGGTTGTAGTGTGGCCGGGGTTGGAACTTGGGATGTTGTTACCTGCGGTGGCACCTGTGGTGCCCGTGTATCCTTGAGGATTTGCTCAACAATTGTTCATATCATCATCATCATCATCATCAACATCATTATTATCATTATCACTATTATTCTCATTATTTTCATAATTTTCTTATTATCAAGAATGATTAAAGTATAGTTTGTATTCAGGTGGTCCTAATAAGGCTGTGCTTCAGTGAACTGTGTGAGTGGCTCTGGTTCACCCGTAGCCACGCCACCGTGCAGTCCAGTTTTATTTAGATTTTATTTGTTGTATTATCTCTGCGTGGTGCGTTACTCATTACGGTCTTCTTCGCGTTCTGCTGTTTCCTTGGCTTCGTTTTTCTTAATGCTTCGGTTTATTGTAATTCTTATTCGTCATTATCTTTCTAATTCTCCACCTTCCTCTCTTCTCTTTCTTCTTTGTCTTATTATTATAATTATTCATCTTTTTCTTCCTCATCTTCCACCTTCCTCTCTCCTGTATCTTCTTAGTATTCTTAATTTATCCCTCCTCCTCCTCCTCCTCCTCCTCCTCCTCCTTCTTTCTCTCTTCTTTTCTTCCTCATTTTCTTCTTATTAATATTATTTTTCCTCTTCCTCCTCCTCCTCCTCCTCCTCCTCCTCCTCCTTCTTTCTCTCTTCTTTTCTTCCTCATTTTCTTCTTATTATTATTATTTTTCCTCTTCCTCCTCCTCCTCCTCCTCCTCCTCCTTCTTTCTCTCTTCTTTTCTTCCTCATTTTCTTCTTATTATTATTATTATTTTTCCTCTTCCTCCTCCTCCTCCTCCTCCTCCTCCTCCTCCTCCTTCTTTCTCTCTTCTTTTCTTCCTCATGTTATTATTATTATTATTATTTTTCCTCCTCCTCCTTCTTTCTCTCTTCTTTTCTTCCTCATGTTATTATTATTATTATTCTTTTTCTTCCTCCTCCTCCTCCTTCAACTGTCTCTCTTTTTCTTCTGTATTCTCTTCTTCTTGTGCTAGGTGTTCTTCTGTTCATAAAGGATAAGAGGATAAGCTGATCTCTCTCTCTCTCTCTCTCTCTCTCTCTCTCTCTTCACTGATTGTAATACACTCGTCAAGCTCTTATTAACTCACATCTCCACTGGTGTCCGACTTGTGGTGTGTGTGTGTGTGTGTGTGTGTGTGTGTGTAAGGGAGAGAGTACGCAAATGTGTGTCTGACTTGTGGTATGTATGAGTGTGTGTATGTATGAGTGTATGTATGTGTGTATGATCTTGAAATATAATGTACACAAATGGATACGAACAGAGACAGACAAAGTAAACCTAAAGAGGCTGCACGTTTCACTGGAAGAATGTACAAACAAACAAAATTATATTAATAAATAGAAATCAAAGTAAAATTAATGGTAGAACGTATATATTTATGACTCATATATGCAACTCATTAAACTATGAAATTCATCCTATTTTGATTCAAGGGGGGAATTTATGGATCTCCCCTATTTAGCTCATATAGTTTGGAGATATTAAGACGCTTCACACCATTAAATCGGTGATAATAAGACGCTTTACCCCATTAAGGTGACAATTTATTTCTGGGTAAGCGATGCCGAACCTGTAACTTTTAAAACATCGGTTTTCGGCCAGGATATACAAATATAGCTTGTAGGGGTTCTGGGTGACATTCTTTACTTTGAAGGACATTTTAGTTAAAATACGGACACACTAAATTACATTGCTCGAAAATGGCAAAAACAACCAACATCCTCGATAATAATTAAACAAAATATCATCATAAACCACAAGGCGTCGGATCAGATAGTGTTTGCGCTATACTCCATGTTTATATAGCCTGCCTGAATAGATTATACTCGACACCAGATTGAGTCACATGGGTGCTTATTCCGGTAAATGCTAAGGGGGGGATGGGCGTATTTATTTGCTCGTGTATGTATCTTTTTAGTATTCTTTAGTTTCCTCCCTAGACCTCCATCAATCTTTAAAAATTTACCCCCCCACGACCCTCCTTCAAAATGAATTTGTAAGTTTTTCGATAGAAAATGTTCCCGGTTCCTCTTAAATACAGACTTGCTATCGCTCGCCATGAGAAAAAATCGACACCTAAATGGCACGAAAGGTCTTAATATTGACACAGAAATGTGGGCTAAAGATGAAGGAGAAGGTGGTCCAGAATAAAAAATAAATCAAAATAAAACACACCTTAATCCCACCGCCTGCTGACGTCGGCAGATTTCTTTCAAGCATTATTATTATATTGGACACATTGTTTGGTGGCGGGGGTTAAGGCACAACAGACAAGGTTGCATACATCAAGGAGTGCAATCAAAACCTTATTGAAATGCATGACAGTCACCGAATATACTTTTTTTAATTGGGTTTTATTTTTAGCTTGGTGTCTCGCTTCTCTACTTAATTGTGTTTTTTGCTTCTCCACTTATTGAAATATATGTCAGTCACCGAATATATTTTTTGTTTTTTGTTTTTTTTGTTTTTTTGGGGGGGAGGTTCTAACTTTAGCCTGATGTCTTGCTTCTTTACTTATTGAAATGCATGTCAGTCACCGAACACACTTGTTGCTAATTGTATTGTATTATTAGTCTGATGTCTTCATGGTAAACAAGATCCGTAAAATGAACAGGAAAAGAAACATGATCCGTAAAATGAACAGGAAAAAAACAAGATCCGGAAAATGAACAGGGAAAAGAAACATGATCCGTAAAATGAACAGGGAATAAAACAAGATCCGGAAAATGAACAGGAAAAGACCGTCAATAATTACTTGCGAAAACCTTATCCAACATCATTGTTCTTTATTTGCATTATACTCTTACATTGTACTAACGAGACTAGGTATATTGATGTTGATATTGCAGATAATAGTATAAAATCAGCAGTGTGCAATTAGCAGTGTGCAATTAGTAGATTTGTAGTGTATAAAATTCAGAATAATTTGTGTTGGGTCATTTTAACTCCTCATTATCCGTTCGATATAAGAAAGACTACCCCGTTTTCCCCACGATTAACCCATTCAGTACCGGCGTCGTCCTTTTAACTATATTATGGCTACTTGTGGACGATTATATTCAGTTTAAAAAGGGTCTCCAACAATTAACAGGCTTCAAACTACCTCACTTAACCCTTTTACTATCACAAATCCTTCTGAAACTGCACAAATTCCATTAATTATAGCTAGAATAAAATTGAAAAGACGTCGCCGGTACAGAAGGAGTTAAAAATATGGCTGTTAGCAATGATGAGTCGGCTATCACACAATACAGATCATTGTTCACCCTGCCTGACGTCATGTTAATAATTTGCCTGAAGCTCTGTGCTGACATCACTCTCATGGAAGACCTCAGTAGTATCTTTTGACACTTAACCCCTTCAAGATTATGACAGTTTATTCTGGCTATCATTAGACGATTATATGCAACTTAGGAAGGATCTGTGGGAATTAAAAGGGTAAAGACTATCTCAATTAACCCTCTGACTTCATATACCCTTCCTAATCTGAATAAAATCGTCAAATAATAGCCAGATTAAACTGTCAAAATGCGTCAAAATCCACAAGGGGTTAATATCTTGTCTAAGGCCCCATGCTGACACCATTCTCATGACTGGGCCATGGAAGACCTCAATAATATATATTCACACTTAAGGGGAGGCAGACCGTGTTTCTGGACCCCCTTCTCCCTAATGTTTAACCCCACTAGTTTTGAGATTATAAGACGTTCGGCCCATTAGTTTGGCGATTTTAACACCTTTCGCCCCATTTCGTTGTCAATGTTAAAACCTTTCGTGCCATTTAGGTGTCGATTATTTCCTGGCGAGCGTTAGCGAGCCTGCAATTTTAAGAGGAATCGGCCTTTGGCCGGGACATTTTTCTACCGAAAAATTTACAAATTTATCTTGAAGGGGGGTCTAGGGGGGGTTTTTCTAAGCTTGATGGAGGTCTAGGGAGGAAAGTAAACAAATATATGAATACATGACTTAATAGACCTAACAAACGGCCAGTTTCCCTTTAACACCTTCAGGATATGATAACACGTGGCTTCATTCTTTGTGGGGCTATAATTAGACTTCTTTATGCAACTTAGGAAGGATCTCTAGGAATCAATTTGGGAATATAATCTTGATTGATTCTTGAGGGGCTAAAAATCCTTCCTAAGCTGGATAAAATCGTCTGAAAAGAGATAAGATAAGAAAAAAAGAAAAAGAAAAAAACGTAATAACTGAAAAACTCCCCCAACCGGACAGCAAGTACCCCCTGCGTGAAATTATTAAGATCTCGGTGATTGTGCGGTGAGGTATGGTCCCAGCTGTCTGTTCCTGTCGCGTAGCGTTCCTTTCTCATGACAGGCGGAGAAAAGCGATCCCACGCCGTAACACCGATAGCGCCGCAGTCACACCACCGGCACTTCCGGTGTCCAGTTTTAACCCGAACAGTACCGGCAACGTCCTTTTCTTTATATTGTGGCAACTGTTAGACGATTATGTTCAGCCTAGGAAGGAACTCTAGCAATAATAAGGCTTCAAACTATCTCAACCAAACCTTTCAACTACCGCAGATCCTTCCCAAGCTGCATAATGTCGTCAACGTATAGATAGAGTAAAATATAGCACACGTCGCTGGTACTCGAAGGGTTAACCCGTTCAGTACTGGTGACGTAATTTTCATCCTATTCTGGTTACCATTAGACGATTTTCTTTTGTTTATAATCTACCTCTAGGACTCAAATGGGTAACTACGATCTCAGTAAGCCCTCTTCATGACGTAGGTCCTTCTTAAACTGCATAAAATCGTATAGTTTCAGCCAGGATCAAAGGTAAAAAGGCGTCATGGTGCTGAAGGGGTGGCAAGCGCTTATGTGACATCGCCTTTAGACTTCTATGTGACCTCGATAGGCCTCGGTGGTTGTTTGTAATCTGTATTTGGGCTGTGCTACATGTCATACCTGAAATGAAGCCTAATGTAATAATAACCCCAATAATCGTCCCCATCCACCCCGCCTGGCTGCTAGTCTCTTCCCACAATCACCGTGTACTTGTGGTGGTGAAGAAGGCTACGGGATATGAATTGACCCCCTATGGCGGTAGTTCTCAACTCGTTTCAGGCCACGGACCACATGCCCAATAAAACAAATATTGTGGACCATTTCATTTTTGAGTAATAATAAATAAAGCATAGACAACAAACATTTGACTGCATGTGTTGACATATTAAGGTAAGTACCAATAATACTGGCCCAAACAAATTCCATGGTAGACCACTGGTACACATCTTGAACTGCCAAATCATTTTTCAGACCCAATAATTCCTCCTGAAGATCCTCTGGAACACTATGAACATCTGTTGCGAATGGATTCCTGATAAAAGATAACCCATCCCTTGTCATGTCCATCTCCGAAAATTTTCGCTGAAATTAGTCCTGCAGCTTTAGTAAATGCTCAAGAATGTGCATCTTAATGGCTTCCTTTTCCCCGAGCATGGCATTCCCATATGGAAATTGAACCAAATTGTTATGTTCGACTCGTTCGATCCAGAGTTCTAATTTCTCAAGAAAAGCCTTGATGATGCCTTGGTGAGAGAACAGATTGCACCTTTCCCTTGCAGCTGAAGATTCAGTTTGTTCAAGATTCCAAAAATATCAACAAGGTTTTCAAGTTCTAATTCTGACTGTGTTAGCATATTATTAAAATCATCTTTCCCTTGAGACTGGAGAAATAAAACTAATTTTTCTCGCATTTCAAAAATGTTGTTGACTACGTTCCCTGCTGACAACCATCGTACAGAAGTGTGGAAGAGCAACACCTCAAAGTTGGAATCCATGTCCTGGCATCACTTTCTGAACAGCCTGGTGTTCACTGCTGAAGATTTGATTTATTAACCACTTTCACCAATCCTTTGAAAATGGTGTTCTGATGATCAGGCAGTGTATTATGATGCCAATACCTCTCTATTGCTACAACCTGAAGACTGCCAATATATTTCTTAAATAGGAATAATGCAATAAAATGAATGGTTAATTATTTATTTTGATAGAAATGTTCGTACTGCATTTTCAATCAATGTAATAATACATGCAGCAATCTCCAGTGTATTACCAAATATAGTGAACGTCCTGTGGACCACACAAAAAGTCACCATGGACCACCAGTGGTCCATGGACCACCAGTTGAGAACCACTGCCCTATGGTAAATGAATGGTAATTACATTATGTCTACAGTACCGACCAGTGCTTATAGAGATGCCGTTATACCTACCACCTCGTCTGATGGACTATTATGGACACGTCTCATGTGTCTCCCCCCAAAATGATAGACTACCAATATACCCATTAGGGTTATATTCACCTTTTTTATACTAATGATGTTTGACAGAGCTTAATAAAAACTTGTGATTGCAGGTTCGGGATGGATGGGAAGTCCTGTGTGTTACGGGCGGTGTGTGAGCGCGCCCACACCAACCTAGAGGGCGTGGGTATTATGGGCGAGGTGATTGGGATGATCCTGGCGTGAGTATCTTAATGTGTGTGTGTGTGTGTGTGTGTGTGTGTGCTTCTCTCTCTCTCTCTCTCTCTCTCTCTCTCTCTCTCTCTCTCTCTCTCTCTCTCTCTCTCTCTCTCTCTCTCTCTCTCATAATCGATATTTACAGTTCTGAGAGAGAGAGAGAGAGAGAGAGAGAGCATTCATGAATCGTGTTCAACAATGATAAAGCTTTATATTATTTCTATGATTGAGTTTCGTGTCAACGAATTCATCTATTAATCATACTTGTTTTCCTTTCTCCTATCATCACTCCATATGTTGGCCGGGAAACTAGTATCTAATTATATCTAGTCACGTTTCACACTTGCATCTCAGTGACAAATCAAATGTTCTTGTAAAAAATGGTTCCAAATGTTCTGCTCTCTTTCCTTCTCCTTGAACATAAAGAACAGTGTGTCTCATTTGACCATTTGCGAGTTTTGGGCTATAAGGAAGTTGGAGCTGTAGACATCGATATTTAGCAGAATTACCAGCTATAATGTAGTTAGAGTGCATTTATGAATACATGAAATCAAATTCAACATGCTTTCTATCCATCAGAAACCTACATTATTATTGCATTTCTGCTTTATATCGATGTTTACGGTTCCAACTTCCTTGCAAGTGGTCAATTAATCAACTCCCTCAATCTCTATCTATCTATTGCCTGACGCCGTGATCCCCGAAGGGGTGGCCACGAACGAACCGCCCCCATGCACCTCTGTCCCCAGTCAGTCGACGCCCCTCCCCCCAACCAGCACCGCCTTCGTTCATGTAGTTCCTCACTCCATCCTTCCACCTCATATTCGGTCTACCTCTCCCTCTCTTAATTCATCTGGCTATAAACAAAAATAGTCAACTGATAATTAATATAAACCAATTTCGCAAGTCGTTCATACTAATTTTGCTTTCAAACATAACAACACGATGAGGAACAGAACTTATTTGGGCAACTGTACTTCCAACTCATGATCCAACCCGTTTGACAGCAATGATTGATTATATTAGAAAGTATGCATGGGAGCTGCAGCCCTGGTTTATATTACTTGATAGATGTGTATAGCGACAGGTCTATTAAATAAATTGAACCGTGTGAGTGCGCCGAGGCAAAGTATATATTATTGTTACAAAATTAATGAAATCACTTAAGCTATGAATGTGCATGACTCGGCAGAGATCGTATCTTCCTTCAACCTCTCTGATCTCTCTCTCTCTCTCTCTCTCTCTCTCTCTCTCTCTCTCTCTCTCTCTCTCTCTCTCTCTCTCTCTCTGTGGTGTCTCCCGTGATAATGAAGTGATGACTGTCAAAAAAACTTGTTATAACTATAGGAGAAAGATTAATATAGGCATTTATCACCACTTTAACAAAGCATATATGTAATTTCACTTTAAAATTGTCAATAATATGCCAATATTGCCTATTCATCTTAACTGGGAGAGAATCTTCATCCACAAACAGCTGATTTCCTTACGCTTCATTTAAACATGATAAACTACTACATATTTGCTTCTTATTAAAAGTGTTTCTTTAGTTAATTGAAAATGCAACTTATTATCAAATCAAAATCACAACTCAGATATCAACATACAATATTTCTACTTCACATTATATATTTTCAACACAGGAAGGGACTGTAAGATGGTCAAAAGGATAACTTCCATATTTTTGTACCGTATCCATTTTCCCAAACAAACTATAACTACTTAGGCTAGTAGTTTGAATCTCATATGGATTTATATTTAATTTGGCTTGGGAATGGTATCTAGGAGGTCTAGGGGTGATCTGCTCTATTTAGTGTTTTAATGTGCTGTTCTGGATGTTGCTCTATATTAATTTAACTATATATATTTGTGTATTAAATATTTTTGTCCTTTGTGCTGTTTAACCCTTTCACGCACATATGACGCAGAGGTTGCCAGATTAGCAATAAGAAATAGAGTTCTCTCACTCGTATAATTACCTCTCCAAAATTAGTTTTCTGCCCACAGCTAACTCAAAGACAACTGCAGAGGTTGAAGTAACTAAACTAAAGGTTTCTAAATATCCCTGATGGTAACAAAGGCTTTAAAGTATCCCCAATAGGCTCAAAATCGCGTCATATGTCGGAGAGGGTTAATATAACGCTCTATGTATTCCCAGCCATTGGCCTATTTACTGACCTATATATGGCGCCCTGTATATCCCAGAGCCTAATCAGCGTCCTCCTAGACCGGTCTTTACTGCCACCTTAATATATACTGTCCTACGTATTAAGTGGAGTTTTTCACTTAAGATTTTTTTTTCCTGGACCCCTTTCTCCCTCATGTTTAATCCCATTTGTTTTGAGATTTTAAGACATTCGCCTCATTATTTTGGCGATTTTAAAACCTTCGCCTCATGTCTGTCAATGTTAAGACCTTTTGTGCCATTTAGGTATCGATATTTTTCTGGCGAACGATAACAAGCCTGCATACTGTAGGAGGCCTTAGGGGTATTTCTGTAAGCTTCATAGAGGTCTAGGGATCAAAGTAAATATATCTCCATAACGTATATTTCACAATCTATTTGTTTATTAATCTCACCACAACACCAAACACCTCCAATAAAATTAATGAAAGCATATACTGTATGTGATCCACCAGGATTCGAACCCAGGTTATCACACACAGATTTTTAGAAACCTTAACCATTACACCACCAAGACGGTTATTAGACCTCCTATGCACTTCTAAATACTGTGCAGGGTTTCGTCAGCGACCTTCTACACCTACTTCTACTGCCTTATCTAACACCTTATATATACTGCCTTATCTAACACCTTATATATTCCATGCTATAAGACGATTCATGCACAATCGGCCTAATAAGTGATGTCTCGGCACCAAGAATAGTTTGATCCATAATTGGGTTCAGTAATATCTAAACTTAATTTATTCATTTAGAGGGGTATATACAAAGTTTTTCATACACCTACCCACCCTATTCAACATCTGGCAGACATTATTACAGCACAGAGCGAGCCAAACGTAAGGACAGTTGAGACATGACTTATTAGCGCGACCTTACTCCTCTATATATTCCAGGGCCTCGGCAGCGTCCTCGTATGCCGGCCTCTACGAGTACATCCAGGCTGAGGAACATGGGAGGACGGAAGGGGAGTGCTGGGCTGCCTATTCCTCCTGTCCAATATCCCTCTTCCACTGGCTAGAGTGATAGAGAGATTGTGTTTCCTAGAATGGCTAATAGCAAAGTCGATAATCCTATACCTTAATCAATGCGATGGCGTCATATTAATTTGTTCAATACTAATATAAGACGAAGCTACGCAAGAAGGACCCCAAATAATATATATACATAATTATATACTATTGCATGTAACCCTTGGACTCCAAAAGTGTATTTGAATTTAATAAACATCGTTCAACAATAGCCATAATAATAATTATGATGGAAGGCGTAATCTAACTGAAAATATTCACTTTTTTCAGTATGATACAACATTCGAAGATTGTCTTCAGCTTGGGATTAAGGGGAGATTTCCACTTGAGGGATTTTTTCTGGACCCCTTTCTCCCTTATGTTTAGCCCCATTGCTTTTGAAGTTTTAAGACGTTCGCCCCATTAGTTTGGCGAATTTAAGAAGTGTCATCCCATTTATGTCACTTTTAAGACCTTTCGTCCCATTTAGGTGTCGATTTTTTCCTGGCGAGCGATAGCGAACCTGTAATTTAAGAGGAACCGGCCTTCGGCCGGGAAATTTTTCTACCGAAAAATTTACAAATTTATCTTGAAAGGGGGTCAAGGGGGTGTAATTTCAAGCTTGATGGAAGTCTAGGAAACACACTAAAAACCTCCCCTTAACCCTTTTAGTACCAGCGACGTGTTATATTTGTTTCTAGCTGTATTCAGACGATATTATGCAGCTTAGGAAGGATCTGTGGTAGTTGAAAGGGTTGGTTGAGATAGTTTGAAGTCTTATTATGGCTAGACGTCCTTCCTAAGCTGAATAAAATCGCGTAATGGTCGTCAGAAGAGGATGAGATGGACGTCCCTGGTACTGAACGGGTTAACCTGTGACAGTAAGAGGGTTTATGGGGGTCGTCTAACACGGCGTCCTTCTAGCAAGACTCCGGCCGACTTTAGACGATTATAATTAGTTTAGAAAATACCTCTATGAATCAAAGAGGTAAACAAATACTTAAGGGGAGGTTTTTAGTTTGTTTCCTAGACTTCCATCAAGCTTGAAATTACACCCCCTTGACCCCCTTTCAAGATAAATTTTTACATTTTTCGGTAGAAAAATGTCCCGGCCGAAGGCCGGTTCCTCTTAAATTACAGGCTCGCTATCGCTCGCCAGGAAAAAAATGACACCTAAATGGGACGACAGGTCTTAAAAGTGACATAAATGGGGTGAAAGTTCTTAAAATCGCCAAGCTAATGGGGCGAACGTCTTAAAATCTCAAAAGCAATGGGGCTAAACATGAGGGAGAAAGGGGTAAAGAAAAAAATCCCTCAAGTGGAAATCTCCCCTTAAACAGTATCTCCAAAGATCCCAGACTCCCACGGGTCCTTCCAAGGCTGAGTAAAATCGCCTAGTATTAGCAAGAATAAGGAAGGTATGGGCGTCATCGCACTGAAAGGGTTAACAATAGAAGGAACCAGGGAATAATATAGGTCCATGGTATAAAATAGATAAAAGAAAAACTAAATATATCAATAATTAATAACGTAAGATTTCCAAAATATATCAATAATTAATAACGTAAGATTTCCAAAATATATCAATAATTAATAACGTAAGATTTCCAAAATATATCAATAATTAATAACGTAAGATTTCCAAAATATATCAATAATTAATAACGTAAGATTTCCAAAATATATCAATAATTAATAACGTAAGATTTCCAAAATATATCAATAATTAATAACGTAAGATTTCCAAAATATATCAATAATTAATAACGTAAGATTTCCAAAATATATCAATAATTAATAACGTAAGATTTCCAAAATATATCAATAATTAATAACGTAAGATTTCCAAAATATATCAATAATTAATAACGTAAGATTTCCAAAATATATCAATAATTAATAACGTAAGATTTCCAAAATATATCAATAATTAATAACGTAAGATTTCCAAAATATATCAATAATTAATAACGTAAGATTTCCAAAATATATCAATAATTAATAACGTAAGATTTCCTGTAAAAGATCGTATTTTACCTCTTTCGAAAAAAATTATCAGTACAATGATTCTATAGCAATAATTTATTTCTCAATTACTATTATTAGTCCGAAAAAAAAAAAATAATGTTATCGATTATTAAAGTTTGTATATCTTTAAATGGCATTAAGTTGGCAATAGTGTTGCCAATCCTGTAGTCGTGCATCTTATGGTATAATTTTAATTGTGTACAGCACATCAGTATGTACGTACAGTACATCTGCAGCAGACTGGCATTTTGTGTGTGTGTGTGTGTGTGTGTGTGTGTGTGTGTGTGATTTGTGGTAAGATAATATTTAGTAGTTTTGTGTAGCATAGTACTGGTCGTGTAGGTTGCCATAGACCAGGCTTTTGTGTGTGTTCTATTTATTTATTAATTTATGCATTAATTAATGTATTTATTTATTTATAGGCATAATGTGTATGTATCGTATTTATCTATTGATCTATTTAATCTTTGTATATTTTCTTATACCTATTCTTCTTTGCATTTATATCTTAGAATAAGTAGTGAGATTAAAAGACAATTACTTATAATTATATATATATATATATATATATATATATATATATATATATATATATATAATTATATACAGTATATATAATGTATATCCGGTATTTTTTTCTCCATGTATGGAGTCAGTTGACCAGTTACATTATCCAGCATCACGACAAGATGGTTAACAGTACAGCCCAGGACGTCAGTAATGCTCTGCGACTCCTGCTTATCAATTCTGAATCCAGATAGGCTTCTATAGCCTGCAGATTTGATCGCTCATCATGATGAAGTGTGGTGGACTTTTCCTGACGATGAGTGAGACGATGAGTCAGGCGAATTTTATAACCTGGCTCGACGGATTCAGGCTTCCCAAAGTTGTCGCTCGACACTATGGCTGTCTCTCAGCTATGGTACATTGTAGTTTGACTCCTCCAAGCTACAATGCCACTGTCTTGTCGCCTCGGCTCATAATCTCGGACTACCTGCTATGTCATGTCACCTATTGAGCTTCTTACTCACTAGGTACTGATCCATTGCATACAGTATGATGATAATGGGAATATTCATAGTTTCATAAAATGTTAATGTATGAGAAACAGAGAGGGGGATTTTTTCCTGGCGTGTCAGTGGACTTTGTGGTAATGCACTGATACCTATAATAGTACACCACAAATTCCACCCAATAATATCTTGTCATTGATACATCGGGATATGAACCCGGAACTTTATATTTACCAGCTTAGTAGCAGGACCACTACACCTGCATAATCCTTAAGGGTGTGAACGCGAATATACAGTAGCAAAGCGTCACCTGCACATATATTATCCTGAACAAGATAATAGACTGAATCATAGTATACCGAAAGGTTTAAATACTGTATATACGTTGATATACTGTATACAGTACACCAAGGAAGAGTTTTGTCTGCACCCTCTTCTCCCTTATGTTTAGTCCTAGTAGTTTTGCGATATTAAGATGTTCGCCCCATTATTTGGGTATTTTAAGCCCTTTTGCCCCATTTCCTTGTAATTTTAATACCTGCTGTGCCATTAAGGTGTCGGTTTTATCCTGGCGAGCGATAGCAACCCTGTAATGTAGGAGGAATCGGAAAATTTGCTACTGAAACATATACACATACAGTATATCTACTGGAAACAATACATATAAATCTCGAAGTGGGTCTTATTTGTTAAGGGGAGATGGGCTGGTTTTCTAGACCCTCTTCTCCCTCATGTTTAGCCCCAATAGTTTTCAGATTTTCAGATGTTTGCCCCATTAGTTTGTCGATTCTAAGACTTTTCACCCCATTTTTTGTCAATATTACGACCTTGCATGCTATTTAGGTGTCGATTGTTTTCCTGGCGAACGATAGTGAGCCTGTAATTTTGGAAGAACCGGCCTTTGGCTAGGAAATGTTTCTACCGAAAAATGTACAAATTAATCTAGAAGGGGTCTCTAATGGATGTTTTATTAAGTTTGATGGAGGTCTAGGGAGGAAACTAGAAAAATTGAGAATAAATTAAAAAATCGACCAAAAAGTGAACCATCTCCCCTTAAGGTTGATGGAGATCTAGGGAGCAAGACAAAATATATAGATAAAATAAATAACTGTAGAGGGACGTGTGCCAGTACAGTGTTAGTTATATTGCTTCAAACACCCGATAAATGTTTGAATTGAATGTGAGTATGATTAACCTTTTCTATTATCTCCGCTATTACAGTATATGGTCCGTTTACAATGTCAAATATGGGAGATACATTTGTATCATTAGCAGTCATATCTTATTCTGCAAATATGACAACACCTTGGACGACAGTTTTATTCCTTCTGATATATATATATATATACCGGTATATATATATATATATATATATATATATATATATATATATATATATATATATATATATATACTGTATATTTATCTGTTTATTGTTTGAGAGTGAAAGCTAATAATGGCCTAATTCTAATATTCTCCATTAATTGTATTTATTTACGTATTTATGCATTATTTATATATTTATTTAAGTTATTTTTTTGTATATATTTTTTGTATATTAAGTAAAGAAAATCCGTGACTGTATTTAGATGTAATTGTTTGTTTCGCCCCGGGTTCAGACAGGCGTGTGACGAAACTGATGATTGGGTTTGGGCGAGGTAGTAGTACAGTACATGTGTGGCGAGGTTGACGGTGATGTCGGCCCGCTAGTCAACAGAAAATGGGACACTGACGATATTTTGTACACTTACGATCAAAACTTGTATCTAACGTTCTAAGATGTCTTAACTTTATTGTATTGTTTTGGTATTTAATAATCACTATTCTTATAGAATGGGTTAAAATAGGACTTCAGAGGCTATCAACCCTTCTGGATTATTAAGCCAGCACACTGTAAGTCAAGAATAGCGTCAGGACTGGAGCCCCTTTTCGAGAACTCCAGTCCCTTGTCGCTTATAGAATATATTATAATCATTCATTTTTATTGCGTGACTGAAAAACCCCGGGCTCCTGTTCCCAAGTATATCGCTAAGGTTACTTAAAATTGATATTTATATCCCTCCACTCAATCCATTATCCCTCCCCTCCCTCCCTATCCATAATCCCTACCCTCCTCCATCCTATCCATAATCCCTCCCCTCCCCATAATCCCTACCCTCCCTCCCTATCCATAATCCCTACCCTCCTCCATCCTATCCATAATCCCTCCCCTCCCCATAATTCCTACCCACCCTCCATCCTATCCATAATCCCTCCCTCCCCTCTCCATAATCCCTCCCCTCCTATCCATAACCCCTTCCCTCCTCCACCCTATCCATAATCCCTCCCCTCCTCCAGCCTATCCATAATCCCTTCCCTCCTCTATCCATAACCCCTCCCCTCCTCCACCCTATCCATAATCCCTCCCCTCCTCCACCCTCTCCATAATTTCTCCCCTCCTCCACCCTATCCATGATCCCTCCCCTCCTCCACCCTATCCATAACCCCTTCCCTCCTCCACCCTATCCATAATCCCTCCCCTCCTCCACCCTATCCATAATCCCTCCCCTCCTCCACCCTATCCATAATCCCTCCCCTCCTCCACCCTATCCATAATCCCTTCCCTCCTCTATCCATAATTCCTTCCCTCCTCCACCCTATCCATAACCCCTCCCCTCCTCCACCCTATCCATAAACCCCCCCCCCCCCCCCCCCATCCATAATTTCTCTCCCCTCCTCCACCCTATCCCTTCATATCCCCTCCCTCCTCCACCCTATCCCTTCATATCCCCTCCCTCCTCCACCCTATCCATAATCCCTCCCCTCCTCCACCCTATCCATAATCCCTCCCCTCCTCCACCCTATCCATAATCCCTCCCCTCCTCCACCCTATCCATAATCCCTCCCCTCCTCCACCCTATCCATAATCCCTCCCCTCCTCCACCCTATCCATAATCCCTCCCCTCCTCCACCCTATCCATAATCCCTCCCCTCCTCCACCCTATCCATAACCCCTCCCCTCCTCCACCCTATCCATAATCCCTCCCCTCCTCCACCCTATCCATAATTTCTCCCCTCCTCCACCCTATCCATAATCCCTCCCCTCCTCCACCCTATCCATAATCCCTCCCCTCCTCCACCCCATCGATAATACCTCGCCTCCTCCCCCACACCCATAATCCCTCCCCTCCTCCACCCTATCCATAATCCTCCCCTCCTCCACCCTATCCATAATCCCTCCCCTCCTTCATCATATCCATAATCCCTCCCCTCCCCCACTCTATCCATAATCCCTCCCCTCCCCTATCCATAATCCCTCCCCTCCTCCACCCTATCCATAATCCCTCCCCTCCTCCACCCTATCTATAATTCCCTCCTCCACCCTATCCATAATCCCTCCCCTCCTCCACCCTATCCATAATCCCTCCTCCACCCTATCCATAATCCTCCCTCCTCCACCTATCCATAATCCCTCCCTCCCCTCCCCTATCCATAATCCCTCCCCTCCTCCGCTCTATCCGTAATATCTACCCTCCCCTATCCATAATCCCTCCCCTCCTTCATCATATCCATAATCCCTCCCCTCCCCTATCCATAATCCCTCCTCTCATATCCATAATCCCTACCCTCCCCTATCCATAATCCCTCCCCTCTTATCCATAGCCCCTCCCATCCTCCATCCTATCTATTACCCCTCCCCACCTCCACCCTATCCATAATCCCTCCTCTCCTATCCATAATCCCTCCCCTCCCTCCACTGTATCCCTGTATCCACTGTATGTGTGTGTGTGTGTGTGTGTGTGTGTGTGTGTGTGTGTGTGTGTGTGTGGTGTGTTTACATATTTGTATTTACCTAGTTGTGTTGTACAGGATATGAAAGAAAATCTTGTCGTTCCATCTTCCTTTACAAAACTGTCATATCTTATCTTGATTATGTGTGTGTGTGTGTGTGTGTGTGTGTGTGTGTGTGTGTGTGTGTGTGTGTGTGTGTGTGTTTGATCCATCTTCTAATTTTTTTTTTTCTTTCTGTTTTTTGTATTAGCTGACTCACTTCTTTGCCCTGGGCCTATATAATCCCTGGTTACCTGTCTGGGTCCAGGAGATAAGTAGGAGTATGTCATTCAAGCTGACTAATAATTGACTGAATTATTACAGCCTGTGGCGGAGATGATGGGGATGTGGTGGTGTGGGAGGAGGGGGAGGGGGTAGAGGGAGGATGATGGTATGTTGGGGCGGGGGGGGGGTCGTAGGGTGTGGTGGTGGGGTTGGTAGGGGTAGAGGGAGGGGGATGGTATGTTGGGGGGGGGGAGTTGTAGGGGTCTGGTGGTGGGGTTGGTAGTGGTAGAGGGAGGGTGATGGTTTGTAGGGGGAGGTAGGGAGATGGTATGTTGGGGAGGGGTTGTAGGGGGAGGTAGGGGTGTGGTGGTGGGGTTGGTAGGGGGTGAGGGAGGATGGGTGGTGGTGGTAGGGGGTAGATGAGGGTGAAGTTCTCAACTGAATTATATGTACCCCAGAGGAGGTAGTAAAAATTAATAATAGATACATTAAAAAGGTACAGACCATCTTGTTCCAGAGGGTTTTCTTCCTGAACTTGTGCGAGATAAATGGGTACTTTTCTTGGTTGAGTATTTGTCATTATGAATTGTTTTTTTCCTGGGGCATATTTTGATCTCTTTTATAATTTGTATCGCTCTATTTCTGCCAAGCACCAGCAATTGTTTCGCCCACAAACCCTCCACAAGTCTTTTCGCTCAGCCTTGTATTTACTCACACTTTACTCACTTTACTCACACTTTATTCGCTCTTTGGGGATCATGACGCGATTTGACAGTCAATTCTGGCTTTCATTGGACGATTTTATGCAACTTAGGAAGGATATCTATAGGAACCAAAGGGGTTAATACTATCTCAATAAACCAACTGTCTCCCCTTAACATAAATTGACATTGATACACTGACCATACGGACCTTACGATCGTAGCGAGGTGGTTAAGACTTAATTATAATAGAGACATCAGAACCCCAAATAGGAAAGTGGAAGGCAAGGAGAGAAAAGAAGAGAGAGAGCGAGAGAGAGAGAAATAAATACAGAAAGAGAGAGAGCGAGAGAGAGAGAAATAAATACAGAAAGAGAGAGAGAGAGAGAGAGAGTACAGGTATATATCTCTACTGAACCTATAATTACACAGCATAATTATATTGTACAGTAAAGTCTTCTATGTCAGATGGTTGTGGTAAAAGACTTGTGTTGAGACCGTAGTAGGAGGATTATTTGGTATTTGTGGCAACTATGGTCGATTTTATGTATGTACAATTTGTATTTGAAGTAATGATCATAAATTGTGGCTTTAACAAGATCCAGATGTTGTAGTATGTTCCATATACTTATGACACAAGGGAGCACAAAACCGAATATCTCGGAAGTTTCAAATTTGCATATTTTGAAAGCTCGTAAATAAGGCTCGACGATAGAGGTACAGAGTCGACTTATATCACCTGATAGGGGGTTATTGTCTCGCTTCACTATAGTCTATTCGCTGTAAGTGGGCGAGAAACCATGACCTCTATCCTCTGTAACTCCAAAAGGGCTAGAGCAAATTGGCTGTAAATTTCCACATAATTTCCTTGACTAACTCTTCTCTAATGGTAAAAATAGCTCGATTACAAAGGAAATCAAGCAACAACAGATATTTTTACTCTAGTCGCTTTTTAGTTACAGAGGTTAGAGGTCATGATTTCTCGCCTACTTACAGCAATGGTTAGATAGCAACTTATTGGTATATATTTATTTCAACATGGCGTGATAGCTTATGAAATATGGAAGTTATATTCTTTACCTTCCAAAAATAAAATGTGTAGATACAAGTGCTAATCTTTACGAATATGAATGTCACCAAGTTATCTTTAACATATCAATATAACTGTCCTAATTCTTATAACTGCCCTTATGCTCTTATGTTCTAATTCTCTCTTTATAGGGTATTGGTAACACTTCCCAACATTTTCAAGAATGCTGTCGGTAGAATACATCAATACTACATACATAAAGCTCTTTTACATGGCATAACATTTCCATATCATAATTAGTTAAAATAGGACTTCAGAGGCTATCAACCCTATTGGATTATTAAGCCAGCACACTGCAAGTCAAGAATAACGTCAGGACTGGAGCCTTTCTGCAAGAACTCCAGTCCCTTCCATATCATACAACTTATTCACACTATTTATGCTCATACACTGCGCCTGGCATATAATCACTAAGCATGTCAATTTTGTGTGACTGCTCAAAAATGGTTAGTAATGCTTAGATGTGTTCACCAGAATGAGTCATGCTTAGATGTGTTCACCAGAATGAGTCATGCTTACTCATCTTTCAAGTACAGAGTCGTACGGTCGCGCTAATAAGTCATATCCCAGCTGGCATTACGTTGGCTTGCTCTGTTCTGTATTAATGTCTATTAGATGTTGAATAGGGTGGGTAAGTGTAGGAACATGTTTATGTATTTTACTCGATATGAAGAAATGAAGCTTAGATATTGCTGATACCAATTATTGATCAACACATATTTGGTGCCCAGACATTACTTATTAGCGCGACTGTACACTTTAAAAAAATCAAGGTTATTAGAAGAATATAAGAAAGCATATATAATATTTAGGTATATTGAGTGATTCAATCCATACAAATACTTCAAATACTTCCATTTGACTGTCATAGTGAGGTTGGCTTTAGTGTCTGACTCAGTGCGTGTTCTTGCATATTATACCAACATTTATAAATGCCATTAACCCCTTCTGTACCGGCAACGTCTTCTTAATTTTATTCTGGCTACTATTAGACGATTTTATTCAGTTTAAAAAGGGCCTCCAACTATTGACAGCCTTCGAACTATCTCACTTAACCCTTTTTACTACCACAGATCCCCCTTAAACTGCATAAAATCGTCAATATATAGGTAGAAGAAAATGCTAAAAGACGTCGCCCCTACAGAAGGGGTTAAGGGGAGGTTTTTAGTTAGTTCGCTAGACTTCCATCAAGCTTAACATTACAGCCCCTAGACCCCCTTTCAAGATAAATTTGTACATTTTTCGGTAGAAAAATTTCCCGGCCAAAGGCCGGTTCCTCTTAAATTACAGGCTCGCTATCGCTCGCCAGGAAAAAATCGACACCTAAATGGTACGAAAAGTCTTAAAATTGACAGAAATGGGGCGCAAGTTCTTAAAATCGCCAAACTAATGGGGCGAACGTCTTAAAATATCAAAAGCAATGGGGCTAACCATGAGAGAGAAAGGGGTCAACAAAAAAGTCCCTGAAGTGGAAATCCCCGCTTAATATATATAATTTTCAAAATGTAAATTATAAGGGCGTGTTGTCATGACAAATAGGAAGTGTGAGACACCCCACACGGCCAAGCCATTAAGGGAGGTCACCGGCCTTTTTTTTAATCTTTCTCCCCTTTTCTCTCTTTCTGTGGCTTGTATCCATTCGGTCCCATGCAGCCAAGTGTTTTAAGACGTTTATCCCCATCCAGGTGTCGATTTCTTCCTGGCGAGCGATAGCGAGCCAGCATTTTTTGGAGAAATCCGGCTTCGTGGGAGACATTGTTCTATCGAAAAATGTACAAATTTAGCTTGCTGTCAAAACAAAAAATATATATGCTGGCTCGCTACCGCTCGCCAGGCAAATATTGACACCTGGGTGGGGGTAAACGTCTTAAAACAGTAGGCTGAATGGGGCCGAATAGATACAAGCCAGAGAAAGAGAGAAAAGGAGAGAAAAAAAAAAAGTGACCCCCCTCAAAACTAGCCTGGCGTGTATGATAACAGAATACACACTAGCAATTAAGGTGATTTATAAGGTGTTAGGCGTGGATGATAACACTAAGGGGGGGCATTAGGTTACTGATTAAGGGGTGGTTCGTCATTATATTGTCTCCGTTTCACCTACCTTCATATAAATGGGTCTGGGGTGAAATAAAATAGGTGGTACGTTTTCTGTCGTCCGGTCCTGTGTGTGAGTAAAGGGTTAGAGAGAGTGTGTGTGAGTGAGAGAGAAAGAGAGTGAGTGTGTGTGTGTGTGAGTGAGAGAGAAAAGGAGAGAGTGTGTGTGTGTGTGTGTGAGAGAGAGAGAGAGAGAGCGAGAGAGAGAACAATGGATGCCTTCATATTCTCAGTTTTAAAAAGGCTTCTAAGGTCTCTACACTAAACAACAAAAGATGACCACAATGAAAGTTAATTAGTATTAACCCTTTCAAGATACGATGGCGCGTTTTGTTCTGGTTTCTGGCTATTATTAGACTATTTTATTCAGATTAGAAAGGGTTTACATGGATGTCAGAGGGTTAATTGAGACAGACTTTGCAGCTTAAATTCCCACATATATTTTCCTGAGTTGTATATAAGTCAAATGATTGCCAGCTAAATCTGTCAAAATGCTTCATATATAAGAAGAAAAACAAGAAGAAAAACAAGAAACAGAGGTAAAAGAAGCAGAAGAAGAACAAGAAGAACAAGAACAAGAACAAGAAATAGAAGAAGAAGAAGACGAAGAAGAAGACGAAATGCCTAGCTCCCCCCAAAAAGTGACAAGAAAGGACTCCCAAGTTTCCCTAGCTTCTTAAACAGGAAACTTCACACGCGCTACATATACGCTTCAGGGAACACATTGACAGAGCGAGAGAGAGAGAGAGAGAGAGAGAGAGAGAGAGAGAGAGAGAGAGAGAGAGAGAGAGTTAGCGAGAGAGAGGGATAGAGAGAGAGAGTGTGTGTGTGTGTGTGGTTGAGAATGAGTGTATATATGTGTGTGTGTGTGTGCGAGAGAGAGAGAGAGTGTGTATGTGTCTGTGCTTGTGTGTGTGAGAGAGAGAGAGAGAATGTTTTTGTGATTTAGGGGCCAACTGTGTGAGATGTGTGGGTAAAATCTCAGCCATCCAACAAACAATTTATTACCGGACAAAGTGGCGTAACGCAAACAAGCAAGCAAGCAAGCAGGCACCCCCAGCTCACAGCAAGCAAACCCTATTATGGGGAGATGGGTGTTTTTTCTGGTCCACCTTCTTCCTCATGCTTAGCCCAATTAGTTTTCATATTCTAAGACGTTCTGCCCATTAGTTTGGCGATTTTAAACCCTTTCAATTAACCCTTTGACGTCCACATATCCTTCCTAATCTGAATAAAATCGTCTAATAATATCCAGAATACATAAAAAACGTGTAATCGGATCATGAAAGTGTTGATAGTCTGCTCAGCTTAAATCATACTTTAAGGTCTTCTGTATTAAATTCTTCTATCATTCGTTGTAATTCTTCTCCCCAGATTCGCTGAAAAGAGCTGTGTCATCAGAGAATCTGAAATTGCTTGGATATCCTCCATTAAGGGGAGATTTGTATTAATTCATCTATCTACTGTATATATTAATGTGTTTTTCTGGGGGGTTTTTCTCCCTAGACCTCCATCAAGCTTTATAAAAATACCCCGAGGACCCCCCTTCGAGATCAATTTGTGTTTTTTTCGGTAAAAAAGATGTTCCGGCCAAGGCAGGTTCCTACGAAATTGTGGGCTCGCGTTCGCTCGCCAGGAAAAATATTGACACCTAAATGGGACAAAAGTTCTTAAAATCGCCAAACTAATGGCGCGAATGTAATTATATCTAAAAACTAATGGGGTTAAGAATTAAGGAGAAGGGAGTCCGAACCCCACTCCACTCCCCCCCCCCCCTCCCCCCTTCGTGTATGTACATTTCTGTATTGTACACTCAGATACCATAGTCTCTAGCCTACTCATAAGAACTCGTGGACCTCCGTATGTTTTTCTGTATGCAATTATAACTCCCTGGATTGAGTTTTTGATATACTAGCCTTTCAATAAATAGTATATTATAGTTTTATAGTTGATGTATCAACAATTATATTCATAAATTCGTTTCCAGAGATATACTTCCATAAATAGAAATAGGTGAAGTCCACGAATATTTATGAGAGGGCCAGAGACTATGGTATCCGACTGTACCATTCTAGATTCTTCAATATATCTTCTAATTAAACAGTAAATAGCATGCATGGCATTGTGTCACATTCTCTCATCACCTTCTTAACTAGTATTGTCTCACCTTTTGACACATATCTCTCATGATTTGTTTTAATATAGCCTATACCCGGCAACAACAAAATTCTATAAATTCATAAAAACAATTTAAAACTATTCTTTTGTAATTACCAAAATGATAGTTAAAGAAAAAATTAATCCACTTGGTCCAATGTTCAGGAACTTTAATATAAAGATTTAGAACTTGTCCCCAGAATTATGATCGGCAAGTTGGTATAATCATTGCATTGATATATATACCTTAAAAAGAGACAATGTACTTTATATCTTAACAGAAATACGCTATATATTTTCAACTGCTGTACGCTGAGAAGATCGTGATTTTTTTTGAAATTCCTTGACCATAATATATGTACTACAGAAAGAAAACGAGTCATCAGTCAGGATACATATAGAGCATACCATGTCAATCAAAGTAGTGACCAGTAGCGTTTCAGTATCCCAATTATATAGTTCACATCTATCAGTATCCCACAGCCTTAGCCTCTCTCTCTCTCTTGTTCTCTCTCCCTGACAAATTACCTGAATCCTCCTTGGCCTATATCATTTTAATCTGACACATCCTCCCTCTCTCTCTCTCTCTCTGTCTTACACACAGAGAGGCACTCTCATTATAACGGAACGTTTATCTTAGCCATTATAACACTATCTCTGTTTATTTAGTTATCTGTCTATCTATCAATATATCTATCCCTTTATCTAATTATCTATCTATTTCTTTACCGCACCTACCATGCAGACATGTTAAACCCTTCTGTACGGGCATTGTTTTTTTTTTTTTTTATTCTAGTTACATTTAGACGATTGTTTGCAGTTTAAGAAGGATCTGTGGTAGTGAAAAGGGTTAAGTGAAATACTACGAAGCCTATTCATTGCTGGGGGCCTTTTTTTTAACTGAAAAAATGTGTCTATTAATAGCCACAACAAAGTTAAAAGGACAGACCGGTACAAAAAGAAAATCTTATAATATATAAAGTGTGTTATCAGTCAAGGATATTATATAGAGCATACCAAGTCAATCAAAGTAGTAACCAGTAGTGTTTCAGTACCCTAATTATATAGTTCAGATCTCTCACTATCTCCCCCCCCCCCCAGTTTTTTTTTTCTCTCTCTCTCTCTCTCTCTCTCTCGTACACACATGAGGCACATACTGTATATATATATATATATATAGCTACTTGTTTTTATCTATCATTATTATCATCATACCAACCTGTCCCTATATCAATTATCTACCTATCTACTTATCAATCTACTGGGTGTCTGAAACAATGACAGTACTATACAGTAGACTTTAATATAGGTGTATCTTTCAACCACTCTATTCGACTACCATACTGACCATCTATCAATTATCTACCTATCTACTCATCAATCTACCGTGTGTATGAAACAATCTAGGTACTATAAACTCCAAAATGGTGTCTCTATGTACCGCTCTTTTATGTCTTCTACCATCTATCTACTGTACATCTATCAATTATCTACCTATCTACTTATCAATCTACCGTGTGTATGAAACAATCTAGGTACTGTAGACTGTCACAAATGGGCGGTACTCTCTCACACGCGAACAAGGGGCGGGGCTTCACGACTCAGGTAATCCAGGTACTGTATATAACACACACTCTATTCTTTCTTCCACTCGCATCCCACACCCCGTAACGCAAGGATCGGTGTGTCTGTGTGTCTCTCTCTGTGTCTGTGTGTGTGCGTCTGTGTGCGGTGGCTTGGCAGAGAGGAGATCACCGCCTTGTGTAACTACCTACATCCTTGGGAGTCAGTGAGAACCGTTTAACCCTCTCACGTTCTTGACGCAATTTTGAGCCTATTAGGGATACTTTAAAGCCTTTGTTACCATCAGGGGTATTTAGAAACCTTTAGTTTAATTACTTCAACCTCTGCAGTTGTCTTTGAGTTAGCTGTGGGCAGAAAACTAATTTTGGAGAGGTAATTATAAGAGTGAGAGAACTCTATTTATTATTGCTAATCTGGCAACCCCTGCGTCATAAAAACGTGAAAGGGTTAATGTGCATGGACTGTTGAAAATAGTGTCTGCATGAGTTTTACTGTGCATGGTAGCTTCGTGTGATAATAGTGCATGTGGGGTAAGCTTCATCATTATATAGTTCGAGTGGAATATTTACAGTGTCGTGAATGCAAGACTGGAAAATTAAACCCAGATATAGAACACAGTTATATTGGAGAGACACAACAGTTTAGGTTCATCTTGAGCCCCACCTAAAAAAGGCTCAGGATGAACCGACACTGTCGTAGTTTGACAGTATAATCGTTTTTCTTTGATATGTGGGCATATTTTTCCTCTCCTGTTGGTAGTTCGCTTTCGATACCTAATTAGCGTCATCGGTATATTGGTATCGCATATGGGCTAAAACTAATGGCATATATATACCGAGTCATAGCCCACAGTAGATCTGGACTGGACACGAAAATGAAACTTTGCAGTAAGGGACGCAAAATCGGAGAACGAACCCCAACTTCGAACCTCGAAACCTCGAAAATGTGATATTTTCGCAGTTTCGAGGTTCGAACTTGGGATTTTGTTCTCCGATTTTGGGTCCCTTACTGCAAAGTTCCATTTTCGTGTCCAGTCCAGATCTACTGTAGTCTATGACCGAGTATATACAGTATATATATATATATATATATATATATATATATATATATATATGTGCCTTCTTAACCACATACTGTATAGAACTATAGATCTTCATGCCTGGAAAATAAACACATAAGAGGTTCTTGAACTTCTATGATTGATTGCATTCTTAATACGATGGCATAATTGTCATCATGTTCTGGTTAATAGTGTCAATATTAAATTATTGTATTCAGCTTAGGAAAAACCTCTTGAACCTATATGGGATACAAGCTTCCTAAGTACCAACCCTCTGAATCCACAGACGCATCACTCACCAACTATCTCCAATCTCTCTCTCTTCGACGCAATTTTGCATCTCTCTCACTATTCTATCGCTACTATAATAATCGATGTTCCTCAGAGCTTCCTCTACGTAGGGTACGTAGTACCCGTCTTGCAACACAATCCCACCCCTACTCTGTGCAACTCTCCAACCCAAGAGTGAAACGTTATTCTCAGACTTTCTTCTATTCAACTGCTGAGCTCTGGAACTCTCTCCCAGAATCAGTCTTTCCCTCTTCCTATGACTTAAATTGCTTCAAACTCCGTGTGTCCAGGCATTTTAGCTCGAACGTCCCTTGATTTTGGCCCTGTCGCTCTTTCAACTCTGGGGGAGGCACTCGATACAGGCAATTCTGCCTTTATTCTCCCTCACTCACATAGATAAAACAAATCAGATTAGTACCGTATTATCTAATGTTAAAAATGTTAAGTAAATCAAAGTGAATACAACGGCATCGTACTAAAAAATATAAACAGATAAACCAAGGATGATGTACAAATACCTTGTGGACAAACTGTGTAGTGCAATAGATCAATAAGTAGTACTATTGTGCTACTCCCAATTCCTGTGCCACAGATTCAATATTTTACACCGACCAATACTATACTATATTCGCTGTAAGTAGGCGAGAAATAATGACCTCTATCCTCTGTAACTCAAAAGGGTTAGAGCAAATAGGCTGTAAATTTCCACATCTATTCCTTGGCTGACTCTTCCCAAATGGTAGAAATATTAGCTCAATTACTCTAGTCGTTTATCAGGCCACAGGCAGCTAAAATAAATATAGTGAAAGGAATATAATTATACTTTCCACATACTTCCTTCCATAATAAGTATGCTAATTTCGTTCAGGATTACCTTCAAGTTTAAAGTTGCTTATATTAAAGTTAGTTGGTCCTTTCTTCATCAAGAGAGCGAGAGATAGAGAGAGAGAAGGGGGGGGGGGGTGAGGTGGAGGGAAGCAACCAGGTTTTACAAATAATTTCAAGCAATTCTTTAGTTACTTATCATCACTACAATTGGATCATACATACATACATACATACATACATACATACAATGGCTAGAAATAATTGTCCAATACATTTTAATAGGTCAACCAAGGTCAATACGTATTCGCCAGCCGAAAATAAGATCATGTTACTCTATAATCCTCGGGAAAAGTGTTCATTATTCTTTATTATATCTAAAAGTGTTCATTATTCTTTATTATATCTAAAAGTGTTCATTATTCTTTATTATATCTAAAAGTGTTCATTATTCTTTATTATGTCTAAAAGTGTTCATTATTCTTTATTATATCTAAAAGTGTTCATTATTCTTTATTATATCTAAAAGTGTTCATTATTCTTTATTATATCTAAAAGTGTTCATTATTCTTTATTATATCTAAAAGTGTTCATTATTCTTTATTATATCTAAAAAGTGTTCATTATTCTTTATTATATCTAAAAGTGTTCATTATTCTTTATTATATCTAAAAGTGTTCATTATTCTTTATTATATCTAAAAGTGTTCATTATTCTTTATTATATCTAAAAGTAATCGTTGTATAAAAGAAGAGTGGAAGGGAATTATGTTCTGAATCGATATATCTATTTTGTGTTTCACTCGGTTTTACTGGTATGAAACGAGTGCCTTTTACCTCAACATTTATCCTCAACACTGGTCTGGCAGCACAGGAGGTAAATACTTACAATATTTCGGTTACCTAAATTCACCTACCATCAGTCTAGTTTTCGATACCAGTACAAAATATTCCAGAAATGTTGCCAGATTAAATGTTGATCATAGAATGTTGACTATAAAAGCTCTTGTGTGATACCGGCTTTAGGTGTATCACACGAGAGCTTTTATTTTCAACTTTCCATGGTCAACATTTTTCCGGCAACATTTCTTGGATCTTTTGCACTGGTATCGGAAACTAGGCTGATGATCAGTGAATTTAGGCGACAGAATTATTTACAAAGTCAACCTCATAAGCTGCCAGACCAGTGTTGAATATAAATGTTGAGGGAAAAAGCGCTCGTCTGATACCAGATTAAGGGGAGATTTCCACTTGAGGGACTTTTTTCTTTACCCTTTTCTCCCTCATGTCTAGCCCAATTGTTTTTTTAGATTTTAAGACGTTTGCCCCATTAGTTTAGCGATTTTAAGAACTTTCACCCCATATTAAGACCTTTCGTGCAATTCTGGTGTCGATTTTATCCTGGCAAGCGATAGCGAGCCTGTAATTTAAGAGGAACCGGCCTTCGGCCGGGAAATTTTTCTACCGAAAAATGTACAAATTTATCTTGAAAGGGACTCGAGGGGGTGTAATTTTAAGCTTGATGGAGGTCTAGGGAACAAACTAAATACCTCCCCTTAAGGAATCGCGAACCCCATTACTTCATGTGGCAGTATCGAAATGCTGGAGGAAGGTACATTAAAGTGAAGTTATAATATATATACAGATACAATACCGCTATTAGTAAAGTATCCACAAGAGAAGTAGCTCCTTATTGACTGCTGGGTGTGGCAAAATCAGGTACATGATTTAATGGTGTTGAGTATGGTAGTGCAGTTGCTAAAAAAATGACTGGATTCCCTGTATGTCATCTCTCTCTCGCTCTCGCTCTCTCTCTCTCTCTCTCTCTCTCTCTCTCTCTATGTCTCTATGTCTCTCTCTCTCTCTCTCTCTCTCACACATATTTTCCCATTCACACTCCGCCTCCTCTCAATTAGGTTATGATGGTGAGAGAGAGTGAGTGCTGAAGTGTGGACAATGTGTGTGTGTGTGTGAAGAACGAGTGTGTGGGGGGGGGGTGCCAGCTGTGATTGTATTAGTAGGTGTGCGTGTGTGTGGGGGGGGGGGGGGGGGAGACTGTGATTTTATTCGTAGGTGTGTGTGTGCGTGTACAGTCATGGTCAGAAATACTTGAACACCTCCTAATGATAAAAACAAGACGGTGAGTGTTAACTAGTGAAATCACAGTATTTGTGTTCAGTTTCCCAAAATGGTTCGCCTGTGTATCATAATTGTCGTTTCAAAATGTGTCCAGAAAATCCTAACCATGACTGTAAGTGGACGTGTTTGTTTATATAAAGTGTATGTTAAGTTATCTAATATTTTTGTTTATAAGCCAAGTCATCAAAATTAAAACATACTCATACATACTGGCACGGACCTTGGTATTTTCCTATCTCTGTGAGCAGTTGATGGGGATCCTATTTATGGCAATTTAAGAATAGGCACGTAATCATGTTTACTATTTATGGGAAGGGAACACACACACACACACACATTATTCGTTCGGTATCAGATGCTGTGAAAGGAAACCAAATGTTTACAAGCATAACAGACTATCCCTGGCGCTGTGGACTTTGATGAAGTGGAGGAAGGATTTGGTTAACTCTTTAACTACGATGACGCCATTTTTCTTATCATATTGACCTTATTAAACGAATTCCCTGAGCTTAGGAAAGACCTGCGGTAGTCAATGATTAACTTAAAATGCATGTAGCCCTCTGATTCTTAGATATTCATCCTTAGCTGAAAAACATATGATGACAGGGATATCATTGTATTGGAAGGGGTATATCTAAATTACTGTACAATCGCGCTAATAAGTGATGTCTCGGCACCAAGTATGTTTTGATCAATAATTAGTATCAGCAATATCTAAGCTTTATTTCTTCATATCGAGTGAAATATACAAACCTATTCCTACACTTACCCACCCTATTCGACATCAGACAGACATTAATACAGCCCAGAGCGAGCCAAACGTAATGACAGCTGAGACATGACTTATTAGCGCCACTGTACCCTGTCAACTATTTAGATTTTGGATTGACACATTTAATTGTCTTCGTGTTCAGGATGGTGAGACTGAGTAGACGACCCCTGGCTCTGTGGGCCGGGGTGGTGGTGGTGGTGGTGGCCCTGGCTGCCGCAGAGATGACGGAGACGTGGTTCGAATACCGGGCCCGCACCAAGAAGGAACTCAAGAACAAGGCTAGAACCTCCCTCGAGTCTAATATGGGTGAGTGTGTGGAGTTCTGGATTTTTTTTTATTTTTTTTTTATTTTTTTAAACTACCATGCGCAACGACTGTCACCGAAAGCACCTGGTGTGGACAGGTAAATTACAGTGATAGTCTCGGTGAAATACGGAAACGGTCTGGCCAATGGAAATCACTGCAAAATATGTACAGTCACTCATATAATTTCGTAGACCTCTTACGTTCCTCATTGTGCGCAGTCGTATAACCTTCGGGAATTATTGATTGGGTGTGGTATCCTTTCCTGTAACTTATATGGTTTCATACTGTACAACCACCTGCATAAGCATCTGGTACAGTTCACGCTAAAGCCGGTATCACACGAGACCTTCAAAGCCAACATTCAATGATCAAAACAATTCTGGCAACATTTCTGGAATATTTTGCACAGATATCGGAAACTAGACTGATGATATGAATTTAGGTAACCGAACTATTTTAAAAGTTGACCTCCTAGGCTGCCAGACCAGTGTTGAGGATAAATGCTGAGGGAAAAAGTGCTCGTGTGATACCGGCTTAAGACATAAATCGTGGTTATAAGTTTTCGAAGCTATCCCAAACTAAATGGTAAACCAGTAAATAGGCTTGGAAGTTTACAGCCCATTTGTTCTAGCCCATTTTGAGTTCCAAGGGATTGCTGGCCAGGATTGCTGACCTAATTATCGTGAATAGACTACAGGCGTGGTCAGAAATTATACCCCTCCTGACATAAATAAAATCGTCATATGATTTTACTTAGACTAGGAAGGGTATATGGAAGTCAGAGGATTAAATAAGACAGTCTTTACCCTTATCATTGCCACGGATCCATCCTAAGCTGTATAAAATCTTCTAATGATAGCCAGAATAGACTGTCAAAATGCGTCATAATCTTCAAAGGGGTAACTAGTGAATCTCAGTAGTATCCAGTGTGTCATATATCGTCCTCCATAAACTGGCCAGATATTTTTGCCCATGACTGTACATGACATTGACTATAGTCTGTTCGTTTTCAATAGACGGTTAACTGAATCTCTTAGCAGCTGATTCCTCGATATTTAACCCCTTCAGCACCATGACGCCTTTTTACTTTTGATTCTGGTTAAAATTAGATGATTGTATGCAGCTTAAGAAGGACCTATGTTACTGAGATCGTGGTCGTTACACCGCGAGATTTGTCGTCTCCGGAACCTTTATTGCACTACTCCTCCTGAGCAACATTGAACACTAAGTCCAAAGTCATTTACAGACCCAAAATGAATGAAGTGAACCTGCCGGATTTCCACTACCGATTATGGTGCCTCTTGCACCATGAGATTGTCTTTTATTTGCTTGTTTCTAGAACCTTTAACGCAATTCTCCTAAACGGCTGCCTCCACGACATTGAACACTAAGATCAATGTTGTACGGAGAGCCAAAATTAACAAATTAAACCTGCCGACTTTCTGCTACCAACTGTGGGGGCACAGAATTTCACTGAATCAGGATGTAGCTGATTAATATTCCAGTACATTAATTAGTAACCAAATATTAACACTTCATAGGTATTTAGTGTTCAAATTGTGCCATGATTTGAGTTATGAAGTGGCTCATTTACGTGTGGTATAAAGTATATCTTCTTGTCAGTGTATGAGGGTCATAACAAGGTCCAGGGAGTACAGCACTATAGTCGTTACACACCCGTCACACTCACTTACACCACCTCTGTCACACTTTTTTGTAATGCTTAGGACGGAGTAACACCAGTCATTTTAGTGGTGTTTTATATAGGACTATAATATGTTTTATATAGGACTATAATATGTTTTATATAGGACTATAATATGTTTTATATAGGACTATAATATGTTTTATATAGGACTATAATATGTTTCGTTCCAGCAGGTGGTAAGTTTAACCCCTTAGCAGCTGAGTAATCAAGCTGAGTACATCAAAATTTACCATCAGCTGGAAGAAAATAACTGGCTATATAACCCTGGATACTCAAGAGTTGTTTGGAGCCTGTGGTGAGTGATTAACTCCGCCTGGTACACAAGAGCTACTGCATAAAAAAATAAAAAAAAAAAAAAATATATAGTATATAATATATATATATATATATATATATATATATATATATATATATATATATATATATATATATATATATATATATATATATATATATATATATATATATATATATATATATATATATACTGTATATATAATAGAAGGAAACATGGTTACATTATTGATCTGCCTTGCTTAGGCCAATCGGCTTTCTGCAGACTCCCATTTTCTTATGTTCTTATGTTCTTATTTGTGTGGACATACAGTAATGTAATGGTCGCTCTTCTGTAAATCTAAAGTGGCTTACTTAACAATGGGGAAGGGGTGGGCCTTCTTATATCCAGGAATAACTTGCATACCCCAGATACGACGTCACATATGTTCGCTTACACCAGGTTCCCTTAAAGATTATGACGCATTTTCACAGTTTATTCTGGCTATCATTAGAGGATTCTATGCAGCTTAGGAAGGATGTGTGTGAATTGAAAGGGTAAGGAGTATCTCAAATAGCTATCTGACTTCCATATCTATCTACCGTATCTATCTAATGCCGGACGCCTTACTCCCCTTAATGAGGGTGGCCATGCACAGAAGGCCCCTAAGTGGACCTATCCCCTGTTAGAGGGACAACCAATGCCAGTTTACTGAAGGACTTACAGGATTGACCACTCAATTTAGGACCCGTCCGACCCCGAAGCCCTCTATGTATCTTGTTAGCACTATTTGTCTACAGTGGTGTTCGGCTAGTGACGTAGTAACAAGTCTCATCCACCCTTTTTAATCTGTATGAAATAGTATGATGGTAGCCAGATTAAAATGTCAGAACGCTCATAATCCTCAAAGGCATAAAGTATTCGGTCTATGAAATTCATAAAGAGTCTCAATCCTGTTAGTTTAATTCAACATACATTAGTCAGAAAAATAGCATTGTGTTTGATTAAGAAAGATAAAAATGCAGGTGACCCCCCTTATTAAGGAATAAGTGAATCTAAATTATAGGAATGTCATGATTGAATTGTCTTTTGTATTATACTTTATGGGAGGTGACACTCTTGAGCAGAAAGGGTAACGAACGTCTCATAATGATGCAACGTTATTTTGTGATAATTTTCCTCCTTTTTGTAGAGACCGCTATATTTGGCACCGATTTTGTTAAAGATAAAGGAGGTGTCAAACGAGCTATAATTCCGTCAATTTTTACGGGCAATTGTAGTTTGGCAGCTTCAAAATGTAGGTTTCATAAAAAATAAACTAACTAACATAATCTACCTACCATTTAGTTTCCGATTCCAATGCGAAATAGCCTCATAATAGTACAAGGAAATATTGCTCAACTAAAATTGCCGGAAAATGTTCTTGTGTGGCACCATTTAAAATTCCGGAAGCTCCAACACCAGCCTGGGTTGCTGATGATAGACTTTGTTAAACATTGAGGCATTTTAACCCCTACTGCATCGATTACTCTAGTCGTATGTGAGGGATAGAGATGAATGTTCAAGAGTTTTGGCCTACTTATTTGGAACAGGGCATAGAACATGGATTGTGTCCATTACAAAGGAGTACAAAGGAGTACAAAGGAAATCAAGCAACAACAGATCTAGTGACCCTTCTAGGCTGCTTGTCCTCCAAAACACTGAGGATCAAGTGTCCAAACAGAGGTTTAGAGGGGGTAAGGGAACATTGGAAAGGGAACTACTGCCCTGCCACTAACGTGGCAGGACTAGGAAGTTAGTAGGGGACATATGGGTTAGTAACTGAGGGGAGGATAAAATAAAGTTATTCATTTACAAACGCAGTCAGTCGCGGGTTTGATGCGAGATATTTGTCTAGGTGGAATTTAAATGAATCAACGGTGCTGCAGTCTATAACGTCTCGGGGAAGCCCATTCCACAAGTTGACAACTCGATTGAAGAAGGAATTCTTAGATTCGTGTGAGTTAAAAGATTTACCAATAATTTTGCAACCGTTTCCCCGCGTGTAATTAGATTGGTCGATAGTGAAGTACTTACTACAGTTTATATTGTCGATGCCTTTGATGATTTTGAACACTTGAATTAAGTCACCTCTTAATCTGCGCTGGGTTAAAGGAAATAGATTTAATTCTCTAAGACGCTCTTCGTATGGTTTGTTCTTTAGGCTAGGTATCATTTTGGTAACTCTACGTTGAACTCGTTCTAGCTTGTTTATGTCTTTTTGGTAATAAGGGCACCAGCATTGAACGCAGTATTCCAGAAGAGGGCGGACTAAGGACCGTACAGTTGGCCGAATAAGTCGTATCTCCGCTGTCATTACGTTTTGCTCGAAACTAAACCGTATCCTCTTAAAAGCATCCACGTGATGCGGTGTTGATCTGTTTGGTGTTGATGGAAGAAGACGGGTGGTGGTGGTGTGGTCACCCACCCGGTACATAGCGTGGAGGGGGGACTTAACCACAAAACCTAAAAAAAAAAGGGTCTTATTCAAATCATACATAGTTACATACTGTACACACATTTACCAACTTACATACACACATACACACATGCAGTATACCAGCTTACAGACAGACACACACACACACACACACACACACACACACACACACACACACACACACACACATAATCACTCAATATTGGATGTGAATAATTATAATTTTGGTTTCTCTGTTTTTACTATTGCACCCGTGCTGGACTTATAATTATCACAAATACCCCATGTCAGTGACGTGTGATTGTTATACCTGAAAACAATCACTTTATGTAAATAATATTATTGAATTAAACCCTTTCAGTACAGCATGACGCTGCCTTTAATATTAGTTTGGCTATTATTAGAAAATTATGTTAAGTTTATAAATTACCTGTGGCAGTTCAAGTCTTTATAAATTACCTGTGGCAGTTCAAGTCTTTATAAATTACCTGTGGCAGTTCAAGTCTTTATAAATTATCTGTGGCAGTTCAAGTCTTTATAAATTACCTGTGGCAGTTCAAGTCTTTATTAATTACCTGTGGCAGTTCAAGTCTTTCATATTAGCTTGGCTATTATTAGAAGATTGTATCAAGTTTAAATATTACCTGAGAGAGTTCAAGAGATTTATGAGATAGATTTTACCCCTTTGATTGCTAGAGTTCATTCCAAAGCTGCATAAAATCATCTGGTATTAGCAACAATTATATCATGAAGACGCCACGATACCGAGATGGTTAAATACAGGTTTAAAGGGGGATGGGCTTATTTGTTTGCTCATGTATGTATTGTGTTATTGGTTTTCTAGTTTAACTTAAAAAACATCCATTAGATCCCTCTTCTAGATTGATTTGTACATTTTTCGGTAGAAAAAAATCCCGGCCAGAGGCCGGTTCTTCCAAAACTACAGGCTCACTATCGTTCGCCAGGAAAAAAATCGACACTTAGATAGCACGAAAGGTCTTAATATTGACAAAGAAATTAGTCGAAAGGTCTTAAAATCGACAAACCAATGGGGAAAACATCTTAAAATCTGAAAACTAATGGGGCTAAACATGAGGGAGAAGGAGATCTAGAAAAAAGACCCATCTCCCTTATAATTACTCGTTATTGATTTTGTGCCTCCCTATTCCCCCCCTACAGAGCTGGGCGAGATCCACTCCCGTCGGAAGAGGTCCTTTGCCTTCCCCACCGGCTCCACCTTCACCATAACACCAGTCTTATGTATTCCTGTCCTGTCTGTTGGGGATCTAAGTAAGTCAATATTATGTTACTGTTATGTGTCACTATTAAGTCGCTATTATTATATTACTATTTAGATCACTGTCACCTTCACCATAACACCAGTCTTATGTATTCCTGTGCTATATGTTGGGGATCTTAGTAAGTATATTATGTGTTACTATTATATGTTACTATCACTGTCATGTCACTATCACCTTCACCATAACACCAGTCTTATGTATTCCTGTGCTGTCTGTTGGGGATCTAAGTAAGTCAATATTATGTTCCTATTACTATTTATGTTACTATCACTATCATTATCATATATCACTATCACCTTCACCATAACACCAGTCTTATGTATTCCTGTACTGTCTGTTGGGGATCTGAGTAAGTTATTATTATTATGTTACTGTTATGTGTCACTATTATATGTTACTATCACTGTCATGTCACTATCACCTTCACCATAACACCCGTCTTATGTATTCCTGTACTGTCTGTTGGGGATCTAAGTAAGTTATTAATATATTTTACTCTTGTATGTTACTATTATATGTTATTATTACTGTCACTATCATATGTTACTATCTCCTTCACCATAACACCTGTCTTATGTATTCCTGTACTGTCTGTTGGGGATCTAAGTTAGTTATTAATATATGTTACTGCTGCACTACTGGCCTGGGTTCGAACCCTGGCTGGGGCATGGCACAAAATATTAATTTATTAGGGCTCTACTTGTTTATCAGTGAGGCCTTCAATGTGGCCCAGATTACTTGTATCCTTCTCTAGTACTTAGTTGCTAGTGTTTGTGTGTGAGGTGTTTGTGTGTATGTGTGTGAGGTGTTTGTGTGTATGTGTGTGAGGTGTTTGTGTGTATGTGTGTGAGGTGTATGTGTGTGAGGTGTTTGTGTGTGAGGTGTTTGTGTGTATGGTATCTAGCTACGTGATCACGAGTTGGAGCGGGTGGTGGTGGATGGGATATAATTCCAAATGAAGCCACTACTTATAAGCTCCTCGGTGGTCTAGCGGTTTAGGTGCTGGAGTGCTGCACTACTGGCCTGGATTCGAACCCTGGCTGGGGCATGACACAAAATATTAATATGTCACTATGATATGTTATTATTACTGTCACTATCATATGTTACTATCTCTGTCAAGTCAATATCACTATATCTGAGACTATCACTATCATTGTCACTATTACTATCACCTTCACCAGTTCTCTTTGTTCCTGTGCTGCCTGTTGAGGATCTAAATAAGTCGCTATTGTATGTTGCTATTATATGTCACTATTACTATATGTATACCTGTATATAGCACAAAAACAAACCTAGTAAAAGTAAACAAATCAAGAATAGACACAAATACACATATTTCATCTGGTTGCAGCCTTAGTGTAAACACACCCTACCTCGGGAAGATGATGATGATGATGATGATGATATGATGATGATGATGATTACTTATGTTATCGTGATCTTTGATTTATCAATGTCAATTGAAGCTTAGTATGCCAATGAGAGTGATGAATAGCACCAATATTACAGTAATCATTTAACTATAATTATACACATGTAAACCGCCGGTCAGACAGTGGAAAATAAGGCCACTGTTAAGGGGAGACTGACCGTTTGTTTGGTCTATTAATTAATTTATTCATATATTTTTTTAGTTTCCTCCCTAGACCTCCAGCAAGTTTAGAAAAACACCCCCTAGACCCCCCTTCAAGATAAATAAACGGCCGAAGGCCGTTTCCTCTTAAAATGTCAGGCTCGCTATCACTAGCCAGGAAATAATCGACACTTAAATGGTACGAAAAGTCTTAAAATTGACAACGAAATGGGGCGAAAGGTGTTAAAATCGCCAAACTAATGGGCTTATAATCTAAACAAAAAATGGGGCTAAACATGAGGGAGAAGGAGGTCCAGAAAAACTGTCTGCCTCCCCTTAAGTCAGCACGCCATACGATTGCGTGTGCCTAAATACGGTCCCTACCTTAAATTGCCATCTTATTATCTCACGGGGCTAAAGAGGAGGTGGTGGTGGTTCCCAGAGTAAGTGCTGATTATGGGATGGTTCACTTTTTGGGAGAGTTTTGCATGTATTCATTATTTTTCTAGTTTCCTCCCTAGACCTCCATCAATTTAAAAAAAAAAAAAAAACATCCATTAGATACCCCTTCTAGATTAATTTGTACATTTTTCGATAGAAAAATTACCGCCCGAAGGCCGGTTCTTCCAACATTACAGGCTCACTATCGTTCGCCAGGGAAAAAATCTACACCTAAATAGCACGAAAGGTCTAAATATTGACGACGAAATGGGGCGAAAGGTCTTAAAATCGACTAACTAATGCGGCAAACATCTTAGCATCTGAAAACTAATGGGGCAAAACATTTAATATGTTTCTGTTATCTAAATGCATCTATCATCAGTCTAGTTCCGATACCAGTGCAACATACTCCAGAAATGTTGCCAGACAAATGATGATCATCGAATGTTGACTATAAAAGCTCTTGTGTGATACCAGCTTTAGGGGGCCAGAGATGAGCCAAGCGGTGACCTACATATGTATTATGCTATGTTGGGGCCGGTCGATACAGAGGAAGGTCACATATAGACACACATATATACACACTCGGTATAACACATGCGCACCCTACATCACAGACTATACAACACACATACACATACATATACACATACACACCCACACAAACCCACACACACACTATAGATCACACACACAAACCCACACACACACTATAGCACACACACAAACCCTCACACACACACACACACACACACACACACACACACAAACCCACACACACACTATAGAACACACACACAAACCCACACACACACTATAGCACACACACAAACCCTCACTCACACACACACACACACACACAAACCCACACACACACTATAGCACACACACAAACCCTCACTCACACACACACACACACACAAACCCACACACACACTATAGAACACACACACAAACCCACACACACACTATAGCACACACACACAAACCCTCACACACACATGTGAAAAGAGTTGAAATTAACACAGATATATGAAAAATATAGAGAGACAGTCAAACACCCACACACACACACACACACACACACACACACAAACCCACACACACACTATAGCACACACACAAACCCTCACACACACATGTGAAAAGAGTTGAAATTAACACAGATATATGAAAAATATAGAGAGACAGTCAAACACACACACACACACACACACACACACACACACACACACACCCTCACACACACATGTGAAAAGAGTTGAAATTAACACAGATATATGAAAAATATAGAGAGACAGTCAAACACCCACACACACACACACACACACACACACACACACACACACACACACACACACACACACACACACACCATCATGCACCTAAAACAGCCGGAGTGGACCATAATATAACCGTAATGTTCATAAGGTCCAGAAGCACATCGCATGAAGGTACAATTTTCACCCGTATGTGCACCGGCCGTGATAGGAAGCTGAGATTGATGTTGTTAAGAGAGTTATTGGGTTGTGGAAGATGTGTGTGTGTGTGTGTGTGTGTGTGTGTGTGTGTGTGTGTGTGTGTGATACTGATGAAGGTGTGTGAGTGTGTGTGTATGGGTTGTGGAGGCATCTGTGTGTGTGGGGGGTTGTGGAAGATGGTGTGTGTGTGTACTGTCTGTGTCTGTTGGGTTATGGAAGATGTGTATGGATGGTGTGTGTGTGTATGTATGGGTGTGTGTGTGTGTAAGTGTGTCTGCCTGTATGTTATTAGTTGATGTTGGGGGTAATAAAATCGTCTAACAGTAGCCATTGTAAAGTTAGAAGGACACACCTTAACTTCCTTTCGCAAGCCACCGGAAAGGAAAAAGACTAATGGTAGAAGTGTGTGGACTTTGTTGTACAGGGAGGGGCCGTGACATTCCATTAATTGTATACACTTTATAATGGCAGGTCTATAGTATTACATTGTTAACTCTTTCTGGTCTGTTGACGACTCATTTATAATTGTCTATCTACCGCCAGTCAATTTTCTTAAGGGGATATGGTTCACTTTTTGGGCGATTTGTGCATGTATTCATTATTTTTCTAGTTTCCTCCCTAGACCTCCATCAAATTAAAAAAAACATCCATTAGATCCCCCTTCTAGATTTATTTGTACATTTTTCGGTAGAAAAATTTCCCGGCCGAAGGCCGGTTCTTCCAACATTACAGGCTCACTATCGTTCGCCAGGGAAAAAATCGACACCTAAATAGCACGAAAGGTCTAAATATTGACGAAGAAATGGGGCGAAAGGTCTTAAAATCGACTAACTAATGGGGCAAACATCTTAACATCTGAAAACTAATGGGGCTAAACATGAGGGACAAAGTGGTCCAGAAAACCGGCCCATCCCCCCTTAAACTTAACCCTGTATCGTAGTGTAGGGGATATAGTTTGTAGTGAGATATGTAGTGTAGGGGATATAGTTTGTAGTGAGATATGTAGTGTAGGGGATATAGTTTGTAGTGAGATATGTAGTGTAGGGGATATAGTTTGTAGTGAGATATGTAGTGTAGGGGATATAGGCGTAAACAAAAACAAATAGGGATGTAAGGAAGAAGGGGTATGTCTATAGTCTATTCGCTGTGAGTAGGCGATAAATCATGACCTCTATCCTCTGTAACTCAATAAAGGCTAGAGCAAATTGGTTGTACATTTCCTAATCTAATCCTTGACTGACTCTTCCCAAATGGTAGAAATATTAGCTCGATTAATTTAGTCGTTTTTGAGTTACAGAGGATAGAGGTCATGATTTCTCGCCTATTTACAGCGAATAGACTATAGTGTTTTGCCGATTTCCATGTGTATTGTGTTCTTATTACAATGGCGTCATTTTTATTTATTCTGGCTATCATTTGAGGAAATAATTATGCTGCTTAGAAAAGTCCTTAGAAAATTAAAGGAGAACAAAATCTCAGTCAATCCTCTGACTTTCTCAGGCCTTTCCAAAGCTGAATAAAAGTGTTACAATAATGTGAAAACGGCGTCATATAGTGCTGATGATTTTATATTTATTTTTTATTTATTTTTTTATTTATTTTTTATTTATATGTTATTTATGTTATTTATTTGTTATTTATTTGTTATTTATTTGTTATTTATTGGTTATTTATTTGTTATATATTGGTTATTTATTTGTTATATATATGTTATTTATTGGTTATTTATTGGTTATTTATTGGTTATTTATTGGTTATTTATTGGTTATTTATTGGTTATTTATTTGTTATATATATGTTATTTATTGGTTATTTATTGGTTATTTATTTGTTATTTATATGTTATTTATTTAATTATTTATTTGTTATTTATTATGTATTTGTCATTTATTATATGTTATGTATTGGTTATTTATTTGTTATTATTTTCCATCCCCTGACTCACTGACTGTTTTCTACGCTTGTAGTTATATATAAAACAAATCGGTGTGACTAAGCGAGGTCCTTCCTTAGCTGAAATAAATATGCTGAAACAACCAATCCACTTCAGGGGTTTGAGAAAATAAATGTATGTATTAAAACCCTCGATCACTGCAGGAGGTTAAGAAAGTCAATATATGTACTAAAACCCTTAAGGGAGGCCACCTCGCTCTCTCCCTCTCTCTTTGGCTTGTATCCATTCGGCCCCATTCGGTCTACTGTTTTAAGACTTTTACCCTTATCCAGGTGTCAATATCTTCCTGGCGAGCGGTAGCAAGCCAGCATATACAGTATATTTTTTTTTTTTACAGCAAGCTAAATTAGTAAATTGTTCGATAGAAAATGTTCTCCGGCGAAGCCGGATTTCTCCATACAATGCTGGCTCGCTATCGCTCGCCACGAAGAAATCGACACCTGGATGGGGATAAACGTCTTAAAACAGTTGGCTGAATGTGGCCGAATGGATACAAGCTAGGGAAAGAGAGAAAAGGAGAGAAAGATTAAAAAAAGACCTTAACGGAACAACTTTTGGGAAGCTTTATTATAGGCTATTGCTCATCGGAACCCCAAGACAAACACACAAACAAACAAACACACACGTGATGGTATCGAAAGGGTTGAAAAGAGTGGTATTACCGCCTATATAGTATACCGGACGGGGATTAATACCATCTACTTCCGGTGACGCATAGGTTTATAGGCCTCACCGTTGACGGGAATTCACACTGACTTTTTTCTTTCAGGCAACTTTTGATCGGCATTCTATAATAATACTTATATGCTGTATATAGCCAGGCCGGTCTATATGATCTGTGCCCCATTAATATATTAAGGGGAGATGTCCACTTGAGGGATTTTTTTCTTGACTCCTTTCTCCCTCACGTTTAGCCCCATTGCTTTTGAGATTTTAAGACGTTCGCCCCATTAGTTTGGCGATTTTAAGAACCCTCGCCCCATTTCTGTCAATTTTAAGACCATTCGTGCCATTTAGGTGTCGATTTTATCCTGGCGAGCGATAGCGAGCCTGTAATTTAAGAGGAACCGGCTTTCAGCCGGGAAATTTTTCTACCGAAAAATGTACAAATTTATCTTGAAAGGGGCTCAAGGGGGTGTAATCTTAAGCTTGATGGAAGTCTAGGGAATCAACTAAAAACCTAAGCTTGATGGAAGTCTAGGGAATCAACTAAAAACCTAAGCTTGATGGAAGTCTAGGGAATCAACTAAAAACCTCCCCTTAATGTTCTTCCTTCAGCTGGGTTCCTGGATATTGAGTTACCGTTCACCATCAAGCTACCCAACGCTACCCAGGTCAGCTATGGCCGTATGGATGATGACAGGATGGGCATATACTCCGTGGTTATTGATTCTCTTAGCAGGTGAGTTGGCTGTGTGAGAGAGAGAGAGAGAGAGAGAGAGAGAGTGAGATAGTGCGCGTGCTGGTGTGGGTGTGTGTTTTTATGTCAATCCCCTCTATACCTAGTCGTACCATTGTCATCAGTGAGAGAAAGAGAGAGAGAGAGAGAGAGATATAAAGAGAGAGAGATAGTGCGCGTGCTGGTGTGGGTGTGTGTTTTTATGTCAATCCCCTCTATACCTAGTCGTACCATTGTCATCAGTGAGAGAAAGAGAGAGAGAGAGAGAGAGATAGTGCGCGTGCTGGTGTGGGTGTGTGTTTGTATGTCAGTCCCCTCTATACCTAGTCGTACCATTGTCATCAATGAGAGAAAGAGAGAGAGAGAGAGAGAGATATATAAAGAGAGAGATAGTGCGCGTGTTGGTGTGTGTTTTTATGTCAGTCCCCTCTACCTAGTCCTACCTTTGTCATCTGTGTGTGTGTGTGTGTGTGAGAGAGAGAGAGAGAGAGCGCGCGAGAGATTGTAAGGTCATGTTCAGTGCAAGCATTAGTTCAACACCCTGTGAAGAGATATTAGATGCGCTAAGGAACTATGTGGCTATATTATGTGAACATTAATTTAAACGCGGGATATTTTTAGGAACTTGACTGATTTTGCTTCTCAAGAAAGTAAATGATCAGTCCAATGTGCTAAATATACTGAATCAGAAGTTCTGCCAAATAAAAAAAATAAAAACATAATTAAATTAATCATAATTATGCATTCCTTGATTATGTGGTGAATTTAATGTCATACTATTATTGTGGGCAGAACACAATAGACAGAGGTCCTTTCTAAGCTATGCAACATTTTCTAGAATGATCATGACCAAAATTAATAATAATGCCGTGTTACTGTAAGTGTTAAGGGGAGGTTTTTAGTTTATTACCTTAACCTCCATCAAACTTAAAATTAAACCCCCTTGACCCCCTTTCAAGATAAATGCGTACATTTTTCGGTAGAAAAATGTCCAGGCCGAAGGCCGGTTCCTCTTAAATTACAGGCTCGCTATCGCTCGCCAGGAAAATTCGACACCTAAGTGGCACGAAAGGTCTTAAAATTGTCAGAAATGGGGTGAAAGTTCTTAAAATCGCCAAACTAATGGGGCGAACGTCTTAAAATCTTAAAAGCAACGGGGCTAGACATGAGGGAGAAAGGGGTCAAGAAAAAAGTCCCTCAAGTGGATACCTCCCCTTAACGCTTGTCTTCATTCTCATAGCTTCCTGTATGTTACCTTGGCTTGATGAAGCTATGCCGACGCGTCATCAGTACAGTGATCCTTCCTCATATGGTGTCTAAAGTCACCTATGAGCGAGACAAGTTTACGGACGCTGAATCGAGAGCTTTATTTTGCTGGTGATAGGGTAGCGATTAAGGGGAGATCTCCACTTGAGGGATTTTTTTTTCTTGACCCCTTTCTCCCTCATGTTTAGCCCCATTGCTTTTGATATTATAAAACGTTTGCCCCATTAGTTTAGCGATTTTAAGAACTTTCACCCCATATTAAGACCTTTCGTACAATTCAGGTGTCGATTTTATCCTGGCGAGCGATAGCGAGCCTGTAATTTAAGAGGAACCGGCTTTCAGCCGGGACATTTTTCTACCGAAAAATGTACAAATTTATCTTGAAAGGGGGTCTAGGGGGTGTAATTTTAAGATTGATGGAATTCTAGGGAACGAACTAAAAACCTCCCCTTAAGGCTTCACTATTATCTGTATTGGTCTTGAGTTCGTTACCTTTCGCTCCGTGACAGGTGGGCTATATGCGGAAAGTCGAATATCTTGTGAAGGAGAGGTGTGTGTGTGTGTGTGTGTGTGTGTGAAGGGGGTGAGGGGATTGTGTGAGTGTGTCCGTGTGCGAGTGTGTGTGTGTGGAGGGGGTAAAGTGATTGTGTATGTGTGGTGTGTGTGGTGGGGGGAATTGTGTCTGTGTGTGTGGAAAGGGCAGGGTGATTGTGTGCGTGTGTGTGTTGGGGGATTGTGTGTGTGGAGGGGGGCGGGGGAAGTGTATGTGTGTGGAGGGGGCAGGGTGATTGTGTGTGTGTGTGTGTGTGGAGGCGGGGGGAATTGTGTGTATGAGTGTATGTGTGGAGGGAGCAGGGGGATTGTGCGGTGATGTGTGGAGAGGGCAGTGTTATTGTGTGTGTTTGTGTGTGTGTGTGTATAAGTGAGTGCATGTGTGTGTTTGTGCGTCAGGGTCCTAGGTTGGCTACAGACTATTTACATTAACTCTAACAGGTTCGGCGTGGATGGAAAGTCGTGTCTGTTGCGAGCCATGTGTGAGATCGCCGAATCGCCTCTGAGGGACGACGGACTTCTTGGCGAAATCCTCAACATCGTCCTCACGTAAGTTCTGGTTATCATTAGACGATTTTGTTCATAGCAGGAGAGATCTGTGGACGTCAGAAAAAATCGCGAATATGTGTACCCCTCTAACTCCTAAGGATCCATCTTAAGGGGAGTTTATTTTTTTAATATTACTATTATTCTTATTTTATTTATTTTTTAGTTTGCTCCCTAGACCTCCATCAAGCTTAAGATAACACCGTCTAGACCCCACTTCGAGATAACATTGTGCATTATTCGGTAGAAAATATGCCCCGATCAAAGGCCTAAGCATCTTATTATTGTCAAATAAATGGGGTGAAAGGTCTTAAAATAGCCAAACTAATGGGGCGAACGTCTTTAAATTTCTAAAGTAATGGGGCTAAGCATAACGGAAAAGGGGGTCCAGAACAAAACTAGCATCCTGTAAGACCTCCTTCAGGCCGAATTAACGTCAACTATAATTTTGCTGTCAATATAATTATGATTTATTAAGTTATGTTATGTCTGAACACATAAATCTGTTACTCAGTCATTTGTGCTCAGGTTTGAACCTATAAAACAATTTCTAGTGCTTCCGATGACCTTAGTTTTTTTTCCCACAGAAATACTGTAGTTACCGATACCACTACTTGTGTTTTTTTGTTTTTTTTATGTAATCAAAATATTGTAAGTCCTTCCATTTATATAAGCTAGTGACAAAGCTAATACAATTTTGTCTTGAGTTTTGCTTTCGTTATTGTGAAACAAAACAAACTAATGTCTTGAATTCACTTCTAGTAATATACATAATACACCCCAACCTTCTGCAGCGCCTCCACCGGGTCCAGTTCGAGTCAGCTGTACGACTATGTGAACGCTGAACACTACGGACGGGCGTACGGAGACTGCTGGTCCGCCTACCCGCAGTGCCCCATGTCCCTCTTTAGGCTCTTCGATGACCACCCCAACGAACTATAGCCGCCGCGTCGTTCTCCGGATTAGCCTTATATTTCTTCATGCCTCTGTCTGATGCATAGTTTTGTGTTTCTCTTCAACATTGACTACCACCCTTAAAGCCGGTATCACACGAGAGCTTTTATAGGCAACATTCGATGATCAACATTTTTCTGGCAACATTTCTGGAATATTTTGCACTGGTATCGGAAACTAGACTGATAATAGATGAATTTAGGTGACCGAAACATTGTAAATATTTGACCTCATGAGCTGCCAGACCAGTGTTAAAGATAAATGTTAGGTGAAAAAGCGCTCGTGTGATACCGGCTTAAGGAGGTGTAGTCCGCACGTCATTCTCCAGATTAGCGCCTTCCTTCTCAGTGCATCTGGTTTTCCATCTAACAACGAACTATAACCACCACATTGTTCTCCGGATTAGCTTGTTACTTCTTCATGCTTCTCAGCTTCTGTCTTATGCTTAGTTTTGTGGTTCTTGTCACTCTTTGGACTTTTCGACGGTCACCCCAACGAACTATAGCCGCCGCCTTGTTTTCCAGATTAGCTTATTACTTCTACGTGCCTCTGTCTGATTGGGGTTCGTGTCTTTCTTTGGGCTCTTCAACAACCACCACAATGATCCATAGCCGGCACGTCGTTCTCCAGAGTAGCATTATATTTCTTCCTGACTCTGTCTGATGCTTAGTTTTGTGTTTCTCTTCTAATTCAATGGCTACCACCTTTATCCGCATAATCCGATGCCTCGTTCTACGGATTAGCGCGCTGTTTTTTCAGTCATCTGTTTCTTTCTATTATACAAGTTCAATATTGCCTTTATTGTGCCTCTCTTTCACTTAAGTGCAGCAAACTTCGTAGAACCTCTATTTTAGTAAGAGCTATCTTCTAAGCACTGCAGATGGCTATTTTTATGTGACTCTGATTATTTTCCTTCTTCTTGTCTGTGTGGGGTTATACGCTAGTGTGTTTATTCTTATGCTGTCACCTTTTAGACTCTTTGACGACCATTTCAATGTACTAATACTGGCCCATCACCTTCCTTTGACGACCATATCAATGTACTAATACTGGCCCATCACCTTCCTTTGACGACCATATCAATCTTCGGTGACCATCCCGGTGAGTTGTAACTGTCACATCGTCCTCTGGGTTGTCTTGTTAATCCTTGCCATCTCTCTTTCAATATCATAGCAACACGCCTCTCTTTCAGTTTATAACAAGACACTTCGACAAGCTGTATCCAGCTCTTTGATTTCCAATATATAATAGGTCTTGAATTCTTTCTATCTCTGTTTCTTTTAAGGGGAGGTTTCTAGTTTGTTTCCTACTCCTCCAGCAATCTTAAAATTTCACCCCCTTGACCCCCTTTCAAGATAAATTTGTACATTTTTCGGTAGAAAAATTTCCCGGCCGAAGGCCGATTGCTCTTAAATTGCAGGCTCGCTATCGCTCGCCAGGAAAATATCGACACGTAAATGGCACGAAAGGTCTTAAAAGTGACATAAATGGGGCGAAAGTTCATAAAATCGCCAAACTAATGGGGCAAACGTCTTAAAATCTAAAAAACAATGGGGCTAGACATAACGGAGAAAGGGGTCAATAAAAAAGTCCCTCAAGTGGAAATCTCCCCTAACACACTCCAACAAACTATTTGTATTCTGGGCTTTTGTTGATGGGAAATGACTTTGTTGTGGAAAATGTATCTGAGGTGAAGCTAATGTTTTGGGGACTGGTGAATGAATGGTGTTCCGAATGCTAGAGTGCTTGCTTTTGGCTGGTGTATATTTATGTATTCTTTCCTTGTCATCTCTGTTGCCTTCCCTATGTTTCTTGTTGTTCTTCCCTACCCCTTTAACATAGTAGGCTGGATGGGGTTGAATGGATACAACCCAGAGAGAGAGAGAGAGGGAGAGATAGATAAAAGAAAGAAAAAACGAGGTGGGCCCCCTTAACAACACATAAGTGAGTTGTAGCTGGCAACTCTCGATAGATTGATTGCCTAGATTCTTCACTTGTTTGTTTTTTATTTATTTATTTTTTTATTCAACGAGCTGTAGCCGAGGACTTCCTGTATGAGTGGCAATTTCCTTCTTGCTTTCATATGTACAGTCTCCAGTTCGTGGTGGTTTTATAATCTAAGGATTTTTATTTTGACTGTCATGTTTGTTTAGCTGGGTTTACTTTCAGATGTCTAATTCAATCTCTCTCTCTCACACACACACACACACTCACTCTCACTCACTCTCTCTCACACACACACTCTCACTCTCTCACACATTCTCTCTCTCTCTCAGTCTGGGGTAATCGCTATAACTACATATTATTATAGCCGACTCTTTATGCCTGGTTGGGAATTTTCCTTATGTTTTGATTGGGTGGGATTCTGCGTCCATTGTGTGTATGTGTGTGTGTGTGTGTGTATGTGTGTGTGTGTGTGTGAGAGAGAGAGAGAATGTGTATGTGTATAATAGATAGAAATAGCATTGCACCTTTTGCTACTCCTCTTCTTACCATATATATTACTTTATTAATTTCATTAACCCTTCTATTCTTCCTGTGCATCTCAATAGCCTTCTACAGCAGCTGGCTTGGTAACCTTGCTTATTCTACAGGCTATATAGATTTAGCATAATACATAATAACTTGACTTGATGGCTGGAGAAAAGGTTTGAAAGTATATTGTTTACATGTGGATTGGAGGTTCGGGGTAGGAGATTGGAAGTACAAAGGAGTACAAAGGAGTACAAAGGAAATCAAGCAACAACAGATCTAGTGACCCTTCTAGGCTGCTTGTCCTCCAAAACACTGAGGATCAAGTGTCCAAACAGTGGTCTTTGGAGGGATAGATTGGTGGGTTATTGGGATTGGTGATTAGATGAAGGTATAGTTAGAAATGGAAGTCAAGTAGAAGATAAAAGGTGTCCAGGATCGACCGGACTATTACATTGTTAAGACATTTTGTTTTTCTCATGATATCTAGTGCCACTGTGTAGTTCGGGTTTGTTTACATTTATTACTTCATGTGTTCTCTACATGTATTACTTTATGTGCATGTGAGCCTCAGGTGTATTTTATTAAGTGAACATCTTGCAATAAATTAGTCTCCTTGGTGATGCTAGATAAATATTACTTGTGTGCAAAGTAGTCTGACTTCCTTGAAAACACCGTAGAAGTAATATTTTGGGGTATGGCATAATATTAGTGTTATCTCGCTGCTACCTGTATGTGGAGAGGTCAATGTATTTCCTTAGACTGTTTGTAGCATACATTAGTTTTATCTTGACCATGCTACTTGTATTATTATGTAGACGCCATTGTTACTTCCTTAGACCGTAGTGACCTTAGAACACTTTAGACATTACTCTTGTACAATCGGCCAAATAAGTGATGTCGCGGCACCGAGTATATTTCGATCAATAATTGGTATCAGCACTATCGAAGCATTAATTCATCGTTTCGAGTGAGATATAAAAACATGTTCCTATTTTTACACACCATATTCAACATCTGACAGACATTGATACAGCATACAGCGAGCAAAACGTAATGAAAGCAGAGACATGACATATTTTGGCCAACTGTACGAATTGTAACTAGTTCCTATGACAATAATTGACCTCAACTTGTATCCCACGAGCGTTTTTCCCTTATAATTTTTCAGAACTTTTGTCTTGCAGTTTCTTTTGATTTGAACTTTATAAAAAAATTGTCACCTAAAGTAATCTATTTTTAGTCAATTTACCGATACCAATGCAAATGATTCCTTAAGGGGAGGTTTTTAGTTGATTCCCTAGACTTCCATCAAGCTTAAAATTACTCCCCCTTGACCCCCTTTCAAGATAAATTTGTACATTTTTCGGTAGAAAAATGTCCCGGCCGAAGGCCGATTCCCCTTAAATTACAGGCTCGCTATTGCTCGCCAGGATAAAATCGACACCTGAATGGCACGAAAGGTCTTAATATGGGATGAAAGTTCTTAAAATCGCTAAACTAATGGGGCGAACGTTTTATAATATCAAAAGCAATGGGGCTAAACATGAGGGAGAAAGAGGTCCAGAAAAAAATCCTCCAGGTGGAAGTCTCCCCTTAAATGTTGCCGTAAGTATGTTGACCATATAGTATGTACAATAAACACTCGTGAGATATGCCCTTTAGTTAGCTTAAGCCTTAAGGGGACCGACCTGCCTTTTCTCTCTGAGTTTTATCCATTCGGCCCCATTCCGCCTACTGTTATAAGACGTTTCTCCCCATTCAGGTATTGCTTTTTTTTCCTGGCGAGCGAGAGCGAGCCACCATTGTATGGTGAAATCCGGCTTCGCCAAAGACGTTTTTCTACCGAAAAATGTACACATTAAGTCAGTTGTCTAAAACATAATCCAAAATATGCTCGCTCGCTATCGCTCACCAGGTGTAAATCGACACCTGGATGAGGATACACGTCTTAAAACAGTAGGCTGAATGGGGTCGAATGGTTACTACCCAGAAAGAAAAAAAAAGGCGTGTCAGTCCTCTTACACACTGCTCTCATTGTGTGTTCAATGTTAACAATGCTAACACGTTTAGTTGTGTTCGAACTTACTTTGAACATAGCTTGAACATATAAACTGCTTATTGCTTACTGTGAATGAACACACATTTATTGCAGTGTATTTTAGTAGAACATAATTATTACGTTCTTCAGTTTGTATTCCCTGGAAGACATGCACAGTAGATTGATGTTCTCTTGGCGTTGGTGTCACACGCGTAAATTTACCAGCGAATTGTCTCGGTGTCACAAAGTTCAAGTAAAACTAATTCGGTTTTGGTTTCAAGTATCTGATTTAATAATCTCCTTTATCACAATGTTCGTATTAAGGAAGTACATATTCTTACAGGCTACAATTTAATTAAGAATTAACAACTTCAACCTCTCACAATTACCACACCCCGATACAGTTCTCCGCTAAGATTACTAGTGTAACACCGATCGAAGTTCTTTCTGGAAATTCAACCTTCATCAAAATCAACCTCCCTGTCAACTCTAGTAAGGATTGGGTGAGAGTAGATTGTACAAGTAGAGTAGATTACATTAGATTGGGTTAAGTTAAATTAAACCTTCTCAGGACCCAGTAACGCATCTCGTATCTGTTTTGTGACATTTATTAGAAGACTTTAATCAAATTAGGAAGGGTATATGGAAATCAGAGTGTTAATTGAGATAGTCTTTACCCTTTGAATTCCCACAGATCTTTCTTAAGATGAAGAAGAATCGTCTAAAATTCGGCGTGATCCTCAAGGGGTAAAACAGATTATTATAACAAAGTAGAAGTTGGACGGCGACGTTGAATTGATTGAGGGTTGAATTGACGTCACGTAGTTTTTCCTTTATTAATTGACGTCACGTATTTTTTCCTTTATTAATTGACGTCACGTATTTTTTCCTTTATTAATTGACGTCACGTATTTTTTCCTTTATTAATTGACGTCACGTAGTTTTTCCTTTATTAATTGACGTCACGTATGTTTTCCTTTATTAATTGACGTCACGTAGTTTTTCCTTTATTAATTGACGTCACGTATTTTTACCTTTATTAATTGACGTCACGTATTTTTTCCTTTATTAATTGACGTCACGTAGTTTTTCCTTTATTTTCATAATTATTACTGGAATATATATTATTATTGAATTGCTTTCTTAACAATATGTGTGTCTCTGCATCCTGTGTACCAAAGAATCGACATATGACAGATTAAGACCATTGACTATGCCAGGGCATTTGCAGGCATTTTTCTATTTCAGGTTAATTAGTATTATATATATATAATTAGTATTATATATATATAATTACCGGTAAATATATTGTATCATAATATAACTACAAGTGAATGTATAGTTAGTTAAAAATAGGACTTCAGAGGCTATCAACCCTTCTGGATTACTTAGCCAGCACACTGCAAGTCAAGTATATTTTCAGGATTGGAGCCCCTTTTCGAGAACCCCAGTCCCTTCCTACAAGTGATAAACAAAATCACATAATGTATCGTGGCCTACTGTGTCGTGTTAAGTCAATAGTTGATACCTACCTAATAGATTTAGTGCACAATTCAGTTCTGCTTTAGATATGTTGTATATAAGGAAGCAAAATATTCTCTGGGATTATTCATACCAATGTTATTTCTAAGGTGTGGTATTTCTAAGGTGTGGTATTTGTGAACTATTGTTAATGTTCACATTAAGGGGAGGTTTTTAGTTGATTCTCTAGACTTCCATCAAGCTTAAAATTACTCCCCCTTGACCCCCTTTCAAGATAAATTTGTACATTTTTCGGTAGAAATATGTCCCCTTAAATTACAGGCTCGCTATCGCTCGCCAGGAAGAAATCGACACCTAAATGGCACGAAATGTCTTAAAATTGACAGAAATGGGGCAAAAGTTCTTAAAATCGCCAAACCAATGGGGCGAACGTCTTAAAATATCAAAAGCAATGGGACTAAACCTGAGGGAGAAAGGGGTCCAGAAAAAAATATCTCAAGTGGAAATCTCCCCAATTAACATAGCATATTTTGTTGTATTCTGGCTAACAGTAAACTAAATTGTTCTGTTTAGGAAGGGGCCTCTTGGAATCTCAGGGCTCATAAGATGTCTCCGTTAACCTTCTTACTTCCATAGGTCATTCTTAAGCTGATTAAAATCGTGTAATGCTAGCCAGAATCAAATGAAAAGGACGTAATCCGTACCGAAAGGGTTAAGGGGAGATGGATCACTTTTTGGGCGATTTTTGCATGTATTCATTATTTTTCTAGTTTCCTCCCTAGACCTCCATCAATTTAAAACAAAAAAAAACATCCATTACATCCCCTTCTAGATTAATTTGTACATTTTTCGGTAGAAAAATTTCCCGGCCGAAGGCCGGTTCTTCCAACATTACAGGCTCACTGTCGTTCGCCAGGGAAAAATCGACACCTAAATAGCACGAAAGGTCTAAATATTGACGAAGAAATGGGGCGAAAGGTCTTAAAATCGACTAACTAATGGGGCAAACATCTTAACATCTGAAAACTAATGGGGCTAAATATGAGGGAGAAAGTGGTCCAGAAAACCGGCCCATGTCCCCTTAAACCATTAAGCCAGTCGGATCCGTTTGGTGGACTTGAGGCCAGTAAGTAGGACAATAATGAATAAATATAATTGACTTCTGTACAGTCAGGGATATTTTTATTAAGCTTATCATTTACTTCTAGGGCACAAAGGGCTGACATATTATATTAACCCTCTCCGACATATGACGCGATTTTGAGCCTATTGGGGATACTTTAAAGCCTTTTTTACCTTCAGGGGTATTTAGAAACCTTTAGTTTAGTTACTTCAACCTCTGCAGTTGTCTTTGAGTTAGCTGTGGGCAGAAAACTAATTTTGGAGAGGTAATTATAAGAGTGAGATAACTCTATTTCTTATTGCTAATCTGGCAGCCTCTGCGTCATAAATGCGTGAAAGGGTTAATAAACCATCTGAATAACAAAGGTCCTTCGTAAACTGGATATAATTGCTAAAATAATAGGTAAAAATAGTGTCATCGTACTGAAGGGGTTAAATGCAAAATCTTACACAGTATTTACCTCTTCCAATACAGATGATTTCCTTTCACCTCATTCTGGTTACTACTTGACGATTTTATTCAGCTCGGGAAAGACCTGTAGGAATTATAAAGGCTACAAACTATCTCAATTAGCCCTTTAAGTACCCTAGATCCTTCCTAAACTAAATACAATCTAGTTAATCTAGTAGTTAGTATAGAATACATTGGATACATAAATCAGCCTTAATTACTGTATTTACACAATGATAAAGGTAAGAGGTCTCCGGTCTTTTATGAGTGACTGTACATGAGTAATACTGACCGAATATACATTTCCCTCGCTGTACAGTTGACATAATAAAGGGATGTCACAGTTCTCTTTGTGCTTCGCTGCATCTATAATTTAATATAGATTAAAAATATATAAATAAATAGATTAATACATTTATAAATATTAAATACAGTCAAGAATATATAACAAGTTATACAATGGTTATGAGATGTTGAATTAGTTATATACATATGGATGAAAGGTATATAAATGCATACAAAAAATAACTATATATCATATAATATTTAATTTTCTAAGCGAAAGCTATTTGGCACCGAAGCATCATTTATTGAGGTAACTGTACCGTCAAAAACAGTTTTCTTGTATATAGTTTATTAGCGACAATAGTTTTCTGTACACTATTTTTTCTTGTGGTGCATACCTGTTAAATTAACTTTGAAAGGTTGACAGAATGAATATAAACACCATTTGAGGAGTATCACTTTATTGACAAAGTTTCACAGGTAACTTCTTCATGTCACTGAAGAAGCTATCTGCGAAACGTTGTCAATAAAGTGCTCCTCCTCAGATGGTGCTTTTATACATGCTTGTTCCAGAAAATTGCATATTAGTTAGTTAAAATAGGACTTCAGAGGCTATCAAACCTTCTGGATCATTAAGCCAGCACACTGTATAAGTCAAGAATAGCGCCAGGACTGGAGCCCATTTTTCGAGAATTCCAGTCCCTTTTGTAAATGTTTATGTGGGGTGTTATAAAGAGCTGGTCTGCGATTCATTTGTTTATGCTCAGGATAGATTCATATCATGCATGTATATATGTTGTGTTTGTTTAGATGTGTGGATAATATAATTTGTATATCATCGAATAATAAATTACTGGGACGTTTACAAAGGCGTACTAGATTTGCATTTGTAGTGAAAGCAAAGTGTACATGCTATTAATAATGTAAACATTGGATCAGTGTGTTGCCATGTTGGTAGTTTCTTGACTTAATTTAATGAACTTGTTTTCGTGTTTACATTATTAACCCCTTATGTACCAGCGAGATCCTTTTAACTATATTCTGGCAAATATTATATGATTTGATTAAGCTTTGGAAGGACCTCTAGCAATAATAAGGCTTAAAACTATCTCAACCAACCCTTATTACTACCAGAGATCCTTCCTAAGCTGCATAATATCGTCTAAATATAGCTAGGGTAGAATATAACACACGTCGCTGGTACTCAGAAGGTTACGATATATATATTTTAGAAGAAACTGTGCCCGAATATAAAGGTCTAATACTCATGATTGTCTATGCTCGTTTGTTTATATATAATGAAATGAACATATAATAAATTGTTCTGTTTAGGATTGTATGTTAAGTTAGAATGTTATTTCCATATGTGTGAATGTTTCTGTATGTATTTCCATATGTGAATGTTTCTGTATGTATTTCCATATGTGAATGTTTCTGTATGTATTTATAGGTATGCTTTATGAGCAATGTACTCAGTATGTGTGTATGTGTTTTTGTACTTATTAATGTTTAAGCCACTCGTGTATCACAGCAAAAAGTAATTATAATTAATATATTTGTTAGAGTTAGTAATTTGCTTATGTTATATATTTATTATATGTAAGAATAATATTATAATCTGCATTATCAGTTACCTGTATTATCATTTCCTTTTATTACTAAGAAGTTAGAAATGCAATTTTATTGTATTGATTTTACTATTAAATTACTCATTAGAAACCAGACCTGATGTTTCATTAAGGGGAGGTATTTACTTTGTTCCCTAGACCTCCATCAAGCTAAAAATTATACCCCCTTGAGTCCCTTTCAAGATAAATTTGTACATTTTTCGGTAGAAAAATTTCCCGGCCGAAGGCCGGTTCCTCTTAAATTACAGGCTCGCTATCGCTCGCCAGGATATAATCGACACCTGAATGGCACGAAAGGTCTTATTATGGGGTGAAAGTTCTTAAAATCGCTAAACTAATGGGGTGATCGTTTTATAATATCAAAAGCAATGGGGCTAAACATGAGGGAGAAAGGGGTCAAGAAAAAAATCCCTCAAGTGGAGATCTCCCCTTAATTTGCACTGATATAAAGACTTTCATCATTTGACCTGGAGAAGCTTTATGCGAAACTGTGTCAATAAAGTGGTCCTCCTCATATGGTGTATATTTGCTTTGGGGAGATGGGTCGCTTTTCTGGTCCCCCGTCTCCTTCATGTTTAGCCCCATTAGTTTTCAAATTTTAAGATATTCGACCCATTAGTTTGGCGATTGTAAGACCTTTCACCCTATTTCTTTGTCAATATTAAGACTTTGTGTCATTTAGGTATAAATTTTTTTTCCTGGCGAGCGATAGCAAGCCTGTATTTAAGAGGTTAGAGGTTACGATTTCTGCCCAACCTAGAATGAACAGACTATAATATATAGTAAGTGATATGGTAACTAATTGACCACCCGCGAGTTTCAGGCTATGAGAAAGTTGGATTTTTTTTTTTTTTTTTTTTTTTTTTTTTTTTTTTTTTTTTTTACATTGATATTTAAAAGAATATACAGCTAGAATATGATGGTATTGCACATATATATATATTTGAACCCATACAGTACCAGGGACGTCCTGTTCATCATATTCTGGCAACTATTAGACGATTCTATTAAGCTTTGGAAGGACCTCTAGCAATAATATGGCTTCAAAATATCTCGACCAACCTTTTTACCTACCACAGATCCTTCCCTAGCTGAAAAATTTCGTCTAAATATAGCTAGAATATAATATAACACACGTCGCTGGTACTCAAAGGGTTAAAAAACACAACACAAATTAGCAATCTTTCTATCCATCACTGAGCTCACATAGCGCTTGCATCAACTATACACATATTTCCTCTGGCCAACGGAAATTCAGTATCATCTATGAATTGCCAACCCGTGGACCTGGCTGTGCTGTGAGTCGTGGAGTTCCATAGGCCATTGGCTACCAGGTGGCTAGGAACATATCGTAGCCATAAGTCAGCCATATATATACTGTACAATCGCGCTAATAAGTCAATGCTCGGCACCAAGTATGTTTTGATCAATAATTGGTATCAGCAATATCTAAGCTTCATTTCTTCATATCGAGTGAAATATAATAACATATTCCTACACTTACCCACCCTATTCAACATTTGACAGACACTAATACAGCACAGAACAAGCCAAACGTAATGACAGCTGGGACATGACTTATTAGCGCGACTGTACATCAACTTCAGTACCGGAGCCGTCTTTATAACTGTATTCTGGCTATTTATTAGTTAAAATAGGACTTCAGAGGCGATCAACCATATTGGATTATTAAGCCAGCACACTGTAGGTCAAGAATAACGTCAGGACTGGAGCCTCTCTGCGAAAACTCCAGTCCCTTCCTTCTGGCTACTATTAGACGATTATATTCAAGTTAACCCTTTGAGTACCAGCGACGTGAGTTATATTGTATTCTAGCTGTATTTAGATGATAGTATGCATCTTAGGAAGGGTCTGTGGTAGTCAAACGGCTTGGTTGGGATAGTTTGAAGCCTTATTATTGCTAGAGATCCTTCCTAATCTGAACAAAATCGTTTAATAGTTGCCAAAATATAATAAAAAAGGGACGTCGCCCGTACTGTATGGGTTAAGAAGGGCCTCCAGCCATTAACAGGCTTCGAACTATCCCACTTCACCCTTTTTACTACCACAGATCCTTCTTAAACCACACAAAATCGTCTAAATATAGCTAGAAAAAAATGAACAAGAAATCACCGGTACAGACAGGGTTATAGTGTACACGCCTGAGAGGGGGCTAGTGGGAATACTGTTGATTAAGGAGTCCAGTGGTGCCTAACTACTGTTGATTAAGGAGTCCAGTGGTGCCTAACTACTGTTGATTAAGGAGTCCAGTGGTGCCTAACTACTGTTGATTAAGGAGTCCAGTGGTGCCTAACTACTGTTGATTAAGGAGTCCAGTGGTGCCTAACTACTGTTGATTAAGGAGTCCAGTGGTGCCTAACTACTGTTGATTAAGGAGTCCAGTGGTGCCTAACTACTGTTGATTAAGGAGTCCAGTGGTGCCTAACTACTGTTGATTAAGGAGTCCAGTGGTGCCTAACTACTGTTGATTAAGGAGTCCAGTGGTGCCTAACTACTGTTGATTAAGGAGTCCAGTGGTGCCTAACTACTGTTGATTAAGGAGTCCAGTGGTGCCTAACTACTGTTGATTAAGGAGTCCAGTGGTGCCTAACTACTGTTGATTAAGGAGTCCAGTGGTGCCTAACTACTGTTGATTAAGGAGTCCAGTGGTGCCTAACTACTGTTGATTAAGGAGTCCAGTGGTGCCTAACTACTGTTGATTAAGGAGTCCAGTGGTGCCTAACTACTGTTGATTAAGGAGTCCAGTGGTGCCTAAATACTGTTGATTAAGGAGTCCAGTGGTGCCTAAATACTGTTGATTAAGGAGTCCAGTGGTGCCTAACTACTGTTGATTAAGGAGTCCAGTGGTGCCTAACTACTGTTGATTAAGGAGTCCAGTGGTGCCTAACTACTGTTGATTAAGGAGTCCAGTGGTGCCTAAATACTGTTGATTAAGGAGTCCAGTGGTGCCTAACTACTGTTGATTAAGGAGTCCAGTGGTGCCTAACTACTGTTGATTAAGGAGTCCAGTGGTGCCTAACTACTGTTGATTAAGGAGTCCAGTGGTGCCTAACTACTGTTGATTAAGGAGTCCAGTGGTGCCTAAATACTGTTGATTAAGGAGTCCAGTGGTGCCTAAATACTGTTGATTAAGGAGTCCAGTGGTGCCTAACTACTGTTGATTAAGGAGTCCAGTGGTGCCTAAATACTGTTGATTAAGGAGTCCAGTGGTGCCTAAATACTGTTGATTAAGGAGTCCAGTGGTGCCTAACTACTGTTGATTAAGGAGTCCAGTGGTGCCTAAATACTGTTGATTAAGGAGTCCAGTGGTGCCTAAATAACACAGAGGATTGACTAGGTAATACACACACACACCTACTCTCTCTCTCTCTCTCTCTCTCTCACACACACAAGAATACATTACGACAATCACACATATAGGAATACTATTTCCACACTCTCATGCTCGCCCTCTTGACAATTATAATATATACTGAATATATATATATATATATATATATATATATATATATATATATATATATATATACATAGAGAGAGAGAGATATCAGGGAGCCTCTCGTTCCAATTTTGAGAGTTCTGGAGACGAACACAACCCATATAACCATATATCGACGGGACACCTTTCCTGAGCATGATAAAATCGTCTTACGTTAGCTAGCATACTAAAAATGAAGATATAATTAGTATGAAGACATTCGAGGAAGATATTACCCTCTTGAATATAAAACGTCATTCCTAATCTGAATATAGTCTTCAAATTTAAGCAAACATTTAAACACGTAAACTGCACTGAAAGGATTAAGTTCATCTGCATTCTTAAGGGGGGCGGGGGATTCTGGACCCCTTTCTCCCTCATGTTTAACCCTACTACATTTGACACTATATGACGTTTGCCGCATTAGTTTGACGATTGTAAGACCTTTCACCCCTTTTCTTCGTCAATATTAAGTCCTTGCGTGCCATTTAGGTGCCGAGTTTTTCCTGGCGAGCGACAGCAAGCTTATATTTTAGGAGTAACCGGCCTTGGATATATTTTACCGAAAAATGTACAAATTTATCTCGAAGGGGGTCTTTGGGGCGTACTTGCTTAAGCTTGATGGAAGTCTAGGGGGGAAACTAAGAACACATAGATAATAATTAAATAAATAGATAAATAAAATTTAATGAATAAACAGATAAAAAAAAATCCCTTAAGTTGAGCCCCATATGTAAATGATCCCCTTGGCTTGGGACTGGCTAACTGGCTTCCCCGTGAGAGAGAGTGGCTTGGGTGTAGACTAACCCCGCTACCGGCTTGGCTGCTCAAGGGAAAATAATGTCACTAAATTAATATGTATTGGTCGCTCGGATGGTTCGTATTGGGCTACCGGAACCCAACATTATTTTATAAACAATCCAGTTCAGATCATTAGTACACTCATAGGTATTAATAAGGACACTCGTTTGATTTCAGAGCCTTTGAAATCGAGTTCTGAAGTATATTGGTTGTAATGAAGCATTATATTGCCGTGCTTCGGTTCGATATTGATTCAGTTAGGTACAAAGGAGTACAAAGGAGTACAAAGGAAATCAAGCAACAACAGATCTAGTGACCCTTCTAGGTTGCTTGTCCTCCAAAACACTGAGGATCAAGTGTCCAAACAGTGGTTTAGAGACAGGTGCATGGCTATTGGAACTGACGAGTGTGCAGTACATATGACAAGGCCTGTGTAGTTTACTCTAGTGTATTACAATGTTCCCCAACTTAATCCATATATCTTTATACGTACCACTTCAATAATAACACCGCAACTGTAAAGTGCAACTGGTCAAAAATTAGTTGCGTTAAAAAATCGCGACCAGTACAGATCCTATGCCATATATATATATATATATATATATATATATATATATATATATATATATATATATATATATACTGTATATACAGTATATATATATATATATATTTTTTTTTTTTTTTTTTTTTTATATATATATTTTTTTTTCCCACACTGTATAGTTGACATATGGGTCAGGTGGTGCATGACTTTGCAGTTAGGTCGTATGGAGAAGAGTCTAGATTAATTTTCCTGTAGACGGGATCATGACTGGCCACTTTAATCACTTCAGTATGGATGACGCCATTATTCCTTATATTCTGGATATTGTTAAGCGATTTTAGGCTGCTTAGAAAAGACGTCTAGTAATCGGAGAGGTATATTATGTCTCCATTAATTCGTTGACTATCACAAACTCTTCTTAAACAAAGTAAAATAGTCTAATGATAGCCAGAAGGGTAGCTGGAACTTCGGGTGAGGCTCTTCGATCTGGGACTAGGCCTTATTATATTATATTCCGGATCTGCAACAGGAGGACAGAAGACCTAAGATTCCCTCCAAGCTCAGACCTGAATCTTCCCCTAAGCTCAGCTTCACCTTTCCAACTCCAAAGGACAGAAGGATTGCAGCTATTGAAACCACATTGGTGGACGACATTGGCACTTAGAAAGAGAAAGAGAAATGTATAAGCGTAGAAATTGACAACCCTGATTCTAAGGAAGAGTGTTTGACTAACCCTCTTACCTGCCTCATCCACCACTAGACTCACTCCTGGCTTCCAAGTGTCCTGAAATTGAGGAGCCATCTCCTGGAGGAGACAGACAACTACTACCAGGAGCTGGACCAACACTGGAAAGACAAGCTGTCCCGCCTTCTTGCTGCCTGAAACAAACCCCTGAAGTCCCACAGACGCTGATAACTATGCTACCCACAGCACCAGCAACACTGAGGGCCTCTGCCCGGCCAACGACATCACCAGCGACGTTGACTCCCACCACCTGATCAACGACATAACATTTGATATGAAATCGTGTTTAACCCTTACCAGCAAATAAATGTATAACTAGAGAGGCACTCGGGAGAGCGCATACCTCCGCCTACACTGGCGAAGGTATGTGCTCTACTGATGTCCCCCTAAATGGAATCACTTCTTCTTTGACACATATCCTATCTACCCACCACATTTCGTGAACATCGGTTTATAACTTTTTAAGATATATCTTGTGTTCAGACAAACAGAGATAATTGTTTTTTCCAGCTTGGAAATACTTTAAGTTTTATAGTTACTAGAATAGAATGAAAGTTAAAATTATAGATAATACACGACTTTAAAGCGTGACTGTACATGCAACGGCTCCAAACCTGAGGGGAAAATTTCACCAAGATCCCAGGACGTAATTTTTCGACTGACGGCCCACGTATCTGTCACTAATACTATAGCACAGTTATGGTGATGGTAGGTATTTTCACTAACCTACTATACACTGCCTTCCCTTGACGTGAGATAGCTGAGGTGTGTGTGTCTGTGCCGGAGGCTGCCTTGGAAAATTACCCTAGTGTTCCAAAACCAGAGAAATAATAAATATCTGGTTCGCCTCTAGAGCTGCAACTAATACTGACCATACATTGTAACATCAGTAGAAGTTTTAAGAATGTATGAACTTGTCTTTAAATTGTCCATAGCTTACTGTTTAACAGAATATCGATATTAATAAACCCGTCTTATGTAATGTGAGAGGTGCAAACAATCAAGGGTACACAATTTACCTCTAAATGTGGAGACAACCAAGCAGTTCATTCTTGGCCACCTCCGTGGGGATTGTGCCATCTGGCACAATCCCAGGCCTTCGGCCTGGGACATTTTTCTACCGAAAATTTTTACAAATTTGTCTTAAAAAAAAATGTAATAATACTGTAACTGTAATTTTTGTTTTATAGATATTGAAGACTGTCCACAGTAACATACTAGAGATGTTTCTTATTGTAAATATGTATATATATAATGTATGTATTTTAATAAAAAAAAATAATGTTTTATGTGAAGAACCATTGTAAAATGGAAAAATAAATATTCTGATTCTGATTCTGATTCAAGGGGAATCTTGGGGTGTGTTTTTTGTTTGAAGCTTAATGGAGGTCTAGGAAGGAAAGTAAAACTATAATACAAAGATAGATAATTAAGTAAAACTATAATACAAAGATAGATAATTAAGTAAAACTATAATACAAAGATAGATAATTAAGCACATAAATACGCCCCCCCCCCCTTAATGCAGTCATGGAAGTGCATTGTGGCATGGGATCCGAATATAACACGTCGACCGTAGAGCTAAGAAATTGACAGTTGAAATGAGATGTCGGCAGCTCCAATTGCACGTTGGCACTCGCTGTAAGAAATTGACAATGGTAATGAGACGTGAGCAAGTTTCCCAGGGTTTGTGATGCAGTGATAGAGGTGTCATCAGCCTGTGTGTATGTGGGTGTGTGTGTGTGTGTGTGACAGCTGTACTCAGTAGGGGGTGGTGAAGGGTGTCCATGTCTCTCTCCCACGGTGTCTGTGTGGGCGGCTTATGTGTGTGTATGTGTCGGTGTGTGTGGTCGAGGGTCACACACACACTCACATACACACAAACACTCAAAGCACCAGTACACACACATCCCGTATACACACACTCTCACACACCACACCATTAATCATCTGCGTACTCTGTCAAATTTTGGAGAATAATGTAACATTGTAGCTTCTGAAAAATATCTTAGGTGTTCTTAACCCTTAGCAGACATGATGACGCATTTTTTTTCTGCTTTCTGGCTATAGTTAGACGATTTTATTCAGATTACGAAGGGAATATGGAAGTTAGAGGGTTAACTGAGATAGTCATTACCCATATAATTTCCATATATCCTTGTATAAATTGTATAAAATCTTCTAATAATAGCCAGAATAAATTATCAAAATGCGTCATAATCTTCAAAGGCATAAATCTAATGTATTTATCGACCTGTGTATTACGTGTCTAATCAAAATTCGGATTGTGGGGCAGGCTTTGGAATAGTTTAGCATAAAAGTTTAAGTAACTTTTGTTTAATGCGTTTCGAAATTAAAGGTATTTAGGAAACAATATAGCCATTAATCTCCCTCTCTCTCTATATATATACTGTATATATATACAGTATATATACCGGTATATATATATATATATATATATATATATATATATATATATATATATATATATACAGTATATATATATATATATATATATATATATATATCACAAGAACGAGAGAGCGAGAGGTAGAGGTACGATAACACTAAAATATAGAATTAAAACAAAGTTTTTATTACGCATACTAATAAGCCCGATTTCGAAAGACACGGTGATCTTCCTGAAATAATGACGACGGGCCTAACTACCTTGATCAGCCGTCTAAACCCCGCCCCCCCCCCCCCCCTTACCATAGTTCCAATTTCCCCCGATAATACCTACAATTGTCGGACCACAACTAAGGTAATAATCATGGTGGGCTGCAGTGTTGCCAATTTAGCTACTTTCCCGATAGATCTGTAGGCATTTACTTCGATCTCTGTTGCCAGTTTAGCTACTTTTCCGCTAGATCTGGAGATAATTACTTTGATTTGGTGTGGTGTCCAGAGTTCGAATCCCAGGAGGACCATATGTTTTCATTAGTTTATTCAAGTACATTGGGGTTTGTAACTGATGATTAATGTTAAGAACGGGGTGTTACTTATATATCTCTAAAATGGCTCAAATCTACAGAGTATCGCTAGAATCCATGTCGCTAGACGTAAAAACATTCCGCTAGATCGAAGTAAATACCTGTAGATATAGCGGGAAAGTCGCTAAATTGGCAACATTAGCGCCGCGGTGACACACAAGGGAACTAGACTGACACAGACCTACATTCACTATCTTGGTATGTTAGAGATTCTGGAGTTGGAGAGAGCGCGATTATTATAACAAAGCCACTCCAACACCTTCCCCTCTCTCTCTCTCTTTCTCCAACACCCCTTCTTTCCTCTCAACACTCTTCGAAAAGTAGATACGAGGTGCAGTTGTAAAGGCTTATCCCTCAATACCTTCACCTCAGTTTGACCTGACCTTTTGTTTTTTGGGCGCCATTTTGTTGTCTCTCCAGTTTAGCCACATAAATGTTGAGATTTTAAGACATTCGACTCATTAGGTTGGCGATTTTAAGACCTTTCGCCCCATTTGTTTGTCAGATTTAAGACTTTTAATGTCAATTAAATGTCGATGTATAACTTCAAATAAGTTTTCCTCTGTTGCTTATATAGACAAAACAGGCAAGGCTGCCTGTAGCAAATGTCCCCCTAAGAATTGAAGGAGTGGTAGAGAGCCAATTCAAGGTATCTTAGAGTCAAAATGTCTAGACACTCAGAGATTGAAGTACTTCAAGTCATAGGCTGAGAGAAAGATAGATTGAGGGAGAGAGATGGTCCAAGATGAAATTATGGAGGTAGGACACATACTTTGGTCTTGGTCTTGAGTTTAAGGGACACATACTTTGAGCATGCCTGTAGGCCTACATCCGTGAATTCTGGGCTGTCCACCCCCTTTACGCCTGGTGGTGATGGGCGGGCAAACCTTCGCGTACGCAGTAGTGTTGCCAATTTAGCTACTTTATCGCTAGACCTAGTAGTATACAGTATACTTCGATCTAAAGGCAAATGTTAACATCTAGCGACATGAATTCTACCGTTATTCTGTAGATTTGAGCCATTTTAGAGATTGTTCTAGCTATCTTCGGCATTTGTTTACTAACTAGCGCACTTGATATGGTAACGTTCGTACGCAGTCGCTCAAACAGTTCCTCGCGGGGTCTGGAGGAGAGAGGTGTTCACTTATTCTCCCGTCAGCCTCTGAAGATCACCACCATGAGACCTAGGTGAGTCTTTCTTGATTTTCTATAAGATTTTTAGTTATTCTATAGTCTATTTTGTTTAAGCTGGCGATACACTAACTTGTCCTTATCCTAATTACTCAGCTATTAACACGTTTTATAGCCAATTGTGTCGTTAATTACGAAAACTGGACAAGAGTGTAATGTAGAGATTAAGTAGGAAGGGTATACGAAAGTCGGAGGGTTGATTGGGCCAGCCTATACCCTATTAATGCCTACAGGAATGGGAATGCTAATCCGTGTAATCTTCATCAACAACCAACAATGTTCGTTCGTTAACAGGCGCTGCGAGGCGAAAGAACGTTTAAGGGAGCCCACCTCGCTTGTTTTCTCTTTCTCTCCCTCTCTCTTTGGCTTGTATCCATTCGGCCCCATTCAGCCTACTGTTTTAAGACGTTTACCCCCATCCAGGTGTCAATATTTTCCTGGCAAGCGATAGCGAGCCAGCATATACAGTATACAGGTATATTTTTGTTTTGACAGCAAGCTAAATTTGTACATTTTCCGATAGAAAAATGTCTCCGGCCAGATTTCTCCATGCAATGCTGGCTCGCTATAGCTCGCCAGGAAGAAATGGACACCTGGATGGGGATAAACGTCTTAAAACAGTTGGCTGAATGTTGCCGAATGGATACAAGCCAGGGAAAGAGAGAAAAGGAGAGAAAAACAAAAAACAAAAAAAGGCCCGTGACCCCCCTTAAGGGACAGGTAGTCGATTTTTCTGGACCCCTTCTCCCTCATGTTATCATATTAGTTTTGAGATTTTAAGAAAGATATTCGTAGTGAAAGTACTCGTGTGACTCTACCAATTATGTTAGTTTATGTTATTATGTCAGGGTATGTTAGTTTGTTAGGGTATGTTAGTTTGTTAGGGTATGTTAGTTTGTTAGGGTATGTTAGTTTGCTAGGGTATGTTAGTTTGTTAGGGTATGTTAGTTTGTTAGGGTATGTTAGTTTGTTAGGGTATGTTAGTTTGCTAGGGTATGTTAGTTTGTTAGGGTATGTTAGTTTGTTAGGGTATGTTAGTTTGCTAGGGTATGTTAGTTTGTTAGGGTATGTTAGTTTGTTAGGGTATGTTAGTTTGTTAGGGTATGTTAGTTTGTTAGGGTATGTTAGTTTGTTAGGGTATGTTAGTTTGTTAGGGTATGTTAGTTTGTTAGGGTATGTTAGTTTGTTAGGGTATGTTAGTTTGTTAGGGTATGTTAGTTTGTTAGGGTATGTTAGTTTGTTAGGTTATGTTAGTTTGTTAGGGTATGTTAGTTTGTTAGGGTATGTTAGTTTGTTAGGGTATGTTAGTTTGTCAGGGTATGTTAGTTTGTCAGGGTATGTTAGTTTGTTAGGGTATGTTAGTTTGTTAGGGTATGTTAGTTTGTTAGGGTATGTTAGTTTGTTAGGGTATGTTAGTTTGTTAGGGTATGTTAGTTTGTTAGGGTATGTTAGTTTGTCAGGGTATGTTAGTTTGTTAGGGTATGTTAGTTTGTTAGGGTATGTTAGTTTGTTAGGGTATGTTAGTTTGTCAGGGTATGTTAGTTTGTTAGGGTATGTTAGTTTGTTAGGGTATGTTAGTTTGTTAGGGTATGTTAGTTTGTTAGGGTATGTTAGTTTGTCAGGGTATGTTAGTTTGTTAGGGTATGTTAGTTTGTTAGGGTATGTTAGTTTGTTAGGGTATGTTAGTTTGTTAGGGTATGTTAGTTTGTTAGGGTATGTTAGTTTGTCAGGGTATGTTAGTTTGTTAGGGTATGTTAGTTTGTTAGGGTATGTTAGTTTGTTCCCTAGACCCACGTCCGTCTTTTAATTCCTTAGTAAATAGAGACGGCCGTGCTAGACCTCAATCAAGTTTTAAAAATAAATAAAATATATATATATATATATAAACGCCCCATTGGGATAACTTTGCACATTTTCAGGCCGGTTTTTCCTAAATTACAGGTTTGCTATCGCTTGCCAGGAATAATTCGACACCCAAATGGCACAATAGGTCGTATGAGGCTAACTAATGAGGCTAAAGATGAGGAAGAAGGGAGTTCAGAAAAAATAAACCTCCCCCTAAGTTAGGTTACGTTAGGCTAGGTAAAGTAGGGTTAGGTTTCGGTTAACCCCTTCTATACCGGCGCTGTCTTTTAAGTTTATTCATGCTACTATTAAACGATTTTACTCATTTTAAAAAAGGCGTCCAGCATCTAACAGGCTTCGAACTATCTCAAATATCCCTTTTTACTACCACAAATCCTTCATAAACTGCATAAAATCCTCTAAATATAGCTAGAATAATATGATACAGACGTCGCCGGTACAGAAGGGGTTAAGTCATGCTAGGCTAAAGGTGTATGTAACATGAGCGATTATTCCGTCAATTATTATTATCAATTGACCACTTGCGAGTTTCAGGCTATAAGGAAGTTCGGCCTATTAACAAACACAGTAATTATGTAGGTTTCTGATTTATAAATAGTATGTTGAATTTGGTTTTAGGTATTGATGAAAGTACTACAACCGTATTATAGCTGGTTATTCTGCTAAATATCGATGTATACAGCCCCAACTTCCTTATAGAATGAAACTCGCAAATAGTCAATTGTAGTTTGGCAGCTTTTAAATTAAAGTGTTATTCAGATACCTCGCCTATGAGGTTTATAAAGATACGGTAGTTAGAATTTGAATACAGTTAGCCACAGATCTCTCTGACAAAATTTAATGAAACTTAAATAATATTTCTTTGTTTTCGTTTGCGCTTCCATACTTCACTTTCCTTCTAGAATCAGTAAGAGTCTTGCAGTGCTGTACTATTTGAGTCAATCAACTGGAAGTCCTCAATCAACTCACTTTGAAATTGATAGAGATACTGTAGTTATAAAGTTAGGACGCAGGTATGTTGTCTTTAAGAGTAATACAAAATTACTTTCCTAAATTTCAAAGCAAATAAGTTAATTGCATAATCATAAAAAAGTATTCTTATTCACTTTTATCTTTCTAACAGCAGTATGAATCTTGCGCCGCTTCTTCTGTTTGTGTCAATCGCCTCCGGGTCTTCAGTTAATTCTCTCTTGGGTTCTTCGCTGGGGGTGGAGCCTGCCTCGGGGGGGCCCTCCTGGGGTGCTGGAGTGATGCTGGATGCTGCTGCTGCCCACAACAATAACACCAGCACTGACGCAGTCCATCGAATTGTTAAGCGTCAACTGGTGAACTTCCCGGATGACGCCATTATGGGATTCTACTTTAAGCTCGTTGTTCCCTACTGGACATTCCCAAAAGTCAGTAAGTATTATTTTATTTTTTCCACCAACCAACTTCACTTCTAAACTCAATTAATGAAATCAACAAATACATGTGGCACTCCAAGGACTCGAACCTAGGATACTCACATCGAAATTCCACGCACTTATGCATTACGCTATCAAGACAGGTCAAAGCAGAGTTGTACAGTGGCGCTAATAAGCCAAGTATTAGTAGTAGTAGTAGTAGTAGTAGTACTTGTTATAATTACTGCTACCACTATATGTGACTTTTGACCTCTGGGCAGATGCCCAACCCCGAAAGGGTTGAAATAGGGGAGTTATCCCCCTGCCAAAGATGGCTTTCTAGTGCCTTTCCTAGCTGACACTGAGAGGATTGGGTTCTAGTCATGTGGTGATGGGCTGGTCTATCAGAGTGAGAATTGAGCATTCTCTGCCATACCCATAACTTACTCTTGACTGTTACTGTTGCTTACATATTTTCTAGATCTCAAGTGGTGGCGTCTCTTCCTTGGATTTACCTCTCTACTGCCAACCTAGAGGTTAGCAGACTGGGAGCCAAAGCGTCACATTTTTCCTTTGCCCCTCAACTTTCCCTTTATAAATGTTGAGGGACACAGGGCCCTGAGTGGGGCTTTGGTGTCCAACTATTCTGACCTTTGACCTCAGTAGTATTGCTTTAGTTGTTATAATTGCTGTTACTACTATATTGACCTTTGACCTCTGACCTCCCCAGCCACCAAGGGGGACTACCGGGTGGAGGTGACCTACGAACTGCCCACCAATCTCTTTGGGCTACTCAGGAGGAAGAGGTCCTTGGGGAGGGAGCGGTCCAGCCTCTTCAGTCTCATGGAGGACTTCTTTTATAAGTTAGTGGTTACTCGGGTTCAGGTTTCATTAAGTTAACCCCCTTCTCCCTCATGTTATGCTTGCTTTTGTCGTTTCCAGCCTTGTCAGTCTCATGGAGGATTTCTTTTATAAGTTAGTTTACTCTGGCTATCATTAGTCGATTTTATACAATCTAGGAAGGATCTGTGGGAATTCAGAGGGGGGAGACTATCTCAATTAACCCTCTGACTTCCATCTATCCTATAATCCTTCTTAATCTGAGTATAATTGCCAGAAAACAGAAACAAATGCGTCAATGTATCTTCTAAGGGATTCGACCTCTTGTGGGTTATTATGATATTTTGTTTGATAATTGAGTGGGTGTGGTACGTCCTAGCATGTCTCACATGCTAGGACCCAGTCAGGGGACACTTCTAAGACTATACAGACTAATAACACACACAACAAAGCCACTCCAACAGCTTCCCGTCTCTACACTCTTCAGAAAAAAGGAAAGTAGAAAGTAGCTACGAGGTGCCGTTGTAAAGGCTTATCCCTCAATACCTTCACCTGACAGAAAAGATAGCCCTGAACAGCCAAGTTTCTCCTTAGCTGCCATATGTTTTCAGTGTCTAGTACTCTTGGTGTGGCATTCTCAATATCATAACACATCTTGTAGCAATATGTTGTGATTAAAGGGTCTGAAAAGCAACCTAAGACCCGCAACCATTCCAAAAATTCCGCAACGGGTTCTCAAGATTAGCCCAATTGTGCGTGAAAACCGCGACCCTGGTAACTCTGCAAGTGGAAGGGGCTATAAATACCTGAGTTGACTTTATCGAGTGTTTTAAGATAGATTATGAAACCCCATTATGGTGTTTATTTACATTTGTATTGTATTATATATTATTACTTATTTATTTATTTATATATATATTTTTTCTCTCTAGAGTCTAGACCTCCATCAAGCTTAAACAAACGCCCAGCCTTCGAGATAAAAATATTATTATTATGATTATTATTTTTATTTTTTTGGTAGAAAAATATCCTAGCCGAAGGCCATGTGTTTCCAAAATTACAGGCTCGTTATCGCTCGCCAAAATATTATTGGCACCTAAATGGTACGAGAGGTCTTCATATTGGCAAAGCTATGAGAAGGAGAATATAAGAATCGCCAAAATAATGGGGTGAACGTCTTAAAATCTCAAAACTAATGGGGCTAAACATGAAGGAGAAGGGGTTATAGATATCCGAGTTGACTTTATCGATTGTGATACGGCCGATTATGGAACCCAATTACCGTGTGTTGGCTGACGTGTTGCGCCGATATGGAACTTTAACAATACCAAGATTATATTAAATACCTTGCATAATACAAACCTATGCGCAATAAAGTCAATAACATAATTCGATAATATTATTGTAAAAAAATAATATAAGGTCATAGTAATGTTAAAGGGGGGTGACCTGTTTTTTTTTCTGTCCTTTTCTCTTTTTCTCTGGCTTGTATCCATTCGGCCCCATTCAGCCAACTATTTTAAGACGTTTATCCCCATCTAGGTGTCGATTTCTTCCTGGCGAGCGATAGCGAACCAGCATTATATGAAGAAATCCGGCTTCGCCGGAGACATTTTTCTATCGAAAAATGTACAAATTTAGCCTGCTGTCGAACAAAAATAAAAAATATGCTGGCTCGCTACCGCTCACCAGTAAAAAATGTACACCTGGATGGGGATAAACGTCTTAAAACAGTAGGCTGAATGGGGCCAAATGGGTACAAGCCAGAGAAAGATAGAAAAGGACAGCACAAAAACAGGGGACAGTGGTTATTTTGGGGCGTCTATTTAGTTATATATTCATTAATTGGTCAGTTTCCTAGCTAGACCTTCATCATGCTTAAAAAAAACACTCCCAAGATAAGTGTGTACATGTCTCGATACAAAAATAAAAAATACGGTTTCTCTTAAAATTACAGGCTCGCTGTCGCTTCCCAGGAAAAAATCGACACCTAAATGGCACGAAAGGTCTCGATATTGATATAGAAATGGGACGGAAGGTTTTAAAATCAACAACTAATGGGGCGAACGTCTTAACATCTGAAAACTAATGGGGCTAAGCATGAGGAAGAAGGGAGATACGAAAATCGACCCATCTCTCCTTAAATATAATCAATTTGGGTATATTGATTGTGATGTACTGTACTGTACCTTGGAGTGAAGGGGAGAAAATTCGGCTTATTTATGGATTTATGTGTAGTTTCGTCTCTCGAAGCCAAGTGTGAATACGAACCCAGGAAGGTACTGAAAGGGTTGAGGAGCATTCCCCCCCCCCACCCCCCCGCCCCTCACAGCCTTAAGATTACGGCAACTAGAACAGCAGCAGAAGGCAAAACTTAAAGGTGAGCTGTGGACTGTGTGTAGAGGGGAGAGAGAGGGGGGGAGGGGGGGAGAGACAGGGGGCGTGGTACACATATACACAGTCACGCCCAAAATTCTATGGCCCAGACACACGCTCATAATAACGTTTATTACGATATTTTTTACTCTTTTTCTTAAGGGTGGATTTATATATATATTTGTTTTTATTTATTGATGTATTTATGATTTGTTTAAATATAATATCCCCAAGACCCCACTTCGAGATAAATCTGTAAGTTTGTCCCCACATTACTTTGGCAATTATTATAAGACGTTTCGACCCATTCAGCGAGCGATAGCAAGCCTGTATCTTAGGAGAAACCGGCCTTCGACTGGAACATGTGTACATTTTTCTACCGAAAAATTTACAAATTTAGTTTGAATGGGGATCTATATAGGTGAGTTTTTTTTTGTTTTTTTTGTTTTTTTTTTAGTGGTCAAATGGAAAAACAAAATGCTCTAAAACTGCCAAAGTAATCAAAATCCTCACGAATTAAAAGAAAATAATAATAAACATTTTAAAATAAATAAATCCTCTTAATCAACAGCTGAGGTGAGTTTGTAAAGGCATAGGTCAGTACTTCTGGCAGTGACTGTACAGCCTCGCTCAATAGCCCTCTGTTGTCCTACTTTCAGAACTTCATTACTGATTATGTACTCTATAATAATAACAAAAAAACGCTTATACACACTCTCTCACGTATACACACGAACACACACCTCTCATAATTATATAAAGACACACTTACATACGCACACACACACACACCTCAAATAAACACATACACACACACCTCACAAACCTCTCTCAAATAAACACACACACACACACATACAATAGCCTTGTTGCACTACTTCCATAACTTCATTACTGATTATTAACTCTTATATAAACACACACACACACACACACACACACACACACACACACACACACACACAAATTCCGTGATAATATGTATTCAAGGAAACAGTGTAATTGAATTAGGAGTAGTTTTTATGCAGTAGTTCATTCATACGATCATTTAGCGTTTTTTAGCAATTTATTCTTGCAATTTTATTATCAAATTCTGTATACATCCAAACTTGAAATCAAGAGGTGGATGCACATTCCTGTAGCCAACTGTACCAGGTTCTTGTTTTAGCTACTGTACACTCGGGTGTCATAGTCTCTACTACACTCATAAGAATTAGCGGACTTTCTGTTTTGTTTAAGGCAATTATAACTATCTGGATTGTGTGTGGGTTTTTTTTTTTTTTTTTTTTTTGCATAGAACTTACTTTTCAATAAATAGTATATGCTGTATAGATTGGTAGTTGATGTATCGAATATTTGTGCGTGGACTATGGCATCCGAGCGTACCTAACTGAAAACATGGCTCTGGTACACGACTTATTATCCTGCCTGTACTTCCGCAGGGCTGGGCTGGACGGTACTGCCTGTGTGCTGAGGGCTGTGTGTGAGATGGGGGAGGCGCCCTTGGAGGAGTATGGTCTGCTGGGGGAGTTTATTACCTTGGTGTTCGCGTGAGTATTATGTGTGTGTGTATGAGAGAGAGAGAGAGAGAGAGAGAGAGAGAGAGAGAGAGAGAGAGAGAGAGAGAGAGAGAGAGAGAGAGAGAGAGAGAGAGAGAGAGAGAGAGAGAGAGAGAGAGAGAGAGAGAGAGAGAGAGAGAGACAAACAGTGATAGATACAGGAAGTAGCTGTGTGTGTGTGTGTGTGTGCTAAGGCCACCTCTACAGAGGTAGAAGTGGCCTTGGCTATATAAGGGCTGTATGTGAGAATGGTGTTCGTGTGAGTATTGTCAAAGAGAGAGAGTGTGAGTGTGTGTGTGTTGTTGTTGTTGTTGTGTGTGTAATGGAATAGCTGGTGTGTGTGTGGAGATAAAGTGAGTATTTGCGAGTGTGGTATGCGTAAGAGAGAGAGGGAATATAACTGTATGTGTGTGTGTGTGTGTGTAAACTAATGGAATAGCTGGTGTGTGTGTGGGTGTGTTTATGTATTATGCGCGATAATCTATTTGAAATTAGCTGATTGTGTTTTGCAAGAATGGATATTTTTCTGTAATATCCCATCAGCTATTAGCAATACAATTATTAAATCATGCATAGGCCTAATTTCCTTTCTGCAAACACAATTTTCTTAAATAGCTTCACCAAGAATCATAATATAAATAAAGTTACATTTTCTTATAACTCATATTTTTTCTTATAAGTCTCATATTTTTCATCTTCAATAACTTGTAGTCGAGTCCTAGAGTTCTTTCTGTAAATAAGTAACACCCCGTTCTTTAACATTAATATCAAATACAAACCCCAATGTACTTGAATAAACTAATGAAAGCATATGGTCCTCCCGAGATTCGAACTCGGGACACCACACCCAGAACATAAGCATCTAAACCATTACACCACCAACACAGAAAGCAGAAAAAGTTGAGGACTAGGCTCTCATCTCCGTCTTTTAGCCCCTGGTAGCCTGCAGTTAATGGGGAATGGGCCGGTTTTCTGGACCACTTTCTCCCTCATGTTTAGCCCCCATTAGTTTTCAGATGTTAAGATGTTTGCCCCATTAGTTAGTCGATTTTAAGACCTTTTGCCCCATTTCTTCGTCAATATTTAGACCTTTCGTACTATTTAGGTGTAGATTTTGTTCCCTGGCGAATGATAGTGAGCCTGTAATGTTGGAAGAACCGGCCTTCGGCCGGGACATTTTTCTACCGAAAAATGTACAAATTAATCTAGAAGGGGGATCTAATAGATTTTTGTTTTTAATTTGATGGAGGTCTAGGGAGGAAACTAGAAAAATAATGAATACATGCAAAAATCGCCCAAAAAGTGAACCATCCCCCCTTATGCTCGGTTCACACATGCACGAATTAATGTCCCATCCGTCCCCGACCCCTTAATTCGCCGCGCCTAGGCGGCGTTCTCTTTGTGCATGCACAAAATGGTCCGCGGCGTGGGTCGGGGCAACTGCCAGAAAACGCGTTGTGTTATGTCGGGATACCCACGGGACACACACGGACACACACGGGAGCAGTCGTCATTTAGACGCAGCCTGGCGCCGTCTAGATGCCGACTAACAGGATGAGAATGGCGGCCAAAAGCCGTTGGAACGGCCATCGTGGCCATCGTGGCCACATGGGGCCTCCAGATTGATGCCGTCCTGCCTATTTTCTTGGTCGGGGATGGACGGGACGTTGATTCGTGCATGTGTGAACCGAGCTTAAATAAAGCTTCGGTGCGGCGAATTAAGGTGTCCGGGACAGACGGGACGTTAATTCGTGTATTTGTGAACCGAGCATAACCCAACACAAGGGCTACTGCACCATTGTGGGTTACCACAGTTTATTTCCCTAGCGGGGACGTCACAATTATCCACTAACAATAGATACCAAATTTGCTGTTTAGGTGAACAGAGGCATTGGGTGTTAGGAGCCCGCCAATCTGTCTCACCCAGCCCGTGAATCGAACCTGAGACTGCTTGGCTGTGTGCCGAGCGTGCTCACCAGTGCACCACAGGTTATCAGAATATTTTAAGAGAGCTTCGAAAGTAAAGGGTAGGCATTAATGACTTTGTACTTGCAGAGCTGGATACAAGAACAGCGCCGGGACTAGTTTGGAACACGTCCAGGCGGAGGAATACGGACGGAGCCACGGCGGTTGTTGGTCCGCCTTCCCCGACTGTCCCATGTCCGTCAGAGAGGTCCTTCATGAGTTCTTCCTTAATAATGGACAGATCCCAAACGATGATGATAATAACCTGTAGTACATTGTGTGTGTGTGTTATGGTTTATATATTTATTTATTTTATTTGAGTCGTTCTCTCTCTCTCTCTCTCTGTATGCATACATACACCCAATCCATTTGATACATACATACATACATAAAATTTTAAGACTGAGTTCTCCACAAATACGTGCAGTTTCAGTCTCTTGTCCTAATGGCGGCGTTCCAGGCAACCCTGTTAAGGGCTGCTTCACTTATCAAGTTTTTGGATTTAAGATCGGCACGCATAGTCCGATCCCATGTTTTCCTCGGTCCACCCTTTGGCGCAGTTCTCTCCGCAATCACAGACCTGCATCTTTTCACCCAATTTTGTTCATCCATTCTCTCCACATGTCCATATCATCCCAGTCTACTTGTACGCATCTCCTCCCTAATACTCTTTATACCTATACCTAAACGTCTCCTCAGTTCATCATTTGTTATTCTATCCTGCAGCCTGGCCCCACACATCCATCTCACCATTCTCATCTCATTACGTTCCATTCTGTTGACATCCTCTACTTTAACGGCCCTATCTCGTTAAATATTTTTACAATGATAAACCCCGTGATATTCTATCCAACCAAAGAAATTTAGCCATATGAACCCAAGTTACCCAACCTCACATAACATACCATTATAGTCAGCATAATTTGAAAATATTTAAGTCAAATTACTAATTGAAAATCATGCATTTATGCAGTTGGAATATATGTACATGCTCAGATTAATATGCAGGATTCGAAACTGCATAATACATCGTAGGCTTGTGCATATTTATTTAACTGTCTTGATAGCTTAATGCATAATTGCGCGGAATTTCGGTGTGAGTATCCTAGGTTCGAGTCCTTGGAGTGCCACATGTATTTGTTAATTTCATTAATTGAGTTTAAAAGTGAAGTTGGTTGGTGAAAAAATATAATAACTATCTTTGGTTATTGAACCCCTTGAGGATTATGACGCATTTAAGGGGGGATAGTTCACTTTTTGGTTTATTATGTTCAGCTATTAAGTAATTTTCTAGTCTCCTCCCTAGACCTCCATCAAACTTAAAAAAAACATCCATTAGATCCCCCTTCTAGATTAATTTGTACATTTATCGGTAGAAAAATTTCTTTCTTCCAACATTACAGGCTCACTATCGTTCGCCAGGGAAAAACAATACACCTAAATAGCAGGAAAGGTCTAAATATTGACGAAGAAATGGGGCGAAAGATCTTAAAATCAACTAAATAATGGGGCAAGCATCTTAACATCTGAAAACTAATGGGGCTAAAAAAGAAAACATGAGGGAGAAAGTGGTCCAGAAAACCGGCCCATGTCCCCTTAAGCATCACATCATATGATCAGTATCAAGTATTATGTACGGTCGCGCTAATAAGTCATGTATCATCTGTCATTACGTTTGGTTCGTTCAGTGCTGTAATAAATGTCTGCCAGATGTTGAATAGGGTGGGTAAGTGTGGGAACATGTGTGTATATATCACTCGAAATGAATCAATCAAGTTTAGAGAGTGTTGATACCAATTATTAATCAAAATATACCTGGTGCCGAGACATTACTTATTAGGCAGACTGTACAAAACGCTACGTAAAATATTACAAGTTTACAAATATTTTCTTCTATTTTTGTACAATATTTATTTTTACCAATCTAATTATGTCTCTTTTAGGCTATATGCTTTAGACTATAAAGTGCGATATTTATTGTGACTATTTATTGATAAATATATGATTTAAAAAAACTATTTGATGTTCTATTTACCATAATAAGCATGTTGCATAAACGAAATAATTGTAGATATAATCTGACTTGGTATACCCTGTTGCAAATAATTACGCCAAAAATCGTTAATTCTAACCTCTGTAACTCAAAAGGGGCTAGAGCAAATGAGATGTAAATTTCCACACATTATTTTGGTATATTTTTATTTGATAGTCACAGATAGCCTGAATGTAAAGGCAATAGTAGGGTTGGGTGGTGGGTGATAACGACCGTGTTTGATGGAAGAGCAATAATGGTTTGGTGGTTTTCACAGGTACTTCACGGTAGCCTTGCCCGTTTCCTAGTCATTCAGGTGTGACTTTAACCTCATGACACAGGGACAAGTGGCTTAATTCTCCACTTTTGGTAATGCACTATATTGACGAAAATTAGGGGACGGTGTGAAACAAGCTCTGGCAAAATATCATGCTGATCCAACTGTTTGTTAACCCTTTCGCTGCGGGTGACGTTCTGGAACGTCCTGGCAAGTTACATAAATTTCCAGGCTTAAAAGCCTGTAAAAACCGTAAAAATCGAGTGCCACTGGCACCGCTGCGGGTGAACCAGACCACGTACGGGGCCCGTTCTGGTCTCATTTTGAAGCTATTTTCGCCTAGTTTTCGGCAGAATACAGTTCATTTAATGCAGATGCTTGATTTATAATTCAGGAGTGCCTGAATATGCCCTAAATAGCCCAAACATAGCCTCAGCCACTGGGTTAATAAGTTATTCCCGAAAAACTATGCAACACGGCATAGTAGGTACAGGGCAAATTCCACTTCCCCAACCTAACGGATATCCCACCGCTGCCACCAATGTAAGGGGAGTTGTTTTAGGGCTCTGATATCTTACTTTAACTTTTTGTAGCTAAACTGGGTTAGATACTGAACTGGTCTTCTCACAAAAAATCCCAAACCCCCACTGCTGGAGGTTTCACTTCTGTTTCACTCTACCGCAAGACCAATAAAGATACCTCGCTTAATTGTCATAAAGGGAGCTAAAACTGTGGTCAGATATTGAATGTGAAACTACAAAAAAAAGCTGGCCTAGCTGCTGATGGCGTCAGACTTCCTGTAGCTCACTCCGCACTACTTTGCCTTTTCTCAACCTATCTTAGTGCAGTCGGCACTTATTATATTAAAGTTTACATCAAGTGCTCACAAAGGCACTCCATAAAGAAAATTTGTCTAGAAAATAGGATCGTAGTGAAAATATACGATAAAAGTGATATCTCGCCCGAGCGGACCAGCAGAGAGGGAAGACGCCGCCCGATATCGCCCGACGTATTCCTATTATTTGCTACGGCTTTACTACAAGGAGCAGTATTTTTCACACGAAGCATTCAAAACCAGGTAGTACACCACAACTGCAGTAGCAATGGGTAGGCCTACACAAGGTCAGGTTCCGCGAGGGAGCCCCAAGATAGGTAAGACAGGCACCTGTTCTAGCACATGTTTGGTTAGGAGTTAGGATACTGGTACCCCCCCTGACAGAGGTATGTTCCAACTTGAAAACAGTACAAATGATTACCTGTGCAGTATGTGCAATATTAATATTAGGGATTGAGACTTATTAGAATGTGACAGGTTCCTAGTCTGGACTCATGGGGCATCCAGATGCAGTGGCCTCCCCATCTACGCATTCAGGTCCATTGTCGAATTCTCCAATGCCGGCGCAACCTACATCTGCACGGCATGCAGAATTGAAAGATATAGGGCACCCGAACGTAACTCTAAATCCGATCAAAGCCCTGCCACAGCCCAGGTTTTTGAAATGGTAAAAGGGCTGAGCCAAGCAATGGCTGCCCTAACAGAGGAGATAGCCAAATTGAAAAACACCCCTACCCAGCCACAACACACCCACCCACAACCAATACACCAAACCCACCTAAACTACCCCGAAATTAATAGAATACTGAACGAGGAGGCTCTAGAAATCAAAGAACGATAAAAGAGAACAAAGTCAGTCATAGTTCGTGGACTAGGAAATGATCCAAATGGTGTATACACCAAAATATACGAAGTGGCAGTCCATCTCCTTGGGACAAACAAGGCACAAAACATAGCCCTAACAAATATAGTCCCAATAAATGTAAACCTTGTTAGAGGCGATATCCCAAATAATGCTGGTAGAAAAGAACTACTGTCTGCTGCTTAGCACCTCAGGACTTCCGCGGAGTTACAGCAAGTGTACATCAGCAGAGATCTCGCCTTCAAACAGCGACAAGCTCTTAAAGAGAGGAAAAACTCTCAAGATGGTTCTCAAAACCCTACAGCCAGGCCCACAAACATAAGTCCCCAACCACACAACTCAAACATAGACACAGCAGCCACAAGCCATAACCACACTACAAACCAGGCTAGCCTTCCCCTTAATTGCTGCCACATCTGGTCCCACACCAAACTCAGCAGCATAAGCCCAGCCCGACAACGAAACTACTCCCAAGCCCCAGCCCACCACAAGCCCGGTAGCACAAACTCAGGACGCTGAGAGCAAGAACCCCCAACCAGGCAGAAACCCACAAAATAACGAGTACGCACTCCCCCACCCAACCTCCTTCACAGAACTAAAAGTAACCCTAACAAATGTAAATAGTCTCCCCAATCAAATTCCCCTCATAACCAAATTATGCCACGACTCAAACCTAGACATCTTCTGTGTCACAGAAACATGGCTAACCCCCCACGATCATTGATGCCCCTCTATTTATAAATGGCTACACTCTGCTCAGAAATGACTCGCCCTCAGTAATCTGTAAACATGGAGTCTGCATTTATGCCAAAGATAGTATAAGAAAATCATGCCCAACTGGCCCTAACTTTGTAAATACCATAGCCACATACCTCCATAAATACAACCTGTACATACTCCTAGTTTATTGCCCCCCATCTAACACCATAAACGACGATCTCGAATTGATCAACTACATAGCTGACTTCAGCACAGGCAAGGAATGAATAATCCTTGGTGACTTGAATCTCCCAACCATCTGCTGGTTAGAACCTGACCCCTCCCTATAGGTAGGCTACATCAGCGTGCGGCACCCACTTTCTTAACATTTTCCAGGTACTAGGCCTTACTCAGTGGGTTCAAGAGCCCACATTCATCCCCTCCAGAAACATCCTGGATCTAGTCCTAATTACAGAGGCAGACAGACTACTGCACACAGCCCGTAGCCTAGTAGGTAGAGCTCTCGTCTCCCACACGAGGGGTCGGGGGTTCAATCCCCGGCCGGGCGGAGACAAATTGGGCTTGTCTCCTTTCATGTGTTAGCCTCAGTTCACCTAGCTGTAAATAGGTACCTGGAATAAGTGGACGACGTTGTGACGTCCCATCTGGGGTTGGCAAAAATGGTACAAGGCGAGATGGGTATCATATGGTTCACCTAAGCTGATGGCTACCTAAGCCTTCGGGCGAGACGGTACCGTCTATAGTGAGAATGGTACCATACAGATCCACCCTAAGCCTTCGTTTCCGATGTCGCCAATTGGCTAAAAATACAGACTACACACACATCCACAACCATTCCAACGATACATATAACACCTACACATATAGGAGGCGGGAAATAACGAGCATGCTCACTCCCGCAATACAACTAGAGTAAGTACAACTAGAGTAAGTACATCACTACCTACCCTCCACTCCCCCATTGTGGTCATATGATCATAACTCTCAACTATCTGTTCCAAGACTGGCACCCACCCAACACCCCCCGCAACAAAACTATGATAAGAGACTGGGCGATAGGTGACTACACCTTGATCCGCTGTACGATTTGTTTTTTAAACCATGCCCGTAAGGAGGGTTATGGAGCTCCGATCTTACTTTCAATCATCTTGACAATTTTACCAACCCACCTAAACTTTGCCTCCCGAAAATCTGCACCCAGGGCTGGAATCAAACCCGGGACCCTTTGGTTACGAGGCAGACACGTTACCATGACACTAATAAAGTTACCTCACTTAGTCTGGTAGTCCAAGTGTATTTCCGCATCTTGCTCAGTTTAGGCTAACCTATTTTCACTGATTATACACCGCAACTGCCCGAGGCAGATCGACTGGGACTATGAACTCCTAGCACGTGACCTAGACAGCCTCAGCTCTTTCATTACCTCCACTCTTCACGAACTAGTTACCCGATATGTCCCACTTAAAGAACCTAATTGTTCCGGCCTCCCTGGCTCAGGAAAATTCCAAAACACCTCACAAGACAGAGATCCAACCAATGGAAACGAGTGCTTCTAAAGATTGACATGCGGAACGCATTCAACAGCATTCGCAGGGATGTCTTCCTCCGTGCAGCTCAAGAACACATCCCCACTCTGTACCCCCTACTTTGGCAGGCTTATTCCAAACCTTCAATCCTGATTTTTGGCGAGACGGTAATCCCATCAGAGACCGGGTTACAGCAGGGAGATCCAGGTGGTCCTGCTCTTTTCTCAATAGGGGTGGATGCAGCAGCTAACAAAGTAAGGTCAGAGCTGAATGTATGGTACCTGGACGATGCAACCTTGGGTGGGTCAGTAGAGAACGTTCTAACTGACCTAAATAACATCATAACTGACCTCGGCCAGGCCGGGCTAGTGATAAATGACACCAAATGTGAACTTGTTCTCCTCAACCACACACGTGAACAAGGAGAAGAGACTCAGGCCCTGTTCCGAAACATATTGCCAGATGTAAAGATCCTTCAGGAGCACCAGCAAACCCTATTAGGTTCCCCACTAACTCTGGCAGCAATCCCACCAGCACTTCAAGTTAAAAAGGAGGAGCTTCAACGTCTCGTGAGTCGCCTGATACACATCGATGCCCACTCAGCTCTGGCCCTGCTCAAGAACTGTTTCTCCATCCCAAAACTCCAATACCTCCTGCGCACATCGATGACTTACACGAACAACGGCGGCCTCCAAGAATTAGACAGCATAATCCGAGATGCAGTGACCAGCATCACCAATGTGGAATTTAAAGAACGGGCCTGGACACAAGCCACCCTTCCTGTCCGCCTCGGGGGCTTGGGCATACGGAGAGCCTCGGATATTGCCTCCCCAGCCTTTATATCTTCCCTCATCGCGACCAACGACCTCGTATTGTCCATCCTTTATTCTAAACCCGGAATGACACTTAACGGGGACGTAACAGCAGCGATTAACACCTGGAAGGGAAGTACAGGAGTAGAGGAGGAGCCTCAGGGTACCTCCAGGAGCAAGCAGAAAGCGTGGGATACCATCTCGGCGAAGAAAACTCAAGAAAATCTCCTAACCAATGCAGACCAGGTTGCAAAAGCACGCCTCCAGGCAGCAGCCCGTTCGGAGAGTGGCTTGTGGTTACACGCCATCCCCATCCCACCTCTTGGAACTCACTTGGATGCTGAAGCGCTCCGGGTCGCCATCGCGCTCAGAGTGGGTGCGGCAGTTTGTCACCCACACACTTGCAAGTGTGATGGGAGGATGGATGCTCAAGGTCACCATGCCTTGTCATGTAATTACAACGCAGGCCGCCTGCCAAGACACTCTGCACTAAATGATGTCATAAAACGGGCCCTGCAGAGTGCTAACTGTGCATCAATCCTCGAACCACATGGACTTCACAGAGAAGACGGCAAACGGCCAGATGGGATGACCACTTACCCTTACAAGAATGGCCGGTGCCTCGTGTGGGATGCCACATGTGTTGACACTTTCTCCACAACCAACGCCGCCAGAAACGCCGACGAAGCAGGTGAAGCCGCCCGGATAGCAGAAAATAAAAAGCGAGAAAAATATCAAGCCATCGCCAGAATTCATCAGTTCGAGCCCCTGGCATTCGAAACTTCAGGAGTCTTCGGCCCTACCACCCTTAAGATGGTGAATGAAATAGGCCGTAAAATCAGAGAAGTTTCAGGAGAACCCCGGGAAATCCTCTGGCTCAAGCAAAGACTAGGGATGGCTATCCTCCGGGGCAATGCCACCAGCGTCATGAGCTCAGTTCGACAGGACTGGGTCATGCCACTGCGTGAGGCCCCGGCAGGAGTGGTGTATCCGTAGTCTTTCCACAGTAGGGTAAAACAAAACATAAACTTTATTTGTATGTAACATGTGTGATGCACATTAATAAAAGGGGATGTGTCGGATGGTTGAAAGCCACAGTTGCTCGCGCGTTTGGGGCTAGCAACACGTATTATGAAAAACATGCATCCTCCTTCATTCACTGTCCCCCCCTTCACTCACTCAACCCCACAATTTGCCGGAGGATAACAGGTTTTTCACAATACGTAGACGGAGGTCTTTTAAAAAAAACAAAAAAACAATGGAAGCAGTACAGGGAAATGAGGAGGATCCATGGCAGGCATTCACACCAAGCACAGAAATCCCTCTTCCTCTTCAACTCCTCTAAAGACAGATTGAGAGAAACTACAATCTCACTGCAGTCAAACTACGAAATTATTCTGATCAGAAATCGCAGCCACAAACCGAAACTATTCCATTCCTATATACAGAACAAAAAAGTAAGCAGAACCCGGATAGGCCCCCTAATGATTAATGACACCCTCACCGACTCAGCCGAAGAAATTTCAGAGTCCTTTGCCGAAACCTTTTCTTGGGTGTACGAAATAGCCCTGCCAGTAAACCCCTTCCCCCACCAGACAGGTGCAGGCCCCCTCCTGTCAATCTCCACCACACACTCTGATGTACTTGATCATTTAAAAGCCCTAAAACCAGACAGCGCCATGGGACCTGACAACATCCATCCCTGCCTCCTGAAGGAATGGGCCGTTGAACTTACTGATCCCCTCACCACACTCTTCAGACTCTCACTCTACACTGGGACAGTCCCACCAACCTGTAAAGAATCCCACGTCTCCCCTATCTTCAAAAAAGGAAGCAAGTCAAACCCACTAAACTACTGCCCCATAAGCCTAACCTCAGTTGTCTACAAAACTATGGAACGACTCATCACCAAATCACTACACAGCTTCCTGGATGATCACCTCCTGCTCGACCACAACCAGTTTGGCTTTAGGCCCTCCAGATCCGTGGTGATCCTGCTGACCTACAACCACATCACTGCTCTCTACGACAAAGGTGAAACAGTAGACCTCATCCTGTTTGATTTCCAGAAAGTGTTTGACAAAGTCCACCATCAGACCCTAATAGACAAACTGAGAGAAATAGGAATATCGAGGAACCTTTTCAGCTGGATTAAAAGCTTTCTACTTGACCGAACAATGAAGGTATGCACCAACGGAGTAACAAGCTCTGCAAGGTAAATCCTGAGTAGGGTCCCCCAAGGCTCCGTACTAGGCCCATTGCTGTTCCTCATCTTCATAAATCACATAGGATCTCAACTAAGTTCCAATTACTTCATATTCGTTGACGATCTGAAAATTTACTTCAGCTGCCCATCATCCTCTGTATCAGAAATCAGTGGTATGGTGGCCCTTCAAAACAGCATCGACCGGCTGTATGACACTGCCTCCTCATGGAGTCTAAGGTTCTCCACATCAAAGTGTGCCCACATGCGCTTCTCCCGCCACAAAACAAACCAGCCCACACAACCCATATACTATCTCCGAAACTCGCCAATACAATCATCAGACCGACAAAATAAACTTGGGGTAACCGTCTCGACAACCCTCAAAGCCACCACCATATTCGCCAGACGGTCAACAAAGCTGGAGGAGTCGCACAAAATCTCCTCAAGAGAACTGTAAAGCTGTCAGAGGACACCGTCACAGCACCAAACCTCAGACCCTTCAAGCAACGACTGGGCGAAAGGTAACTACACCTTGATCCGCTGCACAACACTCTTCGTGAATATCACTAAACACTCAAACCATCTCACGGTCACATATACAAAATCTAGTCACCAATGAAGGCAAAAAAAAAAAAAAAATCTGTCAGACTCCCAGTAACTATTATTAACCGTATATCTAGTTGGAGTGCCTATATTCTTGTCTTGGGCCCCTACTGACCACAGCCACTAGCTCTGTGGACAGTGAGTGGCCCTACCAGGAGGTATAGTAACTGACTGGTGCCGAGGTCAGTTATCCAGAAATAAGGGCTGGGATTATTTTGAGAAGGCCCGTTCAGTATTCAAACCAGTTTGGCTACTAAAAGTTAAAGTAAGATATGTTAGAGTTGAGAAATAAACCTGTTATAATGGTTCCCCCAATGAGGTAAAATGGTTCAGGGGTAGTAACTGTAGAGAGATATGGTAGATAAACATGTCATCTGTAGGCCTAAATGTCATGCTCCTATATATATTTATCCTTTTTTCAAATATTTCCGTACATCCTACTACCCGAGAACTTAATGCTGTGGGGTCAAAATAATTATTTTGCTTTCTAGAGCCATACAATGTTTGCAATGTGCTTGTTGTTGCTTGCTGCACATTGGGGGATGAACCAGCAGGGATTTTTAGTATTAATTATTAGCCTACAAAGTTTACATTTACTTTTGTTCAGAGTATTTCAAAATAGCATTTCTTACAAGTAATAGTATTTGCATTTGCTTGTTGTATATCTAATGTATTATTCACTTCGTTATTTAGGTCCTATTGTAGGAGCTCCACATCATCCTGTGTTTTCATTTGGTGCTTGATGTCTACGTTAGTATTTTGCATGATGAAGGAAGCTATTATAGAAGTCCTATTTTATAATATGAGTTATTTAGTTAATAATTAAGGTTTCATAGGTTAGTATATGAACGTTTGGTCCTTACATGGGGAAACAGCACACGCCCTAGTTTATTTCGCATATTTACTATAGTTCCCCCTGATACTGTTGACAATGGTTTTCTTTGATGACTATGATGGTGCGGCTCACTTCCACGGCTAAAGACAGTACGGAAGCCACCTGCCCATTGGTGCAGATTTTCCTTGGTCTCAAAATATCCCTATATTTTGGGGATTTAACTTAAGTGACATAATCTCTATTTGTCGTTTTGTGCACATATGGTAACAGATTTTAAATAAGAAAATTACAACGAATAAAAATGCCTATACTCTAATAAGCAGAATTGAGAGCTTGGTGGACTATTTAGTATTTTATTTATCTAGGGAATTTCCTTGTGGCACAGATGCAGGCTGACGAACTGACGGCAGCCATTCACCCACCATAACCACACAAATATCAGTTATCGAATCACTGAAAGAAGATAACGAAGCTGTTCCACCATATATTATACAAAATGTCTGAAAAACGAGGTGAGTAAGATCCCTGTTAGCGTCCGCATTTAGCTGGGGGGCTTAAAATTGGTGAATAGTGCAAGGGAAGATCTATAATAAGAAAATGTCTCCAGCGTAGATGGTGAGGGTTTTCAGTCGTGGAATATCCATCGAAGACTTTGTTCTGGGCGTCCCGGTGAAGTTACAGGGCTAGAAATGGGCAAGGAGTTCTAAAATGATAATATAGGCACAACTACAATGGCGGAATCCTCTCTCTCCAAGGGTTTTGGTCGAGTATACGGGGAGATATGAAGTTTATCCAGGGCGACTCGAAGGTTGCTCATTTTAGAGGAAGTTACCGCGTATTATCCCAAAAGCGATCGATAAATGCCACATAGCAGTCCCGATCCATGCTTAGCGATGATAATAAGTCAGAAAATAGGCCCAACTTCTAAAAATGGTGGCCATTGCCCATTGGGAAAGGGCATGCTCAGAATATACTAAGTCCAAATATGAAGTAATCCCCATTAACCTTGTAGACCAGTTTGGCTAGCCATGATGGTTAGTAGATCTCGGGTTCAAGGCAGATCTGCTGGATCCCTTTGTTTTATAACCTTGAGTTTCACCATTTCCTGATTAGAGTGGCATTTAAATTCTTGATTGGTGATTGATTTTTTGTGTTCCAGGTGATCTTATGGTGTTCTTATTCATGTTTATTTGCTTATATACAATATTTCCAATGTTTTTACAGCTGGATAATAACAAATTTAAGATTGGGAGCTATATTTTTCAATGTAGGAGAAATTTTACCTGATTTATTTGTTTCAGGTGATCTAGCATCATTACTCCTCTTTATTTGGTTATATGTACTAATTTCAATTGGTTTAAAGCTGAATAATCCAGTTGGTTTCAGATTTGGGAGCTTTATTTTCCAATGTAGTAGAAATTGTAGCTGCTGCCCCCCCCCTTCCTCACCCTCCCAACACCTCCATTATGTTTTATAACTCTCCCTGATAGTTTGGAGTATGGAGACCAAGGAGAATATGGAAATTGGAAGCAATACACTAGGCTATACAGTGTAATAAGAAAATCAATACCGGTATGACTTAACCCTTTGAAGCTCTGACGGGTTTTAGCAGTTTATTTTGGCTATTATTACACAATTTTATGCAGCTCAGGAAGGATCTGTGGTTATTAAAAGGGTAAATACTATCTATCAACCCTTTGACATCCATATGCCGTTATTAATCTGAATAAAATTATCTAATAGCCTAGTAGCCAGCAAACAGAACAAACGCGTATTTCGTTTCAGAAAAGATATAGGGCCTAGGCAAATATTGGTTTGGTAACAGAGTTGTAGATGGGTGGAATAGGCTACCGAGTGATATAGTGGGATTAAAAACGATAGGGAGCTTTAAGATAAAATTAGATAGGCATATGGACGAGATGGGTTGGGTGTGAGGGGGATCTACCAGGTGTGGGCCAATCGGCGCTCAGCAGACTCCCGTAATCTTGTGTTAATCTCTGACCGTTTTGGTGGGGTCAGTACTCAAGGTATTTGTGAGTTGGGCCTAGTAATTGGGGTTGGGTGTGACAGGGATCTGCCTTGTATGGGCCGATCAGCTTTTTGCAGACTCCCATTTTCTTATGGTCTTATAAACGAGCGCCCCTGCAAAACCCTCCCTGCTTACCACTAATAAAGCTTGGGTGACCGAAGCTGCTCCAAGGCTGTGGAAGGTGCAGAAACGCCTCGACTCAAAGTAGGCCAAAAAAGGCTAAACCTAACAGCCCATGGAGTATGACTCCACATTTCTAATAGGCAATTTAACATAAGAACATAGAAAATGGGAGTCTGCAGAAAACCGATTGGCCCACACAAGACAGATCCCTCTCACACCCAACTCCAATTATAAGGCCCAATTGTTGGCCCGACTCACTAATACTATGAGGACTGACCTCACCAAAACGGTCAGAGGTCAACATGAGAGAAAAGGGAATCTAATTCTGAAAGTATGAGAGTACAGTACTGGTAAAGATGTCAAACCGGGGCAAATTTTTTGAAGACTTTAATTAATATGAGAAAGAATACAACAAAATTAATATGGAATAGCATTGTTTTGGCGGGGTGGGGTCAACTCGGCGTCTTGGCCCATCTCCAACTCTGCCCATAGCCTACAGTTTAGAAAGAACGTCAATCCATTAAAAATGAAGCTATAATGCATAGCCTACACCACTGAGGTATCCTTTAACGGAATGATAATGAAAGTTTTGGAAGTACTGAATCACCTTTTCATTGGTAGCCTACCATCCTTTCATCATATATGAGGATTGGCGGGAACATACAGTACTGTCTATTTATTTTATTTGTTCTCATCTCGTAAGTTTAAACCCTTGAGAATCGAGATGTACTGTATTTGTGATAATTTGTACGATATATGAGATAAAGACGTTTATAACGTCTAATGATAATTACTGATTTCAGACACTAACATTTTGGACCACAGCCACTGCACCGTGGTCATCCGAATCAGTTAACAAAAGTAATGTTCACAGACATCGATTAATTCCAATAATGCATTACCAAAAATATATACCGGTATATATTTAGAGAAATAGCACTCCCTTCAGTGACATACACGTAGGCGGCGGCCATCCACCTCCACCACTTGTCATACGTAGGCTAATAGCTTGATAAAACTACACTTATGTTTACCACGAAACATCCAGGGGGGGAACTGAACGACATTTTCACCCGCAAAAAGATTAAATATCAATTGAACCAATAACCATTTGAAGCTTTATATTTTCTGGCTCGCATTAGACGTTCTAAACAACTTAACCCCTTCAGACTCATATGACGCAGAGGTTGCCAGATTACCAATAAGAAATAGAGTTCTCTCACTCTTATAATTACCTCTCCAAAATTAGTTTTCTGCCCACAGCTAACTCAAAGATAACTACAGAGGTTGAAGTAACTAAACTAAAGGTTTGTAAATACCCCTGATGGTGATAAAGGCTTTAAAGTATCCCTATTAGGCTCAAAATTGCATCATATGTCGGAAAGGGTTAAGAAAGATCTTTGGGAATTAAAAGGGTAAAGACGATCACAATTTTCTGACAAATTATCACAAATACATCTCGATTCTCAAGGGGTTCAACTTACGAGACGAGAGAAAAATAAAATAAATATGTTCCCGCCAATCCTCCAGCGTGATGAAATGATAGTACAGTACTGATAAAAAGGTGATACTTCTGAAACTTTCATAATCAGGGGACACCACTGAATATAAACAAAATGGGCCATGTTGTATACCTCTGTTGGTGATCTAGAAATGCAACAAGAGAGCAAGTATTATAATTAAACCCCAGCAATTAATTTTTAATAACTTATGATTGGGCCGAGTTGACAATCACGTGGGCCGAATCGGCAAAGGGGCGAGCTGGCCATTAACCATTTTGGCCATGTTATCACTTCCCCGTAAATGGGTAAAAGTAAGGGATATTTTAGCAATTTGAAAGATGGTTTTTTTCTTCCGAAACAAAATAAGTGGCGTTTCAGTATACAGTACCGTACAGTACTTTCTAGAAGAATATTAGGACAAGGTTATCATGTCACTAATTCCGATATGTCTTGTATACAATCTTTGACTCGTACATCATTCCTATAGATGTCATTACCAACGGTAGGCTAATTAGAAATGTGTCAATAGACTTTGTAGGTTATATAAGGGTGGATGCAAGAAAGGTGGCCATCTTTAATTAGTGGAGATCTAATTTGTTTCACTCGTACCTAGAAACCTTCCTCCTAGCATTTTCTTCATCCAAGCCGATTAATGGTTGTGATGTTCCGAATTTACCGTACATAGAGAAGAATAGGACCGAAGAAAAGAGGATGTCTGTCGGTGTCATTGTGGAGTAAGGCTTGGTGTTTGTGACATGTACAGTAGTTGCCTAAGTTACCAATTTCATTCCATTTCGCTTATTTGTCACAATATACAATAAGTTTTATATCAAGTTCGTTGTCTTACTGTTTCGTCTGAAATTCCTGCTTGATTGTATCTGATTATAGATGAAATCAGACTTCGCTCCCTGAAATCTCCATTTTATTTAGTTTTGAGCTTTATTTCATTCAGAAATTGAATTAATGAAATGTAAATACAGTATACTTAACAGTAATAGAATTTATTTGAAAACTCCTTTTATCTCCTTGAAAACTCCACTTTGCTACTTTTCATACTTTAGTGACACCGCACTTCCAACACCAACAGGGATCTGCCTTGTGGGCCAATCGGCTTTCTGCAGACTCCCATGTTCTTATGTTAACTACCTCCGCTGGGAGATTATTCAAATTTTCAACTACTGGTAGTGTATTTGATTGCAGAAAAAAAAACTTTTTGATAGTCAACCTTTGTATAACATTTTGCAGTTTCCCCTCTTGCAGTCATAATCTTATAATGTAAATAGTCTAGCCCCCTGCAGACCACAACATACACTCCTTGTACTACAGTACTGTACTGTACTTTGTAATTTTTTATTGTCTCTCCCCTCGATCTTCGAAATGGCTAAGTTCCCATCTGTTTAGTTACTTTAATATGATAGCTGCTGGGAGGGCTGTGGATGGAGAAAACATTGGCCCAAAGCTTTGAGCCCATGGACCGACGACCTCCTCCCTCGCTGTCCTCTCACTACCTCCCCCTGTCGCCGGGGAAATAAATTATTCTATGATAGAAAGCATGTGAACAGAGCAAGAATACAAATTTAGGATAAAATTATAATAAAACCAATACTGTATGTACTGTACTCCTGGATGTGTTTTTTTAATTTTTGTGTCTTTTTGTTATTTCTGTTCGGGCTCTCTAGTCTGCCACCCCCAGCTATGGGGTGTGCCTGAGTATATACATACATACTGTATATTACATTACGTATTATAAATTTCAGGTCCCCCTGCCAGCTCTCCCTATGCTACCACCGCCCCTCCCTCCAGCTACCCACAGATGGTGGCCCAGGGTGCACCACCTTCCTATGCCGAGTCCCTCACACACCCGGTAGTGGCTGGTGCTCCACCAGGCACACAATACTCCCCCTATGTCACAAATGCTGCCGCTGCCTCCGCTGCACAATTGCAGAACTACAAGGTAAGGGTCTAATTATATTCCTTCTTTACTATATGCCTAAATAGATTGAACTATGCAGTACCGTACACAGTTTACGTAATGAGCTAGCTACTGTAATTACTTCCATAAAGTAGCTTTACAGTAGTTATGCAATACTCCTTAAAACGAGACATGAAGTTGAAACAAACGTTTGATTAATTTTGTGATTATGCTCTGATTTTCATTACAGTAAAACTTAAAATTTCATTTAGCTCCCTAATTATTGAGAAGTGTTATAATGAAACCACTTACAATATGAAGATTAAGTGAAGTTATCCTGTATCTACATTGATTTTCTCTTATATCATATTTCAATAATGAGTTTGTTTCAAACAGGCTTTGTTTACAGAACTGTGCAGTACAGTCATTTAAGCGTGTGGTTATATGTAGATGTTTAGACATGTTTACTTGATCCATGAAGTGAGAACATTTGCATGTAGTGTTGTGATTAGTATTAAGTTTTTGTCTTCCTATTTAAGTTACCGATCTTTTTGTTCCTTTTTTCCTTATATTTTCTAGCTTACAGATGCTTCTTTAATACTGTACTGTAGATGCTACAACTAACACTATTTTAATCAATATGGACAATTTGCAGTACTGTACTGTATTTTGGTTCTTTCTACATGTAAATCAATGAGAATTTAGATTTAATTATATATTTTGCTAATTCAAAGCTACCATTGCATTGCCTTTGTTCTTCATAATGTTATTTTAATGTAAAGCTTGCAAAATTTCATTCTAGAGAATTATCATGGGGTACACAATATCTGTATATGTATGTATATACTCAGTTTCAGCGACTCTTGAGAAAATAACGGCCCACCTATGTTAATAATTCCAGCTGATTGGCTCCTGCGGTCATGTCCAGTGTCTCGTCTTATCGTAATTTTTTAGTTTAATAATCAGCAATCACTGCTGCACAAGTCAATCAGCTGGAACTAGTGTCACAAAGTGGGCCATATTTTTCGTGATGCTGACACCAAGCATAGTAGTACAGTATATATATATATATATATATATATATATATATATATATATATATATATATGTGTATATTTGTTTTTCTTTTGCTACTGCATTAACTACTTATGTCTTAAATTTTGTTTGAACCGTACAGTACTGTAAAGCATAACATTTACTAAGTTTAAATACCAGGTTAGATAATATAATTTAATTTTTCTTCTGTGATTGTATTATTTTGCTTTATAGGAGGCAATTGCATGATTGTTAGTCAGTTATTTAACCTGATTTTAAATATTATTTTACAGAAGAATGTCCTAACTTTGTATAGATGCTATATGTAAATATAGAGAGGAATCTTTAAAGTATGTATGCCGTCATTTTATTGAATAGAGGTAAATACTAAATTGGGGATACAAATATATATTATTTTTACATTGATTTGTACTGTACATACCAGCACTATACAGTATTATCGAGTTTGTGATATTTACAGGGCCTTATAAAGTACGGTACAGTATTATGTATATTATTGATGTAGTACGGTATTGAATGATATATATATATATATATATATATGTACATATAATTATATATATATATATATATATATATATGTACATATAATTATATATATATATAATTATATATATGTACAGTATATGTATATATGTACAGTATATATATATATGTACAGTATATATATATATGTACAGTATATATATATGTATATATATTATGTACAGTATATGTATATATGTATATATATTATGTATATGTATATATAATTATATATGTATATGTATATACTGTATACAGTATATATACGGTATAGGCCTAATTAAGTTGAATGACTGCAGTATGGCACAGGTACAGTATTTTCTTGGCATTTTGTTTGCATAACTCTTTAGAAAGCTATTAGTGCAGTTTTAAGTTTTAATGTAGCACCCTAAGACAACTTTTCACAATCTTGCTACCTGCAGCTTCTTATGATCAGGTATTTATCTGAACATTGCATCATGTCAGATGGTGAAAGCCACTGAAATACCTTGAGCCTATCGAGGTCATCCTTAAAAAAATTAGATTACTCGGGACCTGATCTTTGGAAATCGTACAGTTACTCCTTACTTACCGTAGTCCCTTCATTATTAGCATTCGGTTACATTGTCCCTTAAAGGGAGGCAGACCGTTTGTTTGGTCTATTAATGTGTTTATTCATATCTTTTTTTTTTAGTTTCCTCCCTAGACCTCCATCAAGCTTAGAAAAACACCCCTTAAACCCCCCTTCAAGATAAATTTGTACATTTTTCGGTAGAAAAATTTGCCCGCCAAAGGCCGGTTCCTCTTAAAATTGCAGGCTTGCTATCGCTCGGCAGGAAATAATCTATACCTAAATGGTACGAAAGGTCTTAAAATTGGCAACGAAATGGGGGGAAAGGTGTTTAATCCCCAAACTAATGGGCCGAACGGCTTATAATTTCAACACATAAGGGAGAATGAGGTCCAGAAAAACGGTCTGCCTGCCCTTAACCCCTTCAGCACGATGTCTTTTGACCCTTGAATCTGGCTAACATTAGACGATCTTATGCAGTTTAAGAAGAACCCATACTATTTGGAGGGTTTATTGAGATCGTTTTAACCTCTCTTGAGTCCTAGAGGTACATTATAAACAAAAGAACATAGTCTAATAGTAAGCAGAATATGATGGGAATTACGTGACTTGTGCTTAAGGGGTTGATTAAGGAACAAAATTGGCTTAAAGTTATACTGTACTTCACTATTAACAAGTTGTAAATAGGAACATAAACAATTATATGATCACTAGGAAAATTAATGAAAAAGATTACCTCAATTATGGAGATTCCCTAAGCCGACTATAATTGCTGGTGGTAGCAGGATTGTGATAATTTGTTGTCTGGTTAAATGAGTCACGTTACCATACTCTCACCCCGATAACTAAAGAATATGGTTCTCGGACAACTCGGCCAGTAGACTATTTCAATCAGTAGAGGTAGTGCTCAGGTGACCAAGGCTTAAGGAGGGTCACCTGCTTTTTTTCTCTTTCTTGGTTGTATCCATTCGGTCCCATTCAGCCTACTGTTTTTAGATGATTATCCCCATCCAGGTGTCGGGTTTTTCTGGCGAGCCAGCATTTTATGGAGAAATTCTGCTTCACTGGAGACATTTTTCTATCGAAAAATTTACAAATTTAGCCAGCGGTCTCGCACATTATCCAATATTAGATGGCTCGCTGTTGCTCGCCAGGTATAAATTGACACCTGGATGAAGATAAATTTGTTAAAACAGTAGGCTGAATGGGGTCGAATGGAGACAACCCAGAGAGAGATAAAGGGCAGTTCACCCCCCTCAATTAATTAAAATGTAAAACTTGCAAACTAAACAAACCAAAATTGGGACAAGGACAATATAAAGTCAAATTAAATGATCAAAATCACTATGTGGAAACAACGCTTACTAAAATGAAAATTATTAAATAAAAGAACACAATCAGTGCCAAGTTGAAGTTCTAACGTAACTTAACTTGAGCAAGCAATATCAGTTAAATTGGTTCTGGTTGAATAGGTCTTCTGGTAGAGTTCCCTGGTCACCTAAGAGTAATAATGGTGGTGGGTAGAGGGTAGACATACTGGTGGTGGTGATAATAACAAATTTATCGTATTTATTATGGTGAAATGTCAGCAAAAAAGATTACCCAAACATCCAAAATACTGTAATCACATATTGCATTAAATTCATACCATATGGGTTTGGAAAAATGTATTCAATAATTCAACCTTATGAGGGCAAGAACCCAATAGGAATAGACTAATAGAAATGGAAATCTCTCCCTCTTTTAGTCAATACAGTCAGGTCTCCATATACGCGGTCATTTCATCCCTTCTGCCTACCGTGTATATCAAATCCACGTCTTGGAATTAACCCTTTCACGTTTTTATGACGCAGAGGTTGTCAGATTAGCAATAATAAATAGTTCTCTCACTCTTATAATTACCTCTCCAAAATTAGTTTTCTGCCCACAGCTAATTCAAAGACAACTGCAGAGGTTGAAGTAACTAAACTAAAGGTTTCTAAATACCCCTGATGGTAACAAAGGCTTTAAAGTATCCCTAATAGGCTCAAAATTGCATGAAGAACGTGAAAGGGTTAACAGGCCTTATGGGAATGGGGGACAATAAAACGTCGTCTGCTGCTCTATCTAATACACCAAATAATAATCAGTTTCCATCCAGTGAGTCAAAATATATAGATTGAAGTCATCAAAATATCACTTATTTCTATATTCATTAATGTTGGACATAACTCTCAAATTCTATTCAGTACATTGACCAATATACAAAGTATATATGATGAATAGAACAAAATATATTAGGCCTACAGAGACATTTGGCAAGGATTCGAAACTTTAGGGATCCTTGCCATATGTCTGTAGGCCTAATATTTTTTGTTTTCATATATACTTTGTATATTGGGCAATGTACTGAATAGAATTTGAGAGTAATATGTCTGTAACATTAATGAATATAGAAATGAGTGATATTTTGATGACTTCAATCTATATATTTCAACTCACTGGATGGAAACTGATTACTATTTGGTGTATTAGAAAGAGCAGCAGACAACGTTTTATTGTCCCCTATTAATTCAATTCGTTCCAGCTACTTTCCCCTTTCCCCTATTTGAGTCGTTAGCCTACCTTCAGCCGACATTATACCACCAACTAAAACTTATTGCGTGTCAGGCAGGCAATAAGAGCATCAATAAGAACTGTTTTGGACCTGCTACTGATCTATTTGCATGTAAGGCATGCAATATCCTGCAACGTAAACAAACCACACTTGTTTTTGTGTCGTCTGCACCGACCCGGAGTTGCGGCAGGACCCATGTCGCCCGCAACGGTCTGTGTATGTATACATTTTTCACGTGTTATAGCAGACATTGAATTTTTGGGGTTACCACATCCAAACGAATCGGTGTGTACGAAATGCGCGTACAGTATATGAAGACCTGACTACTTAAGATTTAAAAGAGTATCGAGTGATTATTTTAAATTTGATATTCTGATAATAATAATTACAGTACAGTACACTAATATATGGTATATACTGTATATACAGTACAGTACTGTATATACTTATAATTCAGATTGAGGATGATGATTTTAATTCCCTGGTTGCGTTGGCCTTCGTAATATTTGATAGTGAAGTTCTTTATACTTTAGTTTACCAAGCTTCCAAATTATCCAAAAACTGAATAAATTTTGGATTCATGATACCGGTACTGCTTTCTTGTGTATCGTAATATTAGTTAATTTTCGTACCCTTCCTGGAACTACTATTTGCACTCAACCTTTAGGGTTTGTGTTTGTACAGTTGAACTCAATATAGTGTGTACATTTGTTGTATAGTTTGTAATACAGTGCTACTGTATATATAGTTCATCTTTGTGTTTATACAGTTGTGTAGTTTGCAGTACAGTGCTATAGTTCATGTATTTACTCAACTGCTACGTAGCAGTCTTATTTATATATTTTCTGAGTATTTTAGTAGCATTGTAAGAAATTCCAGTAAGTTGGAAATAAACTTTCTACCCGTATATACTTACTATTATGATGCCTGGTAGTACTGAAGAGGCTGGCAAGCTGTAGACTTTTCTAAAAAACGGTGTTCTTTCCTTATCATTGTTCAGTATACAATGCTATGCTTCTACTTTACAGTTATGTCTTTGGAATTTATAAATTATCCAAAACAGTGGAATCACAAGTAACTTTTCCAGTATTATTTGTCATATCCATTCCAGTCTGAAATCAAATTATCCCAGTTTGACACCCTGGCTGGGAAAGAGAGATGCATTACACATTATAAATGCAGTACTATTGTGTGCTACTGTACTGTATATGGCTGCAATATATAAATTAATACCATTTATTTAGTCAAAGTTTCGATTTGACGGCTATGATTTTGTATTTAATTTGGGGAAATATTGGGACAGGTAGTGTTTTACATATCAGGGAGGAGTGATAAGCAAGGACACAGGTGTGGAAATGGAGGTAAAACAGAGTACTGTATGAAGCAAAAAATCTTTTTTGGAGCAATGGGAAGTATGAAGAATGTGAGAAATCTTGGAATGAAAGCTAATAGTGCAATGTATCAAGGGATAGTTGTACCAACTGATGTAGGGGGCTGAGACATGGGATCTGAAGGCAAAAGAGAGAAGAACGCTGGATGTGATCGGAGATGAGCTGCTTGAGGAGTATATGTAGAATGACTCGTAGAGACAGATTGACGAATAAAGAGGTACGTAAGAAAGTGGGACAGCAGGAACCTTTGTCGGCCAGAGTGGACAGACGGGTGCTGTGCTGGTATGGATGTTAAGCGAATGGGAGATAAAAGGCTTACGAAGAGAGTATACGAGTCGGATACAAGGGGAGGTAGGAAGACCTCCGTTAAGATGGAGAGATTGTGTAGTACAAGCGTGGGAAGATAGATGACTGTAGAACAGGCAAGAGAAGTGGTAATAAATATGAATGAATGGATAATGATGTGAATAGATGAGTGATGACGCGGTTGTTGGCAGAGGGGATCGGGCGCCCGTTGGACTATATAATAGTCTGTCGGGCACTTGGTCCAGGGAGCCAGTGTATGTGACTTGTCATGACTGGAGGCGAGGTGGGCGGGCATTGTGGTAGTAAAGTTTTGATATGTCTGCTTGCTAAGACTGATACTTCACCGGGAGGTCTAGGACCTGGGAATATTTTGCTGGAGACTCCAAATGGGCCTGGGTCTTCTCCTGGGCGACATAGATGTGTGTGTGTGTGTGTGTTTTTTTTTTTTTTTTTTTTTTTTTTTTTTTCCCCCCTCCGTGTTGTCCCTGTTCAGGCTCTGTCTCGAATCCGCCGCCCCCAGCTATGGGGTATGTGCCTATGTATATACATCTATAGATACATAGTAATTTGTAGCTGACCTGAAGTTTAAGCATTTGTCTTGAACAACTTAGTATGATGTAGACATATTGTTTTGCCTTTAACCCTTCTGGCCCGGTTGTCATTTTAAAATGACACCACGAATGAAGGGCAGGAGCCCGGTTGTCATTTTAAAATCTGTAAGCTTGAAAGCCTATTCAGCTTGGTCTGAACGCCGTGCGTCCGACGCATGTAAACAAAGCCGATAGTTACGTCACCGCACCTCCGAAAACAAGAAAGAGAAGACTCGTTTGTTATTGTATGTCTGTATGTCGTTGTTTCAGTAGTGAAAAGATCGTCATATTGCTAACATCGCCTGCAAGTGCTCTCCACTGAAATCGTCATCACAACTGAACCAGTTGACATAGAGAGCTCTACTCAACGCCAGTCTACCGATTGGAAACCGCACTACATTTATAGATGCGTGGGAAATTTCTAGCAGTTAAACTAAACAAAAATACGGTAGCCTAGGCCTAGACGTTTTTCGGCCAGATCGCCCGGGTAGCCCACACTGTCATTTTGAGAGCCTGCCCGGGCCAGGAGGGTTAATTATGCAGTAAAATTATTCCTTATGTTTGTTCTGGCTACTGGACTATGCCACCTCCTCCTAATACAATAGTTTAGTATCATGTAGTGTTGAATTATTCGTATTCGATGCACAAGATATGGTCGTTGAAAGGAAGGACACAATTATTACTTAACAGATTGCATGGTATATTAAATTAGTTTCTTTGATGGTGCATTTGTGTAAATTAAGGTTGTTTGGAATATTGTGTTCTTTTATTTCTAAATTTGATTTTATTAAGCGTTATTTCCACAGCGATTTTTATTAGTTCTTTTGCATTTATCTTGTGTCCTCCCAGTTTTGGTTTGTTTATTTTGCAAGTTTTACAATTTAATATATGGCATATACTTTGGTTACTTGTATTATATAAGTATGAAAAAGTTATGTAGGAAACAAAAAAACTAGGGAGTAGTCTTTGAAAGGGAAAGGGGTCGGTCAGGAGATGTTTTACTCCCAAGTTTTCCATTAACTACCTTGATGCTGTAATGGTTAGTATTTAAAATCTGTATGTGGTAACCCAGGTTCGAATCCCAGTGGATCACATACAGTACTTGCTTTTATTAATTTCTTTGGGAGGTGTTTGGAGTTGGAGTGAAATTGATAAAAATAGATTACGGAAGTAAGGGAGATTTTTCAAATGAGCTGTGATGCATTCCTTTTAGATTAATAGTCACACAAATTATTGAAATAGCAGTGGGCTTTTAACTCAGGATGTGGAGCACTTCAATAATGTATATGAAACTGTACTACAGTTTATGGTGGTTACTCATTATGGGTAAATAGATGAAAAGGAAAGTTAACATAAAGCCTGATACGTGAGTTTGGGGGGAAACAGATCGAACCATGCTGTCAATTTAGTGGGGGGGACTGACTCAAGACAGAGCCAGAATAGGGACAACACAAAAAAAATGAACGCACAAAAACAAAATACAAATGCTTATGATAGTATTTAGTGACAAATGCTTATGATAGTATTTAGTGCAACAGTAGCTAGACCAACGGAGATCTTTAGGAAGGATCTCTGTTATGGGACTATGTAGATTAGAGAGTACCATCACTTACCTAAAAACATATCTGTACAAATCATGAGTAGACTTTTGCTGATGCCGAATTATGCACTCGGCTGTTGTGATATTTTTTGTTTTTTGTATTAACCATGAAGGTTCATTATAGTAATATTTATGGTAATTTTACATTGAACACCACCATAGAAATAAATTCGCTCGAACAACACCTGCAGTAGGCAGTTTAGACATAATCATTGAGAGGATTCCTGTTCTGACTAGTGTCTAACAATTTTACTCTACAAAGAATTGTCCTTTTTAGTTAGTCGCAGTGTTGTAAACATGTTTCTGGTAATGTAAGCTGAGCAACACTCAAAATCTTATCTTATCTAATACCATACATTGCGTAAATAGGTAAATGCTTACTGGAGAAAATATTGTACAGTAGTTTTTCTAGTTTACAGTTTATATTTTAAGCCATAGTTAAGAATATTAGATTACAGCATAGGATTAAAAAATATTAAAAAACTTATATTTAGCAATATACTGTAAAGTATGTATTGAGATAAGTAATAGGTGGTATTTTAAATTTACATAGATATACGAGCACAGGCCGCCACCTCGCTGGCGCAAAGCTGGATGTGATTGAGATGAACTGTTTGAGGAGTACAGTACAGTATATGTAGAGTGACTCATAGAGATTGATTGAGGAATGAAGAGGTAGAGTGGGACATCAGGAACCCTTGTCTGCCAGAGTGGAGAGAAGGGTGCTGTGCTGGTATGGTCATGTTGAGCGAAGGGGAAATGAAAGGCTTAAAAATAGAGTACAGTCGACCCTCGCATGGTCGGACCCCAGTTGACCGGACTTCGGTTTGTGCGGACCCAACAGCCGATGCGGACAAATCGGGCAAAAGACCGTTAATTTAAAAGTTGTCCGGTATTTGGCGGGTCGGGCGGTGACACGGGCAGCCAATTTCCCGCTGAAATGGTGGAAATACGATAATGTAACCATAAGTATTATATATCTCTTATAAACTTACCTTAATTCTTATATAAAACGAGTTATAAGTTCAAATGAAAAATCAGTGTACCGGTACCTACCGAAACATGCGTGTGTTATTGTTATGTCAGTTTGTGTGTTCTTTTCTTGTGTGGCTATGTTGGCCGTATCAGTAGGGAGTCTAAAAACCTGAGTTATTTATGTAGGCAACTAAATGTTATTATAATTAGGCCTATACTCTATGGAATTTAATTGAATTTTACCAAATAATATTTAGTGTTTTCAACACTAAATTTGTTTTAGCAGACAACACAATAACAAAGTTTAATGGATTTTTCTTTGGCTTTTAGCCTACTATTAATAAATATTATTTGGTAAAATTCAATTCAATTCCATAGAGTATAATTATAATATTTTGTTGCCTACATAAATAACTCAGGTTTTTAGACTCCCTACTGATATGGCCGACATAGCCACACAAGAAAAGAACACACACACACACACAAACCGACATAACAATAACACACACGTGTTTTGGTAGGTACCGGTACACTGATTTTTCATTTGAACTTATAACTCGTTTTATATAAGTTTATTATGAAATATTATAAAGAATTAAGGTAAGTATATAAGAGATATATAGCACTTATGGTTACATTATCGTATTTCAACGATTTCGGCGGGAAATTGCCTGCCCGTGTCACCATATTGCTAACATCGCCTCGAAACTCTCCACGGAAGTCGTCATCACAACTGAACCAGTTGACTTGGAGAACTCTACTCAATTCTTACAGTTTCTTAGCCAGACACACAGATTGGAAACAGCAGTACGTTTAGAGATGCGTGGGAATTTTCTAGCTGTTAAAATAACAAAGATAAGGGTAGCCTATTAAATACGTTTTTCGGCCATATCGCCCGGATCTCTACAACGTCCTTAGGATGGAGAGCCCGTGCGGGAAGGGTTAGGGTTAGAAAATATCGTATAGCCTAGGCCTATTTACTTTATTTCCCATTTACGGACTTTTTCATTGTGCGGACATGGGTCCCCCTCTATTAGTCCGCACAGTCGAGGGTTGACTGTATATGAATCGGATACAAGGGGAGGTAGAGGGGTATGAAGACCTCCGTTGAGAGAGATTGTAGTATAAGCATTGGAAGATAGAGAGATGACCGTTTTGTAGTACACGCATTGATTGTAGAACAGGCAAGAGAAGTGGTAATAATTAGGAATGAATGGAGAATGCTTGTGAATAGACGAGTGATAATGCGGTCGTTGGGAGAGGGGATCGTGCGCCAGTTGGACTAGATAATGGTCTATCAGGCGCCTGGCCCGGGGAGCCGGTGTATATGAAGGGTCATGCCTGGATGAGGTGGGCGGGCATTGTGGTGTGCTCTGCTGCGTGTCTGCCTGCCGAGACCAGAACCTCTCTGGGAGGTCTGGGGCCGGGGCAGTGCTGGAGGCCCTTAGTGATCCTTGGTCTCTGGGTCTTCTCCTGGGCGACCTAGAAATATGTTCGGTTTATTATTTTTTTTTCCCTGTTTGGGCTCTGTCTTGAGTCAGCCACTCTCAGCTATGGGGTATGAGGCCCGAGTATTTACATACATACATGTATATCAGGCAAACGAGAGATGATTGAAAAACAGTCCATGAACATTTCCCTTCTTTTGGTCTATAGTAGATATGCAAAGTTAAAATTGTGCTTTACTGTTCTTATTGTGCCTATGGGAGTGACATTTTCCCATGTTCCTTCGTGTATACATTCTAGTCTTAAAACTTAATTCGCTTGGTTTGACACCCGGATGTGTATGTGTCCAAGTTTGGTCAGGGATATGATCAGGGAGTCAAACCAGAGCAATTTTGTTTGAAGACTTGAATGAATATGAGAAGGAATACACAAACATTAACAAGAAGTAGCATTGTTTTGGCCATGTTATCACTTCCAAAGACACAATTTAAACTATAAACCAAAATTTGAACTTTACATATACAGTGGTGCACCAACTTTCGCTTCATCTTCTTTCGCAGATCACACTTTCGCGGCAGCCTCTAAATATTCCACCGATTTGACTTACGCGGTAAAAACTAAATACTCAATAAAATTATTTATACCTACAAATACTCATTTTGAACATGCCTAGCCTAGTCACCCTAACTCGATCGAGACCCAGAATTGGTACACCAACTAAAACTGGAATTGGTACACTTACTTACAGATATTCAATACTTTAACCCATTGGCTGCGGGTGACGTTCCAGAACGCATAGGCAATTTAGAGCAATTTCCAGGCTTTAAAAGCCGTAGAAATAGTGTCAGTGGACGGGAGCGTGAGGGACCTCCGTCCAACCCTCAGAGCAGCCAGCCGCTCACTGAGGTAGACTGTCTCACGCAGCTGTCTCGACAGTGTTGCCGAGCGAGCGAGAGCTAATAATTAGCGAATTTTCCCGAATGTCTATGACAACGTTGCGGGTGAACCCTGCCACCTATGAAGCTCGTTCTGGTGTCCTTTTGAAGCTATTTTTACCTAGTTTTCGGCAGAATACAGTTTATTTAACCCTTCTAGCCCGGGCTCGCCTTCCAAAGGACAGCATTCAGATCCGGGCGATATGGCCGAAAAACGTCTTGCTGTAATAGGCCTAGCCCTATCTTTGTTATTTTAACTGCTAGATAATTCACAAATCAAAACGTAGCCCTGTTTCGTATCTGTAGACTAGCGTTGAGTTGAGCTCTCTAGGTCGACTGGTTCAGTTGTGATGCCGATTTCCGTGGAGAACATTTTCCCGCGAATTTAGCAATATCGGACAATAACAAACACTAGTCTTGTTCTACAAAACAATAACAACAGTCAGACTTCTCCTTCTTGGTTTTGAAGGTGCGCGTCGCTCTGAACGGCTTTGTTTACATACGGTTCGACGCACGGCTTTCAAACCACGCTTAATAGGCTTTCAAGCACTGCCCCAGTATGTAGTCGATTCCGAATCAATAAGGGGGTTTGAAAGTAATCTTGATAAAGCATGGGGAAGACAAAATTTGAAGTTTGATTATAAAACAAAAATACAGAATAGTAAAAATGTTGCGTCTGCTACCTCCGCCGCCAACACCGTGAACGACCGCAGCAGTGCAAGTACTGGTACTGAGCTGGATACACAGGCATAGTTTGCCTTTTTCCAGAGGATCTACTTTAAGAAACTGTAAGAAGCTTACGGATTTTAAAATGACACCCGGGCTCCTGCCCATCTGCCGCGGTGTAATTTTAAAATGCTGCCCGGGCAGGAGGGGTTAATGCAGATACAGTAGGGTCCCGCATAAAACGAGTCTCGATTAAAACGACCGACCTAAAATATTAATATTTAATTTTCAATCAGAACGAATGTGATCACATAAAACGAGTCCGCCGCCAAAGTGGGGCAAATCCGAGGAGTTTTCATATAGAGCGCCGAAATATCGTACAAAACTTACGAAATATCGTTCGCTTTGTACAAAAAATTTCGCTTACAGTGAACATTGACGATATTGCGCCACCAAAATGCTGTGTTCACATAAAACGACATCGCATAAAACGCCCTCGTTTATCGACCATAAACTCGTTTTATGTGTGACCCTACTGTACTGTACTTGATTAACCCTCCTGGCCCGGGCAGCATGTTAAAATGACACCGCGGCAGATGGGCAGGAACCCGGGTGTCCTGTTAAAATCTGTAAGCTTGAAAGCCTCTTCAGCTTGGTCTGAACGCCGTGCGTCCGACGCATGTAAACAAAGCTGATCGTTGCGTCACCGCACCTCCGAAAACAATAAGGAGACGTCGGATCAATGTTATTGTTGTGACGTCAGACGAAATTAGCGTCTGAAAAGCTCCGATATTGTCAATATCGCGGAAAAATTCGCTCCACTGAAATCATCACAACTGAACCAGTTGACTTACAGAGCTCTACTTAATGCCAGTGTACAGATTGGAAACCGCACTATGTTTATAGATGCGTGGGAAATTTCTAGCAGTTAAAATAACAAAGATACGGTAGCCTAGGCCTAGACGTTTTTCGGCCAGATCGCCCGGATACGACCTCCGTCCTTTGGAAAGGCAGCCCGGGTCACGAGGGTTAATCATTCAGGAGTGCCTGAATATGCGCTAAATAGCGCAAATAAGCCCGCAGCGCAAGGGTTAAAGAGTCTATAATGCTGATTAGCAAAGCATTATAATAGGTTACAATGCTTAGACATACGGTTAGAAGGTTAACCTGTGCCACCGCCATAGGCACCATTTGCATTTGCACTGTTTTGGGTTCAAGCGGCGCCATGATGCCATCTAGTGGCCATAACTGAAACTGATGTCTTGGTCCAAATCATAGGCGCATTTTTGCTTGTGTTTTGACTTAAGCCAAAACGCGCCTCATAGTATCATATCCGGTTGGTGTGTCAGTATCGTACCGTAACGCTAACTGAACTCTACCAAAACATTGCATATGGCGGTGGTTCAGTTTCTGTATAAGAACTGTAATTCATTATTATGCCTTGCTAATCAGCTATATAGACATATTAAAATATTGAGTACCTGTAAGTAAGTGTACCAATTCCAGTTTTAGTTGGTGTAACAATTCTGGGTCATTGGGTGGCTAGGTTTGTTCATCTTGGAGGGCGAGTTTTCTTACAGGCCTGGGCCCTATTATCTATATTTCCATTATGTCAATGCCCCAACTTTCGCGCCACAATCGGCGGTCCCTATTAGGAGCGAAAGTTGGTGCACCACTACAATAATATAGACTAAAGAGAAAAGATTCGGCTTTCGTTTGACACCCTGGATATGATATAGTGAGCGAATTAGGCTTGCAGATGATCAAATGAATGGTGAAAGATTGTAAGGGAGAGTGAATTAATATGTATTGCTTTATTGCTAGTTAGCCTCGATACACCAACACATTTGCTACTAGGGTGGCGTGGGTAACCAACCTACTGTCTTGTGTAGTGGTGTACAGATATGTGGATGTTAAAAGTTTTTTGTTTTCAAAGTTTAATTTCCGATCAATTTAAATGCATTGTTCCACATCTAGATTTTGCTTAGTGTGATCGTTTCGATAGTTTTAAATTTGAATGCGTTAGTTATATTAATTTGGACAGTAATTTTTGAGTTTGTTTTCAAGTTTTATATTTTAATTTCTAAATGGGAAGACCATTGTTTGAATAAATAATCTCATGAAATGAGTTAGTTAATAAAATTTAGAGAAAACAAAGAACATAGAGAGAACAAGAGAAGCAAAAGTAGTTTAATATTTTCCTGATGCCCTTAATATTGCCTTTACCATTTTAGATATGACATCTATGTATAGTACTGTAATATGATCGTATTTATGCCACCATCATAGCGCATCTACAGTATTATTTGCTGTACAATATAAACCGTATTGTAGTACCAGGGCTGTAGTAAACATTGTTGGATATAGTTTGGGTACCATTCTTCACTTGAAACCTTTTAACACCTGTATGTGCTGTAACAGGTTAATGTCGTACCTTAGATCTATTGGATCACCACAGTTGCTTAGAACCTTTTTGAAAGGGTCCTTTAACTGTAGTATTATGTTTATTGCAGTATCGTGTACTGTATACTGTGTGGTTATATTAGTATTACGGTATCGTATAATGTGTGTACTACATCCCACAGAAGTTCCGTTCATCTCCTCAATGTCAGTCTGGTAAATGTGACTATGTACTGTATTAGTCCCTTCCCTTTCATCCCTCTCATACCCCTCCCTCCCTCAGTCTCATACCCCTCCCTCCCTCAGTCTCATACCCCTCCCTCCCTCAGTCTCGTACCCCTTCCTCTTTCTCTTCCCGGAACTTCTGGTAGATTATACAGTACAGTCAGGTCTCGATATACAGTATGCGGTTAATTTGTACCGTGTACGTGCAGTATATATCAAACCGCGTATTAGAAATAACAGGCCTCATGGGAATAATTCAATTCGTTCCAGCCACTTTACCAAAGTCCCCTATTTGAGCCTTTAGCCTACCTTCAGCCTTCATTATACCACCAACAAAAACTTATTTGAGTGTCAGGCAGGCAATACAAGCATCAATAAGAACTGACCTGCTATTGACCTATTTGCGTGTCAAGCATGTAATATCCTGTAACGTAAACAAACCACACTGTTTTGTGTCGTCTGCTTTGACCTGGGCGGTCCGGCATCGACCCGGAGTTGTAGCAGGACCCCCCGTCGCCTGCAAATGTCTGCGTATATACAAATTTTCCCGCATTGTGGCTGACCTTGGAATTTTTGGGGTTACCGTGTCCTAACAAATCCGTGTATACGAAACACGCGTATATCGAGACCTGACTGTACTGTATATGTTTTTATTTTATCCATATACTGTACTGTTACTATCTTCGGGGAGTAGAAAATTGTAGGGATTTATAATCGTATCGGGAGTTTGTTTTTGTACCCTAACATGAGTAATTGAAGTCCTAGGGTACGTTTAATCTTAATTAACCAAATGAATGTAAGGCTACCAATACCTGGATACGTTTTTATTTTTTCGCAGAATAAAAAGTGTATTTTAATATTTTATCTTCGTATCTTATATTTCCTTTTTTGTAACACTTAACATTTTTCATTTTTTTTTCAATTTCTTCCTTTGTATTATAATCTTCATACCTATTATTGTTTAATCATGTATAATCTTTTCTTATCTTGTGTGCACTCATTGACAAAGATAGTGTCCACATGCCAAAATTCAATTACAGAATCCCAATGCTTCTGAATTCGGTACTTTAACTGGTTCAGACTCATCGCACTTTCAGACTGAAAGAGCAAAGCAAATTTGTTAGCAGTTGGTATTCATGTTCAGTTCGGACATTACCTTTTTCTTTCATAGTTCCATAACACTGAGATGTTTTGCTCTACCAGAAATATGCATTTTTGGCCCAGGGTCTAATAAATTTGTGAATCTCAACAGCTTAGCTGAAATGCATGCTAAATGCAGCAAACAAAACATCTAAAATCTCAACAGTAAAATATAAGCAAAACTTAATCGCAATATGTAAATGTCTGAATATTTGATTTTACTGGGTTTCATCTTCAGCCTTGAATTGTCAAATGAACACCATAAGTCAAATATGGTTGCTGCTGCTTTAACCTTCTGTTTATGAAACCTGGCATTTGCACACTTTATTTTCTATGAGTGTACAGACAAAAGTCAAAGTTCCTGTTCTTGAGTCAAGGATTTTGAATTAGTCATGAACAACTGTACCCCTCCGCTTCTTTCTGCCCCCACTATTTTGATTCAGTTGTTCTCACACATAAGTTTCAATAGCCTTGGCATCAACTTATCTTGGTGTAAGTGAGAAAGAACTTTGCCTTTTGACTACAGTACAGTATCTATATTTCTATGTTTCTAGGCTATATAATATATATAATACGTACTGCTGAACAGAACTACAATAATGTGTATATATAATGAGCTTATTTTTTCTCATTGCTTTAAATGTCACTGTTTATTGTGATAAATTTTATGTATAGTTATTTTTCTTACTGGTGTACAGTACTGTATAATTATGGTACAGCTACTGAGAAATGTTTGTGATCTATTGCGATTGATTTTATGCAGATATATCCATTTAGATTGATGTTCAGATCAAATCGGCTATATATTAATAGTACATTCTATGTATTTATTAATATATACTGTAGCTGATTTTATCTGCACATCAATGTAAATATATTTGCATAATACAACATTGCAAGAACTCGCATGCATTCATCTAGCTGTACATGACATAAGAATTTGACTTATAATAAATAAGACTTATTTTGCAAGATTTTTTATAATATGTGGGTATTTTTGGTATATTTTTATTTTGATAATTATTTGTGTTTATTTGCAATTTAAGCAAAGGATTCAAACTTATACAGAATTCATATTTATTATGGGACACGAAAGTATTCAGGCATTTATTCCTTACATAATTTATACACTTGAGTTTTTGGTACACACAGTAGCCTACAGTAGTTTCAAATATATTAATGAAGAACTTACTATGTATACATATAGTTTACTACAATATTTAAAACAAACTCATAATTTATTGATTAATACTAAATTGTAATGTCACAGCCAATATTTTAAAATAAAATAAAATTTCTTCCACACTAAATGCAAAACACTACAATAAACACACAGAAAACTGTAAGGCGGGGGTGTTGTCTGAATGCTATTAATGTCCTTTGATTTTTGGCTTATTTATGATGAGAATAACATAGATCTGTTTTTCATTTGACTGTTGCAGGATCAGATACTTGCACAATCAGGGCAGTGGTATCTGGCAGATCCCATGCTTTATCAGGTACGAGGCCTAGCCATTAGTACGCACCTGGGAATGTGACTTTAGTTCTGCTTCAATTACCCCTCATTATTTATTTGCCCTTTTTGTTAACACCACACGCGGTCGTCCTCGGAAGGTCTTGTCCCGCGTCCGCAGTTTCACCTTTATTCCCTCTTTGATATAAAAGCAATAAAAGATTGGGTATAGTAGCTAATTTGCAATATCAATAAAAGATATCCACAATATTGAATACCAATAGTTTGATTAATAATTTAGTATCCAAATATACCTTACCTAACGTACATTATGATACTAAGTTTATTAATCTAACTTTGCTAGATTCTGTGGATATTTTTATTGCTATAGTTTACTAACTGGACCACAGCGTACAAATAGGCTGAAGTACCCCAACTCCTCAACCAAGCTGAACAAAGAATCTATGAAAGGCTTTGTTTACTTGCACGAAGGACTTTTGTTTTGTTTTTTTATTAGAGAGATGACCTAACGATGAAATTGTGGAGGCAGGACATGACTTACGGGCACGACTGTACCTTCCTTTCAGTCTGGGATGATTTAACACTTTTCATAGCAAGTTTAACTTTCCCATAAATTAACCTCACTATTTTGGGTTCAGTAACTTAGTCTCTGAGCCGTTTGTTTTGTTGTAATAATGCTCTTAATAATAGAGTTGCATACTTTAGAGTAATTAGTTCAACCATGGTATGTACACTGTCCAGTACAGTAGTTCCACCATTAACAGTTCAACGTAAGCCTTTTTATGTTGCATTTTCACCCTGCCAGTTGCAATGAAGTTCTCCAAGGCCCATCTATTAAGCACCCTTTAAACTCCAAAATTAGGCAAATATTATTTTAATGTCCTAGCCTTATACCTTTCCCTTTCAATCGGATGTGCTTTTGTTAGTCTAGCTACCACGAGTCATTAATTCAGCTTATGGAGGACCTATGGAGAAAGTGATCTTACCTCTAGCTGTGAGAGATGACAAAGGAATACCAGTAGCGACAGACCTGCTGAACTTTACTCTGCTGATTGTTAAAGGTGAAGGATGAAAAGCAAAATGAGAGGCGGTGGTGATCCTTTTTAAGCTGAATAAAATTGTGCTGGTAGGTAAAGCAAATAAACAAGTAATCATCTGATGGAGAGGGATGGATAAGGTTGGCGAGACTATAATACGGTATATACCCTGTGTTGGAGAGAGAGTCGAGTTGATTGACTTAGAGAAGTTGATTGCACTGCGACGGACCCAAAATGCAGCATGATGTAACAATAAACCCTGGTACATCCCTTGAACTAAACTCATGCTCTTGCTCCATGCACCTGATCGGTACAAGGCCCTCGCAATACTACCACCATATCCCACTAACCTGTATGTCGAGTGCTGTTGAATGGCATAATAATGGATTGTAGCGCTATTGCCTGAGGGGTCGCATCAAGGGATCAGGGAGACTGGTTTGCTTGTTCGTTCAAAGGGTCCTGCACTAATCAAAGAACCAAGGGTTTTTATGTACACTAATATAAGTAATCTCACTTTTGGACTATTTTGGGGGGGGGAGGGGGGACTCTTTGGAAATGTTAAACCCCTTTGCCTAAAAGACCGGGATGGTAATTCAAATCAGATATCGGGTGTCTGGACAGTTACAGTACAGTACCTTGATCTTTTGGACTTGGTCCAAAAGAGATAAGTATAGCTCTAGACGGAATACCTGTTCAGACAACATTTACTACGGTCTTTCAGACTTTTAACTAATTTGAGAGTACTGTACGGTAGTAAAGTCTGGATCTGGGAGACGAGCACAAAATAGAGGGGGATTTACTGTGCCGTATAGAATTTATATAAAATTCATTATATTCTAAACAAAATACATTATGATAAAGGTGGGTGGTTCCTAAATTTGTAATCTCACACATCGAAGGAATTATTAGGGAGTAAACAAAAAATCTTTTGTTCTGAGGATCCTGATTAATTGCTATTTTCTATTAAAGGAGCTTTAACTACTTAATCTCTGCTCTTAAAATGTTTAATGGTTCTCTATTTGCAACTGCTTTTTTCCAAGAGATCTTATCCTCTTGCAATCCTATCTCAATCTGCATAAGTGCAGTGATTATGGCTGCTGTGTATGATAATATAAGACTGATACGATCGTGGCCAAGTCGTGAACTCGACATCCTTGAGTTTACTTTTCTCCCCAGGTTTAACATTAATGTACAGTACTCTTGAACACACCAGAACAAATCTTGCCAAAATGTTCTTAGTTTAATGGAGTTGTCTGTTAATCTATTCATTATACAATTGCATTATTCTGCCTAACTTCAGAAAGTTTATGAACATTGGGAGGCCTGAATATAAAGAAGAAAGGCATAATGGTATACTGAAAAGGTTAAGAGCAGTACAGTTGCTTCATGACTTAAAAGACCCTGATCGTTAAGTGGGTTATATAATGTGTTGATTGGAATAGGAGGACCCAAGAAAAGCATAACGTCTAACCAGGGTGTCAAACCGGAGAAATTTTGTTTGAAGACTTGAATGAATATGAGAAAGAATAGAAGAAAATTGGATAGCATTGTTTTGGCCATTTTATCACTTCCAAAGACGTAACTTGGAACTATAAACGATAATTTGATCTGTGTATACAATAATAATGACTAAAAAGAATACACGCGGCTTTCCGTCGACACCCTGCGTCCAAGTCTCCCGTTACCTTGTGTTGACCCCGGTGACACTCACATAATCTGTAATGCTGGGTTTTTATTAGTCATCGACAATCTACTCCACAGTCATATCGGTATAGTATACAGTACCTACTCGACACCTAAGTTTCACAGTGTTAGTTTGTTAACCCCTTCTATACCGGCGACGTCTTTTTAATTCTATTCTAGCTATATTTAGACTATTTTGTGCAGTTTAAGAAGGACCTGTGGTAGTAAAAAGGGTCAATTGAGGTAGTTCAAAGCCTGTTAATTACTTGAGTCCTCTTTAAACTGAAGAAAATCGTCTAATAGTAGCCAGAATAAAGTTAAAATGGCGGCGCCGATACAGAATAGGCTAATAATCTTTCTGGCAAGATGGTAACTCTTATCCTTTAGCTTGGTTACCAATGACATTTTATAGCTACGATTATTCTTAACCGGGATACCATATCCTTATCTTGATTCGGGAATTGACTTGGGTTTATTAATGGAATATAGTATCAGTTATGAGTATAAATTATGAAAAGTTCCTCTGTGATAAAGTAAGTGTCCAAAGGATCAGCTTAATGCCTTTCAACCTTTGACTTTGAGCTTCTTCCCAATCTGAAAAATATTTTCTGGTGCTAACTATATACAGTACAGTAATCTGAAACCATGGGGGTATGGTGTTTTCAATCAAAACAGCAAACATTGTGTCTTTTAGGTGTTGATTTAATTTAATTGATTTATATGGTTAGAGTTAATTGTACTTGACTTTTAAAATGCAGCATTTGTCATGTATATGTTACTGCACATTCAGAAGAATTTTCTTATGAATATTAATAATAGAGTTAGAGTATAAGAAAACATATTTTTTCTATTAGTGTGCAGTATGGTGTCGGATGTTCACAATGTAGATGCAGCAATTGCTCAAGCTTTTAGGGCTTCCTGTAAATGCAATAGATGTTAAAGTATCGTAATATAGTGGATTAAATATTGTATATTATAAGTAATATAAGGATAGAATTTTTAATTTGTATCATACTTTGATCATCTCCTCAGGCTGCATAAGCATCTTTAACCCAATCAGTGCGCGCTTATTTCCGCTATAATATGGCTCATTTAGGCACTCCTGATTGCTTAAGCAAATGCCTGACTGAAATTAAATGTTTGCAGCAAAACACTAGAAGAAAATTACACCAGAACGAGCTTCGTAGCGCGCGGGGTAAACCCGCAGCGCTACCACAGACATCGGCAATATACACTAATTATTAGCAATGTCGCGCTACATTTGCCTTTAGCAGCGCTGCATATATCTCACGAGACATGGGGTGAAACTCTCAGTGCCGCGTCAGATGTACCGGAGAGTGCACGAGGGCCTGCCACGCTCTTGCTCACTCACTCGTCTCCACAGTCTTTAATGGGCTTTAACCCATCGGATCCGGGGGGGCTCATATGATCCCGATCGCTGTGTCCCGGGGCCATTTTCGTACAGTCAAGATTCATAATTCAGTAGCTACCGATTGAGACCACCTAGAGCAGTCAAAATTTTTGCAAATTGTAGAACTTTTTGTTGTCTGTAGACTGCCGTTGAGATGACATCGCTACGACGCGTGGTTGCCGAGTTATGATGATTTTAGCGGCGATTTTTAGCCGCACATATTGCCTCGTATGAGGCCTCCCGGATTCCTGCCAATATTTTTGTTTGCCTCATATGATGCCTCCCGGATTCCGAGGGTTAAATTGCAGTAAATTACCATGATGTTTCCGAACGGCTCCTGCAGTGAAACTTCGATATTACAAAATGGTGAATTGTTAAGAAGTGCAAGGAGTTCGACCTCATACTTGCACATTTATACTTTAATGAAATAAAGTTATCACTTATAATAATAAGATGCTCTGCCATTTAATTGGTTATCATTGCATATCGAAGATAAGGGTGTAAGCTCTGCCATTTAATTGGTTATCATTGCATATCGAAGATAAGGGTGTAAATAATGCTGCTAATCTTATCAGTGACTTTACATATTAGTGTTGAAACAGTGAACTAGAAAACTTTCTTGTTTAAAAGGTTTGTTCATAGTACAGTACTGGTACATTTAAAAGTTGTTTTCATAGTAGGCTACTTTACAATTACTCCAAGTTATGCAGACCTTTTTTGTAGCTTCAACTTCTCAGTACAGTGTACAAAGAAAATACTGTACAGTATAGGAAAACCATAAGTTTGCTCAAAGTACAATATGCATCTTATGACTTCAGTCTGGATGCTCTAATACGTTCTCAAGTTACGTGGTAATAGTCATAAGTTACGCTCATACTCTGAAAAAATAGTACAACATTTTACAACATTTTGAGTATCGTTGGCATCAGATGGTGTCCATACAATACAACGGTCATAAGAGGATGTGACTTATATGATTTAAGTATCCATTCTCGGTGGCATAAGTAGGGCATCGTATCTCTGGAAGCTTGCGCTGGTTTAAAGTATATTCCTTAACCTTTAAAAGGCGAGCTATATGTAGTAAACTCCCTACTACTGGGCGGCCATATTAGGCTTCATTCCCGCCTAAAACCGTCATTTTACGATAAATATCGTTATTACTTATTCATATGCGCCTATTTTACGTTTAATATGAAGATATTAACATGTAACAGCAATAAAACTAGTGGGAATAGTGTTTGAAGGGTGAAAATCGTGAATTATTGCCGACCGTTCATTCAAGAAATTTGAGACAGACGCGACGTACACCCTCTCTCAAGCCTAGAGATAGACTGAGTCTCTCACTCACATCTCACAACACGCACTCGGTAAGCGCATGACCACGCCTTAGAACCGGATTGGAGATGTTGGCACGGTAAATAAACCGATAAACAAGGGAATAGAGGAAAAATAGGTGATAATTGAAGGGGGGGGGGAAAGGAGGGGGTTTTGACACATGTGGAGGAGTGATAGGAGGTATGGAGGGGAATTATCTCGCTTAATCACCTATTCTTTTTTTTTTAAGTGCTACTGGGGCCTTTTAAAAGGCTTTTTTTTTAGGCCTTACCTCTTTAGAGGATCGTCGCCTTTGCCCACCAAAACCTCTTAAGAGTGTTCTCGCCGTTCCCGGGTTAAACTGATGAAAGTTTCAAAAGCTAAACTGTAGTAAGCTATTGCCCAAGGAAATAATGACGTACTAATATTGAAGTATGAAATATAGAAGCAAAGTAGAATATATTGCTGGCAAATCAATAGTAATAACTAGAAAATACAGTGTCCAGCTCCAAAAGAGTTTAGTTTTGTAACTCGGTGATTTGGTTAAACTTTGATAAAAAAAAAAAAACTAGCGAATACAGTACTACCATTACCCTATGATTTTACCAGTGTCACAGTATGGTGCAGTTTAACCCCTTCAGCACGATGTGTTTTTCATCATTCTAGTTACCATTAGACGATTTTCTTTAGCTTATAATCTACCTCTAGGACTTAATGAGATAAATATCTCAAATGCCCAGAATAACGTAGGTTTTTCAAGCCCTTCAGCATCATGACTTAATTTAAATCTTATTCTGGTTACCATTCTATGATTTTCTTTGCTAGGGTGGCCTACATAGCTCCATAGCCTTATTTATTGGCTAAAAAAAAATAAAACCGCACTAGAGAAAGTTTTGTCGCGGATGGTCCGTATAACCAACAAGAACAAAATCACATAGCCAGTCAGTCATGTGACTTGCTTGCATGCAGGCCTAACGAACTTGTATGGCTTTTCCTGAGTCCCAAACGATGCATGAAAGCAGACGACAGTGACTTAGGAATGGTTACAATGTGAAATAAATCTGTAATCAATAATCAATATAATCAATGTTATTACTTAATCCATAATCAATTGTTGAACGAATGTAAATAGACCGGGGCCGCTGCTACTGCGTTGCCGCCACTATCGCCAGAATAAGATGCGGCTGGGGAAAGTTTAGAGAACTTTTACTCAACATAAGATGACTCTCTCTCCACTTGAAAGGAAAGGTATACGCTTCATGCGTTAGAAGCTCAATGACATGTCCTTCAGAAACATGGCCTGTCAAAACGAATGGTATCAACAGAATAGAACGCAATGAGATGAGAATGGCGAGATGGATGTGTGGTGCCAAACTGCAAGATAGGATATAAAGTGAAGAGCTAAGGAGAAAGTTAGGTATCAAGAGTATCACTGATGAGATATGTACTAGCAGGCTTGGATATGTGGAGAGGATGAATGAACAAAGTGGGTGAAAAGATGCAAGTCCATAATTGTGGAGGGAGTTGAACCAAGAAAGACATGGGATCGGACTTTGCGGTCTGATCTTATATCAAAGAACCTGACAAGTGAGGCAGCTCTTAACAAGGTAGCCTGGAAAGCCGCCATTTGGACGTGAGACGGGAACCGCGCTTTGCATGGAGCATTCTGTCTTTAAATTTGTGTATGTATGGATGTTCTATTCTTCACCCATTGCAAGATAACACTAAGTACTGTACTGCCTCTGGTATGTATATAAACTAGGTTAGGCTATTTATTTGCAGAGATACGAGTATCCGTAAATGACAAAACCGAGTTTACATGATTCTAGGCTCCCGGTGGCCATAACTGACCTACTTATTTTCACCATAAAACTGAACCACTTGGTCTATAGACTTCTAGTCTTCACCCATCACTAGATAACAAGTACTGTCGCTGGATATATATAACCTAGGTTAGGCTTTTTAGTGCTGGTTGGGGGGAGGGGCGTCGGCTGACTGGGGCCAGAGGTGCATGGGGGCGGTTCGTTTGTGGCCACCCCTTCGGAGATCGCGGCGTCAGGCAATAGATAGATAGTTAGGCTTTTATTTTTTGCGTATTTATAAGTGCGCCAAAATCCTGAGAATTCAACAAAACATCCGGTTCCAGCGTTCACGGGAAGGTTTAAATCGCCGTTCGGCGAGGGTTAAACTGCATAAAATAGTCTAATTTTAGCCAGAATTAAAGTTAAAAAGGTGTCTTGTTGCTGAAGGGGTTAAACTGTATTAAGTCGTCTAAAGTTTAGCCAGAATAATTAACAAGTCATCTTGTTGAAGGGGTTAACGGCACAATTTTGTGGAGATGACCTACTGCCAAACACTTCTGCCTGTTCACCATAGCAAGGAAATCGTACGCTAGGTTTCCAGGAAGATGGTTTTGTACAATCATTATGCCATACTGAGAGAATATTTAGTTTACTGTATTTTGTTAGTCCACTTAGCTTGTTTAAATTTTTGACTGATTAATTATACTGCAATAGTTTGAGCAGTAAATGTATAAAGTTATTTTATCTCGAAGATTGATTACAGAATAGATTAACGTGTTATCTAAGTTTTGTTTAAATACAGCTTTTAACATGTTCTCTAAGTTTTGTTTAAATACAGCTTTGACAAATTGTTTTATTTATTTAAATACTTCACAAATACTACTACAGTAATTGATATACAGTACTGTACTGCTTAGTGAAAGAGTAGTTTGAGTAATTTGCTTTATACTATTCAGGATGGTTGTTGTTCTTGCCCAAGCTGCCTGGCTGAACAGCCCCAAGGCCCCGAGCAAGGCCAAGGCCATAACAGTATGGTAATATGAAACTATAAAAGTTCTAAAAGTTTATTACTTTGTTAAAATATTTATGATACCCCCCCCCCCCTTTTTTTAAACAGGTCTTCTATTCCAATATGAGCTGTTCTGAACATTACATTAATTTTGAAAGAATACCACAGTTCAAGGGGATCTCCTTCAGGAAATCCAGCACCTTAAACTGATAGGAGGCTGCCACTGTGAATCCCTAGCACACAACTTCTATTGGAACCTGTCAAGATGAAAATGTGCAGATGTAGAGACTTTTCGGGTTTAAATCCAATTATCTGTAACAACTGCTTCTGCAATCTCTAGAATGAGATGCACGATTGTTTACAAGGATGCAACCGTATTAGGAAGTCATCTTCCAGGATTTATCAATTTCAGACCAATCAAGTATTACCAAGACTTGATATCATAGCAATGAGGTCCAGCACATGCTTTGTAACCAGGTGGAATTTTAGTGCCAGCAATTTCACTGAAATTCTTCAAGACCAGAAGTATATCTTCAGGACACTTGCTCACAGCGGAATTAAGTTTGATATTGTTATCCATCTTAAAAATGGTTCATGATGAAAAGAAAAACTTCTACAGTAAAAGATGAAAGCCCGCAAATCACTTCAGCTTTTCCAGAAATGTATGTTCTTCAATTGGAGTGTATAAACCCCACAAATGGAATGACTAGAAGATATATGGCCACACATATGAGTTGATTAATCTAATTTTTGTTATACTACGGTACTGTGTTACCAGTGATAAACCTCGCAATCGCCAAGCGGCTTAACCTTGGACAATTTTACCTTTGCTATCTACAATCTTCTCCACATTTCTCCAGGTAACCAGTAAAGTACAGTCGTCGGTTATACGGTATTCCGGGAGCTTACAATATTACAGCCCAAAGATACCTCGCAAAGTCTGGGAGGTTCTTTGGAATTTTACAATATCATCGGTTACAAGTATAATGTGTAGATGTTCAGTTGGAAAAGGATGCAATATTCTCCTTATTTCTTTTTTTATCTAATATTTGTGTGATTTATAGATTAGATATGGTAGTTATTAGTTCACATAGCATTGATCATCTGACTTGCGTCTCCATTTAAAAAATAAAATTGTAACTTTTTTCCTGCCGTTAACAACCATGGGTACCTTAGATGTCCACTATCATTCTGGCGTAGGGATGTAGCGACCCCACCGCCCGCCACGTCGGTGGTGCAGTCAGCCTCTGTAGCAGTTAGTGATTTCTTGTTACTGCCTTATTGTAGCACAGTTAAGGCTGGTGTGGTGCAATTTTGCCAGGTGCAAGTGATTCAGGGAGACTTTCTTAAGTCTTGCTGAGACACTGTTCGCACTATACCAACATCGGCCTCTGTGATGACATGATGGGGTTGTGTTGTGGCAAGTCTTTGTTGTACTGTACTATACTGTAGTAAAGAGACTAAAACCACGCTCTCTGTGGATGAAGTGGTCTTTAGACCTGTATGTATGTACAGGTATTAAAGGTGAATTCCAGGGATGAAACTTATTCAAACTACAATGTCCATTGGGATCTGCTTGGTTTTAGGTACATGATACTGAAGAACTTTCATAAATTTGTTTTAACAATATAGAAATATAGCTTATGCAAGTTATTTTATGTGGCGCGAACTGGGTTGTTTACCATGACGTAACTGTAGCCAATGGCGGGAACTCTCGACATGGCACGGCTCTTCTGAGCTATCAGAAGAGACTGAATGACTCAGTCGTCGACACCTGCCCGGGTTGTAACACTGCACCCCATACCATTAAACACATCATAGAAGACTGCATTTCACACAATCACTTACGCCAACAACACAATTTACACTCTTTGAGAGCTCTATGGGAAAGCCCGACCGTGGCCATGGCCTTCCTTGGGGACTCGGGGCTGTTCGGCCAGGCAGCTTAGAGAACAACAACAACAACTCCTCTCGACATGGGAAATGGGTGAATCTGTGTGTTTTTTTTTTTTTTTTTTTTTTTTTGGGGAGACACTTATAATTTGTATACATGTTTATAGCTCAACATTTGGCTTCACCACTGTCTGGTCAAGGGACCGCGATATATAAATTGAACAGAAAACTATATCATTACGAAATAGGCCTTAGAACAGAGTTCCCTCAACTCTGGACCAGGCTAAACATGCATAAACACTGCATGTATGTTAATTGCTGGCGAGCTGGGATTATTTATTGATGTGCACCACATCATCAGGACGTTGGTCGATCTTTTGCAGAGCTTGAGTATTGAATTGAAATGTATTAATTACGAAAAGCAGACCTCACTGTTCAGGACCGCATATCTTGTTTACAAACGGCGTCTCTACACAATGGAGTCACTCCAGCTGGCTGAAAATGCCAATTCGTCACTAACGACTATATATATTAGTATTTTGTTCTGGATTTTAATGGAATTATATCGATATTGCCCATATACATATTACAGTATATTCATGCCAAGTTATGACCCTGCATTAATCTTAGTTTTTTCGTTCATCCCTGTAGTTCACCTTTAACACCCATTTAATAGTTACTTCAAAAATACAATGCTGTATATGAATATTCTTAGTTTGCTTCATATAGGTGCAGGAATGTCAGGCGTTTCCCCAAAAGTTGTATTTTGTAATGTTTACATTATGTACTATGTAAACCCTTCGTTGTTTTGTTAAAGCTGTAGTGATTCAAAGTGAATCTGGGAATTTTATTACTAAAGTGTGGCAAGTGTAATTCTTAAATATTACAAGAAAAAATTGATAATTGGTAGAATTAGAAAAAAAAAATTATAGTTTGTGCATTGAGAAAGTTGGCGGTATTTCATCTTCGGGCAATGAGGGGGATAAAAACACCTGTGGGTTATATATTGGGGATGGGGCTGGGGTTCATCTCCGATCAATGGAGAGGTAAATGCATTGTGAAAAGGGAGGGAGGTTCCATGTCAGTTTGATAATGGAAAAAAACAGCTGGGCTGCTTATTCAGGATGGGTGTGGGGTTTGATTGTGGGTCGATGGGGAATAAGTTCAAGGTGTCTTACCCAAGTACTTTCATCGTGTTAGAACACTGCAGAACTTTGCTCGGAATTTGAGTTTTATTGGTCTATCAATTTACTTTATCTCTTTCTCGAGGTGCTGCTCCACTATGATGCTGTTCGTTTTAGTGCGAGGGCATTCCGTTATTTCCCAGTTTATTTAGCACGAGAGATTGGAAATTTGTTGACACCTTTTGACAATGCATATGATAATCTATAGAAACTGTCCGCTTTTCTGAAATACAGTATAATTTCGTTAGAGTTTGGTGACATTCCTTGGTGGTAACCAGTCTACTATTGTCCATTTATTATATATAGGTCAGAAATTGTGACTTCAGTCCTCTGTAACTCAAAAGAGGGCTGCAGCAAATGGGCTGTAAATTTCCACACCTATTAACTGGCTGACTCTTTCCAAATGAAAATATTAGCTTAATTACTGCAGTCGTTTTTGAGTTCTGAAAGGTTGAGGTCAGGATTTCTGGCCTACCTATACTGGTAATGAACAAGGTATAGTGTGTTGAGCAGGATCGGTAACCACCAAAGAGGAGTAACAATTTTAGGTACAATTTTCAAGATTTCCTTTTTATTGATGTTGCATTTTTAGTTTGAGTTGGTAGCCTTTGAAGAACTTTCATAACATTTAGTAGAGTTTTATTTGGGATGTACTAATGAAATTGCACCTCGGATGGTACCAATTCGTGAAATTTAGCAATCTTGCCCATGGTAATTAGGGGGGATTTTTCCTCTTGACTACTGTCTGTACTCGGGCATTGTTAACCCTCGGAACCCGGTTGGGCTCTGAGGCACCCATAACAAACGCGGCACGCGGAACCCGGTAGGGCTCTGAGGCTCCGGCAGCTTGAAAGCCTGTAAGCTTGTTTTGAAAGGCGTCCGTCCGACGCATATAAACACAGCCGGTTGGACCGACGCCGCGCACCTCCGAACACAAGAAGGAGAGGCGTAGTTTGTTCTTGTGTGGCTGTATGTTGTCGTTTCAGTAGTGAAAAGTGGCTAATATGGTAGACCTCGCCACAAAGTTCTCTCCACGGAAATTGTCATCACAACTGAACCAGTTGACTTAGAGAGCTTTACTCAATGCCATTATACAGGTACGAAACACATCTACGCTTGGGGGTGCGCGGGAATGCGGAAGCAGTCAAAATAACAAAGATACGGTAGCCTAGGCGTAGACGTTTTTTGGCCAAAACCACCGGGTTTCGGGGAATATTTATAGAATACATAGCCGAGGCTGGAGGGTTTATCTTCGTTTACAGTAGTTAGCTTTTCATATTTCCATTTTCTTTCAGCAGTTCGTACCGTATTTGTTGTTGTTCAGTCTGGAGGAGTCTTTACATATAGACAGTCTTAAAAAAATGTTTACTTGGAAGTTTTCCAACACCGTGAACGACCGCAGCAGTGCAAGTACTGGTACTGAGCTGGATACACAGGCCTAGTTTGCCTTTTTCCAGAGGATCTACTGTAAGATTACCATGTCTCGCACAACTTCATTTAAATCTCGTCCGCATCACTGGCACTCGTTTACGTACATTCATACTTTTCACATCTCCTATTGCATTACCACTGGCAATCTTTCTCAAATACACTCGCTTGCCTCGTACATTCTACCTATGTATTTTTCTTAAACCACTCTTCACCTCTCCTGATCATTCTTCATGGAATATTCCTGGTGTGGTGTGCTCAACAAACTTTAAAGGCATCTGTAAAATAAGTAAATACCCGGTACGTAAATAACAAAGCTCGTGGATAAACGGTTCCTTCAGTGAAATAATATAAATCTAATAATTCATGAAGTTGATGTACAGTACAGTACAGTATAATTTAAATGATTACTGCATATTAGTAATTAGTACTGTACAATATATTAAAATGTGAGGTATGTATTTAAACAAGCTTGAATCAAGGGTTAGGTGCTCATTTATGTTAGGTTTTTTTTTTACTTAATTTATTTTAATTATTTAATTTTATCAAATGTCCTGCTGCTTTTCAGTCATATCGGTATTGGTATTTTCACTAACCTATAAAAGTTAAACTCCTGTGAAAGGAGTCTAATTACATTTTTAACCCCTTCTGTACCAGCGACGTCTTTATATCTTTTTTTCTAGCTATATTTAGATGATTTTGTGCAGTTTAAGAAGGATCTGTGGTATTAAGAAGGGTCAAGTGAGATAGTTTGAAGCCTGTTAATTACTGTAGACCCTCTTTTTAAACTGAATAAAATAGTCTATTAGTAACCAGAATAAAGTTAAAAGGACGGCACTGGTACTGAATGGGTCTAGTACCTATTCAGATGACTACAGTATATTGTAATTTGTGCTGCAGTACTGTATTTATTTTATTCATACTACACTACCCTCGGATGATTTGTGCTGCAGTACTGTATTTATTTTATTCATACTACACTACCCTCGGATGATTTTATGCAACTTAGGAAGGATAGAATGGGTTCAAAGGTTTAGTATCTTGTCTTCAGTAACTGCATACGAGATATTCCTAAGTTGAACAAAATATCCTGAGGGTAGATAACATAAGCAACATTGAAGACGCCACTGCATCATGGTCACTACTTGTCCCAAAATTAGTCAAATGCACCATAGCCAATTAATTATATTACTGTACCAGAGATATTAAATTTCATTTAAATAATCTTTAGTTTGCAAGTTTTACATTTTAATTGTTACTTATGAAGTTATAGGTTGATTCTTTGATTTACAAACCAGGTTATGACATAAATTCAGTGGCTACTTTGATATTGCTTGTGTTTGTGTGAGATGAAACAAAGATGTCGTCTGATAGAACAGTTTTAAGATGTGCTGAGAGTGACTTGCTTGTGCTTGGTGTGCCAATTTTAGATTTTGTTTTTACCAAGTTTTAACTGGGTTTTGCATTTCACGCTGAATTAGTTTGGCTCCGTGCTGTATATCATTTTGTGTTATACAGTAAAACCCTCTTTCAGACCAATCAGTGGGAGACATTGTTCGAAAGTGCAGATTTACGGAAATGTGGAAAATGGGTCTGTCTGATTTATTAACCAATACGAACGGAGATGCAAACAGAAGTGACAGCAAGAGGGTGGAGATAAGGAATGATTAACACTTGGGGATAATTTGCACACTTTTTGTCAACTTTGTACGTATTCAATGTCGTATTGGTTAGCAAACCTTGGCCCAGTCATTCAAATTTGTCATAAATTTTGTTTTTTAATGCTGTATACCGAACCGTTAATTATACTGGTACTATACGTCCGGAAATTTATCTCGGGTTTTTCCAAATTTGAAAAGGAGAGGAATTAATACCATTGCTCACATATATAATCTTGAGACTTTATTTAAAAGAAACCAGTATAAACCGGTAAGATCTGAATCCTATACCCAGTCTGAGGTTTCCTTCGGAGTCTGCAAGAGTGGGGTGTATTGTATGGTTAACATCAATACAGTAGTGCATGGTAAACCTTGATAATTTTGACTGAAATATGGATGGAGGAATAATTTTGATGGAGGGGCATTGACTTGAAATTTCAGTGATATGAGACACATTAAATGCATAAGTGTGTTGATTTTCGGTGTGAGCGTCCTGGGTTCAAATCCCCGGACTGCCACATGTGTGTTAATTTCATTAATCGAGTTTAGGAGTAAAGTTGGTTGGTGGAGAGAACATAATAATTACTCACATCTAGTATACCCTGTTCCAAATAGGTAGGCCAGAAATTGTGAACCCTAACCTCTATAACTCAAAAAGGGCTAGATCAAATGGGCTGTAAATTTCCATGCATATTCCCTGGCTGACCTTTCCCAAATGGTAAAAATATTAGCTCAATTACTCTAGTCGTTTGTGAGTTATAGAGGTTAATGTTCAAGAGTTTTGGTTTACTTATTTGGAAGAGGGTATAGAAACCCATGAGGACTGCCCCCTAAAAAGTCATGGTAGTTAAATCTATATAATTAGAGCAAAATTATCGATGAACTATTGATTTTGACTATTGCAGTGTGAAAATACAGCGAGCCAACATTATTAGTGTGCAACAATGGAATGTGTTGATAGTTTTCTTGCTACTCATTCACAATTATTCTTTAATTTTAAATATAGCATTTTTTTTTATTGTGCTTATATTTATCATCTAAATGCTCCACTAACTTATTGATTGCTTTTGTATTAACTCACTGGTACTAGACTAATGCTTGATTAGATTTATTGCATTTTTACGCACTCCAATATACCTTATTGCACTTGCATTGACGCGCAACTCATTTTTAGTGAATATACAATCACATCTGGTAATCTGAAATTCTTATATCATGCCTAGCGGGATGAATTAAGGGGAGATGCTTGGTTTTATCTGGCTCCCTATTCCCTCTTACTTAACCCCATTAGCTTTCAGACTTTTAAGACGTTCGGCCCATTAGTTTGGCGATTTTAAGATTTTTCGCCCCATTTCTTTGTCAAAATTAACCCGTCCAATACCAGCGACGGCTGGGAGCCGTCAGTAGATAAGTCACTTTCCAGTCCCAGTGACGGCTGGAAGCCGTCAGTAATGTACTTTTCTTGTAACTGCCTGTATCAGGCTGTGCCTGGTACCACGACCGTTTGAGCACTGCTCTTGATATGGCAACACTTCTCAGCTTATATCCAACCCTCTGAAGGCTGGGAGAGCCAGTATTCCTTCATCTCTTGAGGTGGAAGGTTGTTCTATCTTGCCATTTTGGCCACATTGCTTGGGACTGGGGGGGGGGACTTTTATTACTGTATCCTCCGGTACAGTAACTTCTGTGTCATTTAGGTGTCGATTCTTTCTTGTTCCCTAGACCTCCATCAAGCTTAAGCTTACACCCCCTAGACTCCCTTTCAAGATAACTATGTACATTTTTCGGTAGAAATTTTTTTCGGCCAAAGGCTAGGTTCCTCTTAAATTACAGGCTCGCTATCGCTTGCCAGCATTTTTTTTTTTTTTTTTTTTTTTTTTATTACCATAGTTTAACCAGACCACGGAGTCTCATTACGAGACTCGTAGGGAAATATTTAGTGACATTTAAATGGCACAAAAAGTCATAGGGCTGGCACAGGAAAATACTGTAGTGACATTTAAATGGCACAGAAAGTCTTAAAATGGACAGAAATGGGGCGAAAATTCTTAAAATCGCCCAAGTACTGTAATGGGGTCAGCGTCTTAAAATCTCAAAATCAATGGGGCTAAACATGAGGGAGAAAAGGGTCCAGAAAAAAATCCCCCGAGTAGAAATCTCCCCTTAACCCTTTCATGCACCTGGGGTGGCCGTTTAGTATTCAGAAATAGAATGAGCTCAATCGCTCTCCAAAATTAGTTTTCTGCCCACATCTCACTCATAGATAAATGCAGAGTTTGAAGTAACTAGACTAAAGTTTTTTTTAACCCCTTCTGTACCGCAACATCGTTTTTGTTATTCCGGCTACTATTAGACGATTTTAGTAAGCTTAACCCTTTCACGCACATATGACGCAGAGGTTGCCAGATTAGCAATAAGAAATAGAGTTCTCTCTCTCTTATAATCACCTCCCTAAAATTAGTTTTCTGCCCACAGCTAACTCAAAGACAACTGCAGAGGTTGAAGTCACTAAACTAAAGGTTTCTAAATACCCCTGATGGTAACAAAGACTTTAAGTATCCCTAATTGGCTCAAAATCGCGTCATATGTCGGAGAGGGTTAAAGGGACCTCCAGCAAGTAACAGGCTTCAAACTATCTCGCTTTACCCTTTTTATTGCCAGAGATCCTTCTTAAACTGCAGAAAATAGTCTATATATAGCTAGGATAATATTAAAATGACGTTGCCGGTACAGAAGGGGTTAAGCACCCTTGATGGTCATAAAGAATTTTAAGTTTTATAATGTAAAACTTGCAAAGTAAACAAACCAAAACCGGGACGACACAAAAGAAAGGGTGCAAATAGCGTCATGGTGCGCACAAGGGTTAATAAGATCCAATATTTATTATACAGTAGTTCAAAACTAATCTCTATTTCAATTTTATTGGATATGATTGTATATTCTTGGGTGGCAAAAACCCCGGACCATCATAGTTTTCTATCTTGAATGTTGTCACTAATGTCTCGCATCTTAACTAATTTGTATTTTATAAATGTTACAAATTTTAAGCTGATGAGATCTGCTCACTTAGCAATGATTATTTTATGACTGTAAAGCAGTTTTTGTTCAATTCAATTATTTTGTACAAACTCCTGATTACCTACATTTTGCACTTTCCCCTTGAATATTTTATTACAACTGAAGTTATTATAATCTTATTTGTAGCTTGTTTGAGATCTAATTCCTGACTTAAGTCACTTGAACCATCATCACTTGAGGAATTAGTAAAAGAAAGTTGTTGATACCCTGGAGTAAGAGTATAACAGAAGTTTGCTGATGACAGGTTCACAACTGCCAGTAAAATTGAGCAGTGAAAAGGAAGCCAACAGTGTCGGCTAACTCTTTATTGTGAAGCTGATCAAGAGGCAGCGATAATAGCTTGTCGTCCATGACATCGCTAGTGCTGATGTGTCACTTTAGGTAAGATTTTTTTAATAAAAAAAAAGCATCTCTAGATGCAGTAATGTGCTTTGTCATTTCAATTGATGTAAATTGTTATACAGTTGACCCCCAATTTGCGAACATTCACGCAGCGATATTTTGGTTTTACGATCACAAATTACTACCATTTGCTCACTTAAACGCCAAAAATCACTACCAAACTTTTTACTGAAGGCTAGCCTAGCCCAAAACCTTCTCAACACCCAAACAACTCAACTTGTAGTGAAGACACAACATAAACGGTGTTATTAGTTCAAAATTATGATAGATTCCACTGTGTTTACCGTAAACGGTGTATTAGTTCAAAATTATGATAGATTCCACCGTGTTTACCAAGCCTAACAGTCATATCGTCTCATCCACTTCAGTGATTTTTGCAGTGTATTTCCCCATTTTAGCATGAACAAATTTAATTGAATAACACATAAGTACTGACGATTTAAAGCTAATGTTGAACCTTTTTTCCTAAAGTTTGTCATGTATATGCTATTGCAGCATTAATTTATGGTTGTGAAAAAAAGGCTTCCAATTGGTTAGCCTAACCTAAATGTAATTTAGCCTACAAATTGTTCCCCCTGCTCACACTATCCACAGTGGCATTCGTGGTTCATTATTTTTTTCCCTAGATCTACCCATTTCATTGCTAATCTGAATTTTTTCCTCAAGTTTATAATTTATATGCGTATGGCATCAACTCATTATTTTGAAAGATTAAAGCTATTTAGCCTAACCTAACTGTCATTTCGCTTACAAGTTTGGATTTATATTATTATTTTTTTTTTCCAAGCTCTGCAAATTTAATGGCCAATCTAGAACTCTTATCATAGCTTAAGTTTTTATTCATTAAAGCATCCATAGAACACACCAAAAATACCGCTTGTCTGCCTGTTTAGAAAAAAATGGACAGATAGTGTATGCCGACATCGGTAGCAGACGACGCCAAAGCCTGCAACTAAGGGTTACCAAATCAGGCAGCTTAGGGAACGACAACAACAACCAAATCAAAAGATAATAATCCGCTAGATCCATTCTCAAATATTGCTAGAATGACGCTAGACAGTAAATTAGTGCCGAAAATCTCCAGAATAATGAAAGTCTCTAGAATATCTCTAATCTGGCTCAAATCTCCAGAATATCACCAGAATTTGTCGCAAGATGTAAATATTTGCCGCTAGATCAAAGTAAAAACCTCTAGGTCTAGCAGAAAAGTAGCAAAATTGCCAACACTCCTGCTGCTTCCTTATGATCCCATGGTTTACCGGTACTTATGTGTTTTATTGGCCAGTTGGATGTTATATCGTAGATGGTGTAGTTATAGATTAAAGGTGAGGGAGTCATAAAATGCACAAATATTGATTTGGTTTGAGCAAAAATTTGGGTAATACAGGTGGATAGGGGAACAATTCAGGGTCTTGGAACCAAACTAATTAATCCCATTAAGCCATCATTGCACGCAACGTTATTTCTCACTGCGTACGTTTTTTTTTTTTTTTTTTTTTTTATTTTGGAACGTAACCTGTTCGCTAACCGAGGGTCTACTGTATTAACAATGGCATTAACCACATACTGTACAGTAAGCCCCCCTCTCTTTCGGACTAATTAGAGGGAGACCCTGTCCTAAATTAAAAAGTAAAACTTGCAAACTAAATCAACCAAAACTTGGACAAAGACATTATAAAGGTGAAATAACTTATAAAAATTGCTATGTGGAAACGACGCTTACTAAAATAAATTTTATGAAATAAAAGAACAATCCGTGCAAAATATCCAAAAGTGAAACTTCCTCAGACATTTTGGAAGTGTGCAAAATTACAGGGTGATGGTTATAGCCGGATATGTACCGGGATTATACTGTACCCGTTTTTAAATTCTCCAAAAGAGTGGTAAGCGTCCAGACTGAATGCCATTGTTCAAAGATTTATCTTAATCTTTTGGGCTTTACCTATGTCTTATATACTTTATCTGTAAGAGTCTGGTATAATCTAAACTGGATGCCAATTTAGGAAGCCTTAGGTTTCTGGATCCCCTTGGTCTGAAAGAGAGAGTTACTGTAGAGAGTGGTCATATTATAAGATGTTTCACAGTCCGGGTCTAAATTTACGAAGCATTTCTACATCTACTTTTCAATTTCAATAATTTACTCCTAACTCTGTCACTTTTGGTTATACTTAATTAATACACATTAGGCTAGGTAACCAAAGTCCTCTCAAAGATAAACATCCATTTAGAACTTTTATCCATGGTTGAAATATATGAAAAACAAATTTTTTTAAAAATAATAGGGGAGAGACCCTGTTCTTAATTAAAGTAAGTTATCTGCTTCGGTCTCAGATTTTTACTTGGGTCTTTCAAACTTTGTCTAAAAGATTTGAATGATATTCCAAACCAGATACCAGGTGTTAGTATGTTTTCTTTGATAGCTCAAAAATGTCTTCTGGTGTCATGTTTGCCATTATCTTTCCTTCTTGTTTGTATCAATATTCTCTTTCTTCTGTTGCTGGTGTTTTAATTGCCAAGCTTTATACTATCTTTTTTACTTTGTTTCATGTTCTCCTTTCCTTCTTCCTTCACGCTCTCTTGTTTAGTGTTCTCTTTTCCTTTTTCCTTCACGCTCTCTTGTTTAGGGTTCTCTTTTCCTTCTTCCTTCACGCTCTCTTGTTTAGTGTTCTCTTTTCCTTTTTCCTTCACGCTCTCTTGTTTAGTGTTCTCTTTTCCTTCTTCCTTCACGCTCTCTTGTTTAGTGTTCTCTTTTCCTTTTTCCTTCACGCTCTCTTCTGATTCCTACAGTGCCCTCCTTCTCTTACAGTCCTCACCTGCTGCTCATCCTCTGGTTCTTGCCATCCAGGAATGGCTTTTCTGCCTTTATGTACAGTAAATTAAAATGCAGTTTTGTTGGGTGCCAAGTCGTGTTAGTAATGAGTGGGTTGATAACTGCTCGTGCTGCTGTTCTGGGTGGCCCATCCTCTCTTCCGGCCTCTGCTTTATCTACGCTCCATCTACATTCCTTTTGTCGAGATGTCAGGTTCTGTGGTCATCTATTTCTGCTAATAAGCTTCGTACTGTTAAATCTTCTGTTTCCGATTGGTCTAACCCCCTTCTCCTTCTTCGATGTTCGGAAACTGTGTTGGCCCGTTTGCGAATCGGCCATACCTGGCATACCCATTCCTATTTCATATCTCGTACTCCTCCACTTTGTTCCCGCTTTCATATTAGCCTTTCTATTTCCTATATTATCCCCTGTATTCTATGGCCCATTCCCATTTCTTCCCATTTTTGTCTCTTTAGTCACCCTCCACGTCTTGCTGATATTCTTTCATTTTTTTTTTTCTTCTATTGACCGCATCATGTCCTTCCTTCATCATCATATTCAGTTATATGATTTCCATTTTTTCCGTTCTTCATTTTGATTCGGTGCCATATAGCCTCCCTCGTCTGGTGCTAGGAGTTCAATAATGTTCAATGTTTTACTTCGATATTCACTAGGTTTGTAAAATCCAACTATTTTGGGCTCCTAATTGCCTTGGCAAGATGAATATATATAATAGGTAGGGTGTCAAACGAAAGCAGAGTTCAGTATTTTTAGCCTTTACTGTATTATTGTACAGTATATGTAAAGATAACATTACAGTTTCTAGTTAATATGTCTTTGTAATTGATGACCTACCCAAAACACTGCTATTTCATGGTATTTTTCTTGCATTCGTTCTCATATTCAGTCATGTCTTCAAACAAAATTGCTCCAGTTTGACACCCTGATAACAGGACCCACAATGTGTTGTTGTTGTTGTTCCCTAAGTTGCCTGGCCGAACAGCCCCGAGTCCCTAATGAAGGCCATGGCTACGGTCGAGCTTTCCCACAGGGCTCTCAAGGCGTGTAGATTATGTTGTTGGCGTAAGTGATTGTGTGAAATGCAGTCTTCTAAGATTTATTTAACCCCTCGAGTACCAGCGACGCACGTTATGCGTCACCTATGTATGTAACGCTAAACCCCAGCAACTCCTAGGGTGCGTCAGCGTTAATTACTCGTCCTATGGCACCTAGAGGGTTCAAATTTGTGTGGGAACTGCTTTAGTATCCCACGCAACAATACCGATGGTTGGAAACCATCGAAGTCCATGTGCATGGGCGCGCGCGGGAGTGATTTTCCAGTATTTTGCCTACCCATCTCCCCATGTTAATAGCGACTTTCCGCCGCCCCGCAGGACCCCTAAATGACCTAGGTGAGCGTTTTTTTGTGGTTTTTCCTTCATTACTAAACATGTGTTTTTAGATTTTTTTAAACTTACTGGGCCTGGAGTGTAAATTTCTTATAAATCAGCTGGTGCTCAGAGGGTTAATGGTATGGGGTGCTGTGTTACATCCCGGGTCAGGTGTCGTCGATGGAGTCATCCAGGCTCTTTTGATAGTTCAGAAGAGCTGGATGATGCCCACATCTCAACCTGGCCAGGTTTTCTTTTTCTTTCTTAGCATAGGGGCTTCAGAAGATGGATTTCAGGAGGTCGTGCACTGCAGCTGTGTGTAGTCTGAGTGATTGGATGGAGCGGCGAGAGATATGAATATGGATGTGCTTCTGGAAGCTGGTTTGGGGTGGGCAGGGAGGAGAGAAGACAGTACTGTATTTGTGTGTGATATCGTGTGCTGGGTGTTTTGATATTTCTTGATGTCTGTGGTTGTGTTGCCATGTAGTGTAGTGGTTGGTGTGTAGGCTGTAGCCAGGAATTGAGTGCCTCTCATGTCCAGATGGTCTTTGACTTTGAGGACTTTGGTTTCTTGATGTAGGTGATCTGTAGGTGTAGTAGCTGTGCAGCCCGTTGTGTTTTTTTAGGTTTTATTTTGAATAGTCAGCAAGGTCTTATGATGTGTTTCAGCTAGGTTAGAAGCCCAGGTAGGGCTTGCATATTCCATCACTGATCTTATCATATGTATTATGTATTTTGTTTTACTTGATGCTTTCTTTGGTTTTGATTGAAGAATGTAATAGGTAATTACATTACGGTACTATCTAGATAAAAGTGTCTTGCCAGCGTGTAAGCTCTTTCCATGGTGCAATCTTGCAAAACAATTAAATGTATCTTTTATGCCTCGGTAGAACCTGGATCTGGAATTAAGTTACAATTATGAACACCTGATATCCTTGCTAGCTCGTGTACGGTAGGTGTTTCCCCTGATAGCAGATCTCCAAATGTTGTGATCCTGGGCCTTCTCTGTTCCATTGCCTGGCCTGGAGATTATTCTACACTTCCTCCCCCTCTAATTCTTCCTTGGTCTACCCATAGGTACTCTACCTTCCACATTCATGCTAGTAACTTTCCTCACCCAAGCTACTAGCATGAAATGTTATATGTTTTATGTATGGAGAAAAGACCATACCATGTAGCTAGAGTATGCCGAAATCATTGGCTGTATGACTTTTAATGTCTTCAAAAGCTATCTTAGCCTTTTGATGCACATCTATGTTAGCTTGAATTGGCTGGACTTTAACCCACTGAGCACCAGGCAATATAATATAAATGTACACTCCACGACCGGCAGGTTGTCAACAAAATAAAAAAAAATCCAAAAAACACCGGGAATGGGTTAGAAATGAAGGAAAACCACACAAAAAATAACGATCCCCTAGGTCATTAAGGGGTCCTACAGGGCGCCCAAAAGTCGGAATTAACATGGGGAAATGGGTAGGCAAAAACAAGTTTTTGCGTGCTCACGCAGCTCGAATTTGAGGGGTTTAAACCATCGGCATTGTTGCGTGTTACGCAGTTCCCATACAAATCTGAGCCCTCTAGGTGCCATAGGACCGGAGTAATTAACCGTGACGCACCCTATGCAGCCTTGGGTTTTAGCGTTACATACGTTGCCGACGCATAATGTGCATCGCTGGTACTCGAGGGGTTAATACAAGAGAGACTTCTGAACCGGCACAAATGCCTAATATTTACACTGGTAAATTGACTGTGTTATTAATCCTTTATCAACTTTGTCAGTTCACCAGAGTTACATGACCATTCTGTTCCCATTCACCATGCCTTTCATTTCTTGTCCCAACTTAGTTGTCTTCATCTTTTAGTGATACTGTATTCTTGGTGAATCTCCTGGTTTTTCCTGGACATTCTTGTCTTTTCATACCCATTTATGCCTTCTACATGGTGTTCTTTCTTTCCTGTTTTCTTCTATATTTCCTGTTCCTATTGTTGCCTTTTCTCTGTTGTCCTTTTGAAGGCATAGCAGGTCAGGTTGGCACATAACTGACACCAACCTTCAACCTCTGCATTAAAAAAATATCCTAATATTACATATATAGCTTAACTTTTTAGTAGTTAAGAGTTGCTCATCTGGTGTCTAGAGTGAGCATCAATTACTGGAGCCGGCTATCACGACCTATAAACCACCTGCATGTAAGTACAGTGCTTTAGGGCCCAAGTGACATTGTAAAGTAAGTCGGATGAGGATGAATGTGTCATTGGAAGTACCGGTATGTTAAGTGATCAGAAGGAAGACTGTTTGTAAATTGATAATTACCTGAGACGAGGTCCTCGGGAAAGGATTTTCGGGTTAGCGGACTTGACAGGGGACGCTTTAGGGGACTGCATGTGGAGCATAAAAATCGTCCATCAGCTGATCAAGATATACGTTTGCAAAACCTGGGAATCTTTCAACTGATAATGGTCTGTAGACCTCTTGGAAGTGCAGCAGTCATTGAACCAGCAATGGCAAGCTCTCGGATTGGATGATCATCTTCCCCTATAAGAAAGGCTAAAGCCTTGTGGGGGCCACCTGCAGTGATACTTTAATGTAAACGCCAAAAGAAGTTCCACCAAAGGAAGTACAACTGCTTGAGAAGCCAAGGATAATATAATAAGAGATACAAAGTTTTCATGTTATTAGTTTTGGGCCTTCGGCACATGATGCGGGAGGAGTGTTCAGCCTCAAAATACTTGATTGGTGAATGAAAAGTTCCTGAATAGTGCATGAACTGGAAAAGCCTTTTCATTCATACAAACACTGGATAACCATCCTCATGCCACTAGCAGGACATGAAATTGTTAGAATCGTGGTAAATGTTGGTTGGGTAGGTGTTATTTAGCATTGCTTCATGAATTTTATTTTCCTGTTTGATATTGCATTTATTTTTAATATTCAATGTTACTGGTTGGGATGACTGAAGGGTAAAGTTCTTGATACAATAGGTTGTAACTAAAGAGTAGGCATATGCAAATTTTATTTAATAGTGAAGCCTACATGCATATTTTTCATCCCCCTTTTTTAAAAAGTTTAAAAGACAGACCAATCCAGTACTGTATGCACAAGTTCAGTATTACCAGCTTTGTCTGTTTACAGGGTGTCAAACAAAAACTGAGTACTGTATTATTTTTAGTCTTTATTAATGTTTATGTAAAGATTGAATTATGGTTTATAGTTAAAATTGTGTTTGGAGGTGCTAAAATTACCAAAATAAGGCTTATTTTATGCTACCGGTAATTTTTGTACAATCCTTATCATATTAATTTAAGTCTTAACCCTTTCCACCCGGGCAGCATTTTAAAATGACACCGCGGCAGATGGGCAGGAGCCCGGGTGTCATTTTAAAATCCGTAAGCTTGAAAGCCTATTAGGCGTGTTGAAAGCTGTGCGTCCGACGTATGTAAACAAAGCCTGTCTTTGCGTCACCGCACCTCCGAAAACAAGAAGAAGAGTCTGAGTTTGTTATTCTGTTGTCTGCTAGAACAGATTTAGTGTTGAAAAGTGTCTGATATTGCTAACATTACATCGAAACTCTCTCCATGGAAATAGTCATCACAACTGAACTAGTTGACCTAGAGAGCTCTACTCAACGCCAGGCTACAGATACGAAACACACCTACGTTTAGAGATGTGTGGGAATTCTCTAGCAGTTAAAATAACAAGAGATACAGGTAGCCTATTAAAGAAGTTTTTCGGCCAGATCGCCCGGATCTCAATACTGTCCTTAGGAAGACGAGCCCGGGCGGGAAGGGTTAAACAATATTGCTTAAGTTTGGTGAATTTTGGGGTGCAACATGGCAAGCTAATATGCAAGGTATATTTAGTAATGTGAAAATGGTATAGAATTTAAATGTATTGTGTGTTTTCTAGTTTAATGTCGAGTCTTTAATTATTTTTGCTCTTGTTTGGGGGGTTACGACTGGGATTTTTGCACCAAGATCAAATATTTTTGCGCGAACATGGAATTTGGGAATACATACCGAATATGAATTTTATTTTTCGTTGTGAAGACAGATAATCTGATGTAGATGAAAATTTTATTGACGACGGATAATTAATTACTGTACTTGTGTACAGTTGTTAATACTGTATTTTGTGTTTTGTTGAATACTGAACCTTTGAATTTTGCTTGAATGTTATGGATGCATTATTTGATTAATGAAAAATATTTAGTTTTGTTGAACACAAACCAAGTACTGTACTGTAAGTCTATAACTACCTCAAGAAATTTGTTGGTACAATATCATGTCTGGTTAACACACCTGAATTTCTAGAAGCTAAGGAAAGACGTAATTTTAATCTGGTACTTTTTTTATTCTGAAGCAATTCAAAGATACCAGATTTCTGTGCATCCTAATAATAAATAAATAAAAACTATTGGTCATGTAGTTTACATGAAATTCGTGTTATGCAGGTTTCCATATGAGGATAAAAGACTACAAAGGAGCTCAAATACCTTGCCGTTATACAATTCTTAGCCTTTTTCCCAAGGGTAACATTTGGTAACTGCAGTTCAGTGGGTGTAGTCAATTGTAATTACTGTACAGTAGAACCCCGCCCTCTTACACCATATAGCCCTGATACATACCAAGTTTGCTAAATCCTTAGCATTAGCCAAGGCCAGCCCTATGAGAGTTTCTTGTGACTCAGTGGTCTGCTTAACCCTTCCAGCCCGGGTGTCCTGTTAAAAGGACACCACAAAAGAAGGGCAGGAGCCCGGGTGTCCTGTTAATAGGCAGTAAGCTTTCAAGCCTATTCAGCTTGGTCTGAACGCCGTGCGTCCGACGCATGTAAACAAAGCCGATTGTTACGTCACCGCACCTCCGAAAACTAGGAGACGTCGGATCAATGTTATTGTGACGTAAGACGAAATTAGTGTCTGAAAAGCTCCGATATTGTCAACATCGCGGCAAAATTCGCTCCACTGAAATCGTCATCACAACTGAACCAGTTGACTTACAGAGCTCTACTCAACGCCAGTCTACAGATTGAAAACCGCACTAAGTATATAGATGCGTGGGAAATTTCTAGCAGTTAAAATAAACAAAAATACGGTAGCCTAGACGTTTTTCTACAGATTGAAAACCGCACTACGTTTATAGATGCGTGGGAAATTTCTAGCAGTTAAAATAAACAAAAATACGGTAGCCTAGAAGTTTTTCGGCCAGATCGTCCGGATACGACCTCCGTCCTTTGGAGGACCAGCCCGGGCCACGAGGGTTAAACCAATTTAAAAAAAAAAAAAAAAAAAAAAAAAAGGAACCCCGCCCATCCGGTGCTCTCAGATCCGGACAGGCATTTCGATCCAGGCTCATGTTTCAGCCAACCAAACTTGTCTGGATAGCTTCGGAAAAGTATAAGTCAATCCGGAAACTAACTAAACTAATACAAGTTACCGCACATATTGTTTACATCCAGACATATATCAGCCATCCGGATTTGTCTGGATGGCTGAAACCTAAGTCTGGTTGTTGTTGTTGTCATTCCCCAAGCTGCCTGGCCGAACAGCCCCAAGGCCCCGAGCAAGGCCAAGGCCATAACCGTGCGCCCCCACAGAACCCTCACTGCCGACCACAATAAAGCCTGGGTGACCGAAGCCACTCCATGGCGGGGAGCTGAGGAGGGTGCGGAAACGCCCGGGAAACCAAAGCCCCACCCAGGGCCCTGTGCCCCTCAGCAATTATGAAGAGAAAGTTGAGGGGCAAAGGAAAAAATTGTTTAAGTTAGATATCCGGACTGATGTTTCAGCCATCCGATGGCTGAATATATATCCGGACTTTCGGCAGATCCGGACTTATGGCAGATACATAAAATTTTAAGACTGAGTGCTCCACACATGACATGCAGTTTCAGTCTCTTGTCCAGACAGGGTTCTCCCCCAATTGGTCTGGATGGGCGAGGTTTTACTTTTACATCTCTGGATAGTAGACTTCTTATATATCAAGCAATGTTGTGGTGTTTTGAACACCCAATTTTACACAATTTTGTATTACTTTCGTAAGTATGTCTGAATTGCAGTTACCATACCAACATGTGACTGAGAATGAGATACCTGACTGTTTTACTGCTTAATAAAAACAAGTCCTGTCTGAAAAGTAAATTTATTGAAGCTCTCACTCGGGCTCTGGCAATAAACCTAATAGCAATGTTTTCCACTTTATAGCAGATGCTGGCAGCCAACCAGCAGGCGCAGAAGTTAGCTATGACCCAGCAGGCACAGCAGCAGCAGCAAGCAGCCCTGTACATGCAGCAGCAACAGGCTCTGTACATGCAGCAGCTACATGCAGGATACTATCCGGCCCAGGCAGCTGTACAGGCTGCTCCTTCACCTTACCAGCCAGGACAGAACGTTCTTGTCATGGTAAGAAAATAAGGCTATTTTAGACTGTAATTAGGTGTTTAATTTCATATTTTATTGCTAAATCTTCAGTACATTATTAGCCAGCAGTTTCCCATATCCTTGCAAGGGGATTTTTGTATACAGGTGGTCATCAGGAAAGACCTCTGGCCATAAACAACTACTGTATTTAACTCCTGCCTTCTAACAATTCATGATAGTGTGCTGACTGTCCTACAGGGAAGGGACTGTCCCCTGGGGAACTGTCCTGACTGTCCTACAGGGAAGGGACTATCCCCTGGGGAACTGTAATGAGGTATAGTCTGTTTAATTTCATCTGACGGTAAATTGCTATCTCTTCAGTTTGATTACTCAGTTATTATGCAGGTGTTGTAGCAAAATTGGTTATGAAAAATTGTCACTAATATGAAGCAGACATATATAGTAGTTTCACATTTTCGCGTTAGTTACTGAGAAATCAGTTGCCATGGGATTCATCAGGTCCTTTGAACAGATCGTATGTTACTTTTTGCATTGATATTGAATTATAATGTAAAACTTGCAAAATAAATTATTGATTGATTTTTCCTATCTTACAGAATGGGTACGACACTGGCGCTCGGTTCGATGGGATCGCGCAGCCTTCCATCCCACCACCGCCCCCTGGAGTGGCCCCCAACGCTGCCCAGCTGGCTGCAGCCTCGGGAGCCCACGTGGCCGCCTCACAGAAGAAGTCTACCTTCCTCTCTGGGGTGTCGGGTGGAGGTTACACCTTCTTCTAAAGTGGTGGTGCGGCGGTACAGGGCCGAAAATCATATAATGGTGTAACATTATTTTAGAGGTAATCTTCGGAATGCTTTAGATCATACTTTTTTTGTTAGGAATAATACAGTAAAGGAGCATGGTAGCATAGCCTCTTGTTTTTTATTTGGTAAATAGGAATATTGTCTTACTGGTCATGTCTTCACTTGATTTGATAAATTGCATAATTGAAAATGTTGTATAGTACCTCCAATTGGAAAATTAGCTGCACAACCTAACCTTTACTGTAGTTTACTTGATAAAGGGAAAAATTGCATTATTTTACAGTATATAGAATTCTCAGTGATTGGACGTAGAATTTTATTTGAAAAGACGATTCTGTAGAGAAAAAATTACCATTTATCAATGCAGAAGCTGAAGTTGATTTTCTTATTAACTTGCTCATGGGAAGTGCACTTTACTTATAATATTGTAATTTTTTCATTTAAAGTCTGAAATTTATCTCTATATAATCTGTAATTTCCCTTTTGTATCTATGTAGCTCTTCCCAGTCTAGCTGTACGTCAGCCGTGAAGGCATTCTAAACATTCCTGGAAATTTGTTTCTCTCGTAACTTTTGGAATTATTGTCATTTCACCACCATGTAAGGAGTTAGGCATCTTCGATATTAACAACACACAGTCGGGGTCAAGAGTCTGGAGGCACATTCACAAATTTGAGTTCACTTTTGTCTCAAGGTTATTCCCTTGAGGATTATGACGCATTTAGACAGGTTATTCTGGCTATAGTTAGATGATTTTATACATGTTCGGAAGTATGTGTGGGAATTAAAAGGGTAATGACTATCTCAATCAACCCTCTGACTTCCATATACCCATCCTAATCTGAATAAATTATAATAATAGCCAGAAAACAGAAATGAAGTGAGTCATCGATCCTCAAGGGGTTAAGATGAATATATTCCTGACACTGGAGCGAAGCTGAATTATAAAGGCTTAGTTTGGGTGTTTTGTGGAATTACATATCGTTAAAACTGGAGAGCAAACTGAAGTTGGTAGTTGTGAAGGCATTTACGCGACTTTTGGCCCCGACTGTATCTGGCATCACATGAATTAGGTGTTGATCTGCAGTTTATGATATGTACAGTCGACTCGCGAAGTTTCGCTAACCCCCTCCGGCCTCCTGTTTCCGCTGAGACTCCTTGCCTAGAATCTGAAGTATTGTGATATGCAACTGTATCCAACGATTTTAGATTCACGAGTATGAGCTGTGGTTTCAATCATCGGAAGAGGTTAATTTTCACCATTCCTGTATTGTTTTCAGTTACGGGTGGGGTGAGATAGTCTTTTCCCATGTTCAAACTTACAGCCCTATGCATAAGTACGTAGTATTAATCGTAGGACTCAAGACTCGGTGGTTTGGTTAACTATTATTATTACTACTACTGATCATGGGAAGGGTTCATTTATGCTTCTCCATGTTTTTTTTTTTTTTAACTGGGTTGGGATTATGTGAGCCCTCTCCCATGATTGCATCTATGGCTCTATGAATCTCGGCAGTCACATAGAAAAAGGCAAAGAGGCGAAAGGACTCGGTTGTTAGTTGAAGGCACCATTGTCAGTCTATATAGTGGTTACAATGCCTTGCTCCCATGCTTCACAGGGATCTAGGAAACTCCATACAATGCTTTAACCCTTTCCATTAGATCACTTGTTTATTTGTTTTGTCTATGCTTTTCCAGGTAATTTTGTTCAGTGTAAGAATTTCTTGCAGTTGAAGGGTTCCTAGATGTTCTTCGTAAACTGAATGAAGTTGTGATGATAGCAAGAGTATTTTCTAGCTATTTTCAGATTTGGTGCAGCCTGAGGAGAACTTTTTGCAATCAGAGCTATGGTAATTTAGACTCCCTTCACTCTTGACCTTCTAACTGTGCTGAATAAAATTATGTGGTAGCAAGAAAAAAGTTAGAATAAAGGGTTGAAATGATAGACGGTTTTAAGCACTTTATTTTTGTCTTATTCTTTGTCTTATTCTTTGTCTTCTGGGATAGCATCCAAACGACAAATTCATACCTATAACCTGCTACCATTGAGAATATAATAAACACACCATATTCACGTCAGTAATACCTATCTGTCGATCATACCCGACGGTTGGTAATTTGTGTAGGTGAAAATAACTGCCAATCACTACTACTTTAATTTAATTGACCAGCGTTCGGTTGAGTGGCCAAAGATTTCTCGAGTGAATGTTTGAGTTATGGAAGGATTGTTGTATCGTTTCCCACTTAAAAGCAGTGATCTGGTAACCTCTGCCGTAACATCTCGCCAAACGTAGATACGGTATGCTGAATCAGACTGGGATACCTTTTGCCATGTTTTTAGGAAAGGATGGGGATAATGACCAATCTGTTGATGGCGTTTGTTAGCTCTGGTTGATATTTTTTTCAGAGTAAGGCCTGAAGTAAAGTTGGGGTTTGTTCCAGCAGGACACAACATCGATAACAATGTGTAATATAAGCATAAGTTCAAAAAATGCGGCTTCATTTATTGTGGTTCTATATTAAGAAACGGTTTTGTATTGATCCATAAAAATTGAAGCAGTGTTTTTTGCAAATTATGCTCATCATCATCACTGTTAACCCCTTCTGTACCGGCGACGACTTTTGTATTTTATTCTAGCTATATTTGGACGATTTTGTGCAAGTTTAAGAAGGATCTGTGGTAGTAAGAAGGGTTAAGCGAGATAGTGCGAAGCCTGTTAATTGCTGGAGGCCCTTTTTAAACTGAAAAAATTGCCTAATAGTAGCCAGAATAAAGATAAAAGGACGGTACCGGTAATGAAGGGGTTAATGCCCTGCTTGCAATAACCCCAACCTGTTCCTTTTGGCTAGTTGATGATCATGTGCCACCATATACAAATTTGAGAGCGGGGGTTTTCTTACTAGTGTCAAGTGATTTTCCTATAATTATCAGAAAAGAGTCGATACATTTTTAATATCGCCATAAGCTTGGTATTAAACTTTTGCAAGCATTTTTAGATATTTTCTTAAGATTCTTTTTTATTCAGAGTATTGTCCTGAGCACTGACCATATCATTAAATAATGCACACGAAGCAAGACTTTTAAAACTTGATTTTTTTTTCCAGATATCTTGGCTCATGTTTTACACTGTCAGTAAATATATTTTGTTTAGTTTATTCTTCATTATTGTTATCTAGGCAGCAATGTGTACCTCTGATTTAACCCACCTAAATGCTTAAGAGTATAATGTATCGGAAAAAACAGGTTGCCTCATCCAAAAGAAGTTAAGAATCAAATGCTTTTTAATGCCACCGTTACTAATTTTGTAGTGGGACACCGTGGAGTTTATTTGTTATTGTATTCACTTATCATTATAGTTTTAATTTTGTTTTTTTCTTCTTACCAAGTGAAAGTTTTATGTAGTTGATTAACCGTGAACCATATGAAACATTTTTACATTACACACACCGTAGTACTGTGACGTACTTTACCCGTTGCGTTTTATGGACTTGCATTCTGTAGAGTTTCGATTTGTATGCCCGTAAATGAGATACTGTATTTAGATTTATCCATATTTATATACTCTATATGATGCATATATTGACCATTCTGTGTGTTTCTTTGTATAGGGTTCCTCATCATTCACGCCGAAAGCTCAAATACACCACACATGCATAATGAATATAGCAACTATACATACCCGCTGGAAATGTGGTTGTATGTATATTTGTGTATAGCTGCTTTATGTATGCTGTTATAAAGTGATAAATTAAGGTTCTTGCATTTCGTGAACACTCTTAATTCGATTGCTGTGCTTTCCAGATCTGTCAAAAAAAAAGTAATTTGTTTGTTAACTTCAATAACATGAAAGTTGCCACTGTGTTAAAGTAACCTTGTGCCCTAAAAAACAAAAAAAACAAAAAAAAATCCACTACCCATTGTACACCCATGGACAGGAGTAAGTGTCCCACCTTCATAGCTTCAAATTATGTTACCTCTATTAGTTTGATACAAAAAATACTCCAAAACCACTTTGAACAAACTTTGAATATTAAGGTTTAGTTTATGGAAGATTGGATATTTTTTCACTTCTAACTAGAGAGAGAACGGTTAAAATTATGGAGGTAAAACACTACTTTTGGCTGATGCTACCATCCTAATACTATTAGACACATGCAAGCTAATGGAAATAATATCCTACTTAGTGTCTCTTACGTATACTGGCGAGTTGTAGGGTAGCGGCTACTTGAATGCAGTGTCGACTTTGGAATTATTGGCGTTACAGGGTGCTCTTGTTGATTCCTGTAGTGTGAGGTTTGTATGCAACACTTGTAAGCTTGTGAATGTGGTTGCATCTTTAGCTTAAATAATATTAGACTGTATTTACTCTATTTTTTCTTTTGAGTGATTTGGCCTTGTCAAGCCTTTTTAACTTCCTCTGAGTGAATGATGAGAAATGTGTACAATATGGTTTAATGATTGCAGTGCATATACCTGTATAGCAATATAAATTCAGTGTATTCTTACCAAATTTTATATATAAGAGTAGTCTACATTTAGTAGACCATATAGCTGTATATTACTTCATATAATCAATAAACAGTTGCACCAAGCCACTTGATTGATATGTTCCTGATGTATAGGTTTCCATTGTATACTTGTGTATGTATTTTGTCTAGCTTCACAATGATTTCCATTCATTATTCCACCCTGGAACTCTTCCACTCTTTATAACACCTTGGAGTAGTTTATTAATGTTATGTTATAACATCCACACGGCAGGCCCCTTTATATGACGCCCTGGGCAATTCTGTGGAGCACTGCGGGCCCTGTCATGGGAGTAGCTGTATTTCTTTGCATTTCCCACGGTTAAAAAATGCTCCCAGTGCCACCAAGGATCTATCAGGGTACCAGAAGCCACCAGGATGGCTATCCATGTAATGTGAGGCGAGCTCACTCGGCTCAAGAACTCTGGACACGACGGGCCTTGCATACCAGAGCACGATTGTGCAATCAATTATTGTTTGCTCTGCTGTTAAAACACTTCCACTTCCTCGCGTGATTGTGAACGCTGCAGGACAGCTAGGAAGAAGATTGTAGTATCTTCCTTCAAACCAGAACACAAACTTCATACCACTTTTTTTTTTTTTTTCCCACCCGTAACCCTTTGTTTTGAACGAGTGAAAAAGCCTGTTCGGAGCCTTCGCTTCCCGGAAGGTGAAGTAGTGTAAAGTCAGTGAAAATAGGTTAGCCTAAACAGTAATCAGATGCGGAAATACCCTGAGCCGACCAGGCCAAGTGGGATATCTCTATTGGTCTAACTGGTAAAGCTCGGTTCACACATGCACAAATTAACGTCCCGTCCATCCCCGACCCCTTAATTCGCCGTGCCTAGGCGGCGTCCTTTTTGTGCAGCATAAAATGGTCCGTGTGGATCGGGGCAACTGCCAGAAAAAGTGTTATGTCGGGGACACCCACAGGACACACACGGGAGCAGTCGTCGTCTGGACGACGACTGGTGGCGTTTACACGACGATTAACGGGATGAGAACGGCGGAAAAAAAACTTTGGAACGGCCCTAGTGGCCATCGTGGCCACATGGGGCCTCCAGATTGATGCCGTCCTGCCTATTTTCTTTGTCGGGGACGGACGTGACGTTAATTCGTGAATGTGTGAACCGAGCTTACGGTGTCTGCCTCACAACCCAAGGGTCCAGGGTTTGATATTTTCGGGAGGCTATTCCCGCATCTAACTAAGTTTAGGCGTGTTGGTAAAATTGTTCAGATGGTTGATAGTAAGATCGGAGCTCCACAAATCCTCTTTCGGGTATGGTGTAAAAACCAATTCCTACAGGGCCAGCCCTGTGAGAGAGTTGTTCTAGACTCAGTGGTCTGGTTAAATATACTTTTAATTAATTAATTAACTTGCGAGTTTCAGGCTATAAGGAAGTTGGAGCTGTAAACATCGATATATAACAGCCATGCAAAATTTATATAGGTTTCTAATGGAAAAAAAGTATATTGAATTGAGTTTTATGTATTTATTAATGAACTATGACCGTATATTGACTGGTACTTCTAAATATTGATGTCTACAACTCCAACTTACTTATAGAACGAAACTCGAAAGTGGTCAATTGGCATTTTCTATGGTCTGGGGTCTGTCTTTGAAATTACATGGCTGAGGTTGACCTTCGTGACCCCTGCTAATGCTCCCCTCTGTTTGTCTTTGTTTTGGGTCATGCACATTGAAAATTAATACAAACGTAAGAACATAAGATAACGGTAGTCTGCAGAGAGCCGATTGGCCCACACAAGGCAGATCCCTTTCACACCCAACTACCATATGCAATTAAGACTTCGAATATTATGGATATTTTTTGTCATTCTTCATTGTACTCTCTCCAAGGAATCTGTCCATTCTGTAATAAGGACACCAAAATTGAACTGTACAGTGCTTAACCCGTGATGCAGGTAAATATGGTAATGGGTAGTTAGCATGGGTGGAGTTTTGGGCAGCTCAGTGGAGTATCTCAAATATTTCAACTGAGGCTGAAATTAAACGTCAACTGTGTTGGCTTTAGCTAAACAATTGGGTTGCCAACAATAATTCTTTCTGATTTACTTCTGTGAAGGAAGTTCACTCTATTAATGCAACCATTATTAATGGTTTCTAGGGTGAACATCCTTCACATTAGTTTGATATTGAGTTTACTTTGAGAATGCATGCTTAAGTTTAAGCATTTGAGGTGCTCCACTGGGCTGCTGAAAACACCACCTTGTTTAACTACTTCAGGGGGTAGCGTCCCTGCCGTATGTGAGCTAACGTCAATAACACTTTCTCTTCATAATTGCTGAGGGGCACAGGGCCCTGGGTGGAGCTTTGGTTTCCTGGGCGTTTCTGCACCCTCCTCAGCTCCCCGCCATGGAGTGGCTTCGGTCACCCAGGCTTTATTGTGGTCGGCAGGAGGGGTTCTGTGGGGGCGTTCGGTTATGGCCGTGCTCTGGGCCTTTGGGGCTGTTCGGCCAGGCAGCTTGGGGAACAACAACCACACTAATGTCGCTATGGGAAACTTTCAACCTTGAGCCTCCAGATGCCATCCCTTCACTTTACCATGCTAATAAATATGGCTGCAGTATTGCTTATTTCTGGTCTTATGATTTTGCATGCGTTCCATTGCATTCATATTGCAATAGGACAACTGGAGGATCCATTGCATTTTTAATGCAAGGGGTCGATTGGAGGACGACACCCTCACCTTCATCTACTGTATAGTCCATTCATTATAGGTAGCGTTGGTCAGAAATTGTAACCTCTAACCTCTGTAGCTAAATATGAGCTAGGGAAAACTGGCTGTAAACCTTTTTGAAACAAGATGAGTATTAGTCATTTCTGGCACATTTAAATTCCTTTGGGAGCTAAGTTTTTTTTTTAGAAACTTTTTAGTTTAGTTAGCCAAACTGTTTCAGTTTTCTCTAAACTGTTCCTAAGAAAACTAACATTAGAGGGTAACCCAATTCAGATTTTTATAGGACTAAAACATTGTAAATACTGTATAGGCTACTAATCATGGGTAACCATCCACACCTATTCCCTGGCTGACTCTTTCCAAATAGCAAAAATATTAGCTTGCTTACGATAGTCGTTGAGTTATAGACGTTAGTGGTAAAGATTTTGGCCTAATTATAATGAACCGGGTATAGTGTAACTGAAGGAACTAACCACCACAGATCACAGTCGATGAAGGTGAGGTTTAGATGTGAGGATGAGATCTTCCATTTGTTCATATACATTCGCACCCAATTTTAAGGCAAATTATTATTTTTTTATCCCGAGACCTCCATCAAGCTATTAAAAATATCCCCAAGAACCCCCTTCAAGATAAATTTGTAAAAAAAAATGGTAGATAAATGTTTTGGCCAAAGGCCAGTTCTATCTGAATTGTGGGCTCGCTTACGCTCGCCAGCAAAAAATGGCACAAAATGTCATAAAATTGACATTGAGTAGGGCGAAAATTCTGAAAATCGCCAAATTAATGGGGCGAACATCTAAAATGTCAAAGCTAATGGGGCTAAACATGAGGGAGAAGTGGGTCCAGAAAAAAATCCTCTTAAGTGGATTCACGATGCCAATGTTAGCAAGGTAATATGACTGGGGTGACATCTGGTGAATCTAAAATATTTGAAAGTCTCCCATTGTTTTAAAGTGGCTACCTGTCTTATGAATCATCTTATGAGCGATAATATGGTAGTTTATTTCCATTATGTTTAACTCTTAGAAGATACGATGATGCTTTTCTTTTCTGTTTTCTGGCTGTCAGACGATTTTATTCATATTAAGAAGGGTATGTGGAAGTCAGAGGGTAGATTGAGATAGTCTTTACCCTTATAATTCCCACAGATCCTTCCTACATTGTATAAAATCGTGTAGACTAACAGTAAAGCTAGCATATATGAAAGAATGGCATGACTTGTACAGAAGTAGTTAATTAATTATAGAAAGGATAGATAACGACTTTATCAACGACTTTACTGTTATTGACGTTTAAGGGGGATTTTTTTTTTATTGTTTATTTATTTATTTATTTAATATGATTGTTTTTTTTTTTAGTTTCCTTCCTAGACCTCCATCAAGCTTAATAATATGGAGAGTGAGAACATGACTAAAAGAGTGTATGAGAATGAGGTGGAAGGGCAGAGAGGAAAATGTAGACTAAGAATGAGATGGAAGGATGGAGTTGAGTGATATGAGTGAAAGTGATGTGGGGTGGAAGGAGGGGCACCGGCTGATATTGGGGGGATGCTACTCAAGTGGATTAGGTCATGTCTGATTGTTAAGAAGCAGAGAGTTAGTATCAATGGTGTAAAATCGGACTGGGGATTAGTTAAAAGTGGGGTCCCCTAAGGGTCGGTTTTGGGGCCCCTTCTGTTCATTATCTACATAAATTATCTTGACTCCGGCATAAAGAGTAGGATCAGTAAATTTACTGATGATACTAAAATGGGTAGGATAATAGAGTCGGCTAGCGACAGGGAATGTCTTCAAAAGGATCTCGATCTTTTGCACGAGTGGTCCATAAATTGGCAGACAAGTTTCATTGTTGACAAATGTAAGGTATTAAGGATTGGAAATCGTAATTTAGAAACGAAATACAAACTAGACAATGGCCCCCCTGGTACTACTTTCCTTGACGCGGTTGGGGGGCTTCGGGGCCGGCGACTGGAGCTTGATGGGGGATGGTTGTGGTACTTACCCTTCCTATCTCCCCTCGAGCTTTCGTCCTCAGCTTGACTAATTTTTGAGTAGTTTTTCATTCCTCATTCTATGATTTTCCCCTTCTATTCTTATTCTGTCCCATGTGGTTGTCCTCGGGCAGCCTATATCTCATGTCTCCCTGGCCTGGCTAGGTAGCAGACTTCTGGCCTGATTTGTCTCTTCGGTTGCTGATGTGGCCGGACTGACTTGATTCCCTTTGTTAATGCATTTTTTGCTTCCCGATGTGATTTTTTCTACTTTCGACCTGATCTTTCATTCTTCGCCCTGATCACTTCTTAGTTGGTGTTGCGGTGTAGCAGTTCTTGCCTCATCCTTCGGCCCTGCCCTATGAGAGCTCTGATGTGGAGCTCATGTGGTCCGGCTGAACTGGTGAAATGGCGAGAAATGTCTGCGTGTCTTCACCTTCCTCGATTTGTTCCCCTACTGCCCTTCCCGATCTATCTTGACTCGTTTAGTTATATATCTTGATTGAATCCTTCGGGCCAGCCCTATGAGAGTTCTTTTGTAAAGCTCAGTGGTCTGGTTAAACTAAAATTAAAAAAAAAAAAAAAAAAAAAAAAAAAAAAAATAGACAATGTAGATTTAGATAACTCAGAGTGTGAGAAGGATCTGGGGGTGCTCGTTAGTAATGATCTGAAACCAAGAAAACCATGTATAAGTGTTAGGAACAGGACAAATAGAGTTCTAGGATTCATATCTAGGATTGTTAGCAACAGGACTGCTGAAGTTTTCTTAAAACTATACTTAGCACTAGTAAGACCCCATTTACTATGCTGTCCAATTTTGGCGCCCTTATTACAGAATGGATATCGACCCTTTAGAGGCGGTCCAAAGAAGAATGACGAAAATGATACATAATATTAGAAACTTATCGTATGAGGAGAGGTTGAAAGCCTTAGGCTTGCACTCACTAGAAAGACGAAGATGTAGGGAAGACATGATAGAGGTATTTAAATGGATAAAAGGTATAAATAAGGGAGATATAGATGAGGTATTAAAGCTAAAGAACGGCGACATATCCCGCTCAGATGGTTTCAAGTTAGATAAATTTAGATTTAGGAAAGATATAGGAAAACACTGGTTTGGGAGTAGAGTTGTTAACATGTGGAATGGACTACCCAGAGCAGTAATTAGCTCAGGAACAGTTGAAAGCTTTAAGCGTAAGTTGGATTCCCATATGGATGATATAGCGAAGAATGACAAAAATGATTCATAATATTAGAAATCTACCATATGAAGAAAGGTTGAACAAATTAGGCTTACATTCGTTAGAAAGACGCAGAGTTAGAGGGGATATGATACAAGTGTTCAAGTGGTTCAGTGGGGTAAATAAAGGAGACATGAAAAATGTACTGAAGCTCAGTGATAGCGAAAGAACTCGAACAAATGGTTATAAATTAGATAAATTTCGTTTCAGAAAAGATATAGGCAAATATTGGTTTGGTAACAGAGTTGTAGATGGGTGGAATAGGCTACCAAGTGATATAGTGGGATCAAGAACGATAGGGAGCTTTAAGATAAAATTAGATAGGCTTTGGACGATATTGGGTTTGAGGTGTGAGGGGGATCTACCAGGTGTGGGCCAATCGGCGCTCAGCAGACCCCCGTTATCTTGTGTTAATCTCTGACCGTTTTGGTGGGGTCAGTACTCAAGGTATTAGTGAGTTAGGCCTATAATTGGGGTTGGGTGTGACAGGGATCTGCCTTGTATGGGCCGATCGGCCTTTTGCAGACTCCCATTTTCTTATGTTCTTATGTTCTTATATGGGCTGGGTGTGAATAGGAGCTGCCTCGTGTGGGCCTCATGGCCTTATGCAGTTTCCCGCGATCTTATGTTCTTATGCTAGTGCATTTATGCAGAAGAGATAGGGAGATGGGGTGGGAGGGGCGATTCATTCTGGCCATCCCCTCGGGGATTGAGGCGTCTGACGAGAGAGAGATATATATATACAGTATAGAGAGAGAGAGACACGT
>CM064495.1:3231665-3234165 GCA_032716605.1 Paralithodes platypus
ACAGCTCGGTACATGGTCAAGGGACAGTAGTGACCACCCCAATTATTCGCTTCATTATGAGGATTAAGCCATAGTGGGCCAGTGGTAACGGCAGGGGAGAGGGAGGAGGGAAGGCACATTCCACTCAGGAGAACAACTAACTGGGGTTATCTCACTACGATTTCGGATACATAAGAACAATTAAAAAAACAAACACAACAAATACACACAAAAATGCAAACAAATATAGTAATAATGATAATAGTAACATATGAAAAATGGAAATCTGCAGAAGTCTTATACGGGAGGCCATTTTCTTTTCCAGTAAATTATTTCGATCATCCGCTGTTGTCGACGAAACACTACGCAAAATCGCAATGTCAGAGATGCAGTTGAGTGTACGTAATCTACTGAATGACTCTCTCTCTCACACACACACACGCTTATATACACATGCATACGCACAACCACACACACATACATACATATACTCTCGCACTCTCATTTTCACTCTCTCTCTCTCTCTCACTCACTCTCTCACACACACACACACACACACACACACACACACACACACACACACACACACACACACACACACACACACACGGGGGGGGGGGGGGGTGGGGGGGGCGGGCGGTCATTTAAGGGGGACTATTTTTCTTCTATTGTACTTTTCTTTATATTTTAGAATGATTTAAGGGGGACTATTTTTCTTGTCTTTTACTGTTCTTTATATTATAGAAAGGCCTTTGTTCTCCGAGCTAGTCCGTCTGCCTGTTGACCCGTCTCGCCTTGAGAGAGATTCACATATTTGCATTACACCCCCGCATCTCGCCAATTTATTATATGCAACTGAGATGGAGTAGTTCGTAAAGAGATTCACATATTTGCAGTACACCCCGCATCTCGCCAATTTATTATATGCAACTGAGATGGAGTAGTTCGTAAAGAGATTCACATATTGCAAGTAGTCACCCAGCATCTCGCCAATTTATTATATGCAACTGCGGATGGACGTATTTCGTTTAAAGAGATTCACATATTTGCAGATACACCCAGGCTATCTCGCCCTTTATTATATGCAACTGAGATGGAGTGGTTCGTAAAGAGAGATTACACATATTTGCAGTACACCCCGCATCTCGCCAAATTTATTATATGCAACTGGGGGGGGGAAGATTGGGAGTAGTCGTAAAGAGATTCAACAATATTTGCAGTACACCCCGCATCTCGCCAATTATGATATGCAAACTGAGATGGAAGTAGTTCGTAAAGAGATTCACATATTTGCATTACACCCCCGCATCTCGCCAATTTATTATATGCAACTGAGATGGAGTAGTTCGTAAAGAGATTCACATATTTGCAGTACACCCCGCATCTCGCCAATTTATTATATGCAACTGAGATGGAGTAGTTCGTAAAGAGATTCACATATTTGCAGTACACCCCGCATCTCGCCAATTTATTATATGCAACTGAGATGGAGTAGTTCGTAAAGAGATTCACATATTTGCAGTACACCCCGCATCTCGCCAATTTATTATATGCAACTGAGATGGAGTATAATAGATCGTCGAGTCGTAAGCCTTAACCCCTTGAGGATCATGATGCGCTCTGACAGTTTGTTCTGGCTATCATTAGAAGATTTTATTCAGCTTAGGTAGGATCTGAGGGAGTTAAAAGGGTAAAGAAGACGGCGTCAGTCAACCCTCTGACTTCCATATGCCCTTCCTCATCTAAACAAAACCGTCTAATAATTAGCCAGAAAGCAAAAATAAATAAAAATAAAAGTGCTTCATCGATCTAGGAGGGTTAATTTCTTCGCACCCATTTCAATCTGCATCGAACCCAAGCGAGATAATGTCCCCCCCCCCCCCGATACCGATGATATTATGCGCAACTGCGATAGGGTGCTTTGTTCAGTCACTCGTAAACATTCGTGGACCGCCTTATGTTTTCCTGTATATCTGCAATTAAAACTATCTGGTGTAAATTCCGGATGGATTATGGTTTCCAATAGTTAAATACAACAAAAGAAAACAAAAAGAAAAAATAAGGAGAAGAGGGAAAAAGGAAAGAAAACAAAACAATAGGAAAAGTGGGGATTGGGATTGAGTAAATAGAAATACAAACAGTATAGTTTTGTAGTTGATGTAGAGATAATTGTATTCATAAATTCGTTTCCAGAGATTATACTTCCATGATTAGAAATAGGTGTGGTTCACGATTTGTTATGAGTGACTGTAGAGTGTCTGTCTATCTACATTTGGGAAGAGTCAGAAGAGTCAGTCAACCAGTCTGCCCATTTGCTCCAGCCCTTTTTGAGCTACAGAGGTTTGGGGTCAGGATTTCTGGCTTACTTCTCTCTTTCTCTCTGTATATATATATATACTGTATATATATATATATATATATATATATATATATATATATTAAAGGCACTCTAGATCCTAGGCCGATACCAATAACGTATTTGATTGGGTGGAATGTGCTCGTATGATGTATCAATGATTTA
>CM064495.1:3239165-3256665 GCA_032716605.1 Paralithodes platypus
AGGTATACATAGAACATTCACACATACATACATAGGCCTACATACACAGGCCTACATACACACCTATACATAATACATACATAGATATACATAGAACATACACACACATACATACACACACATACATACACACAAACCTATACATAATACATACACATATAACATACATACATACATACATACACACATACCCCCCCATTAGTTTGTCGATTTTAAAACCTTTCGCCCTATTTCTTATTTGTCAATATTTAGACCTTTCGTGATAATTGTCAATATTTAGACCTTTCGTGATAATTGTCAATATTTAGACCTTTCGTGATAATTGTCAATATTTAGACCTTTCGTGATAATTAGGTGTCGATTTTTTTTCCTGGCGAACGATAGTGAGCCTGTAATTTTGGAAGAACTGGCCTTCGTCTTAAAACAGTAGGCTGAATGTGGCCGAATGGATACAACCCAGAGAGAGAGAGAGAGAGAGAGAGAGAGAGAGAGAGAGAGAGAGAGAGTAACATACATTACAAAATACAAAAGAGAGAGAGAGAGAGAGAGAGAGAGAGAGAGAGAGAGAGAGAGAGAGAGAGAGAGAGAGTAACATACATTACAAAAGAGAGAGAGAGAGAGAGTAACATACAATCATTACAAAAGAGAGAGAGAGAGAGAGAGAGAGAGAGAGAGAGAGAGAGAGAGAGAGAGAGAGAGAGAGAGAGAGAGAGAGAGAGAGAGAATTACAAAAACCTATGCAGGTCTTTTTGTCAATTTCCCTACAGGACCCATGTGTCACCTAGGCTACCAGTACTTCTAGGCCTCCTGACACGATGGTTATTTGACACCTCGGGATCACACAGGTACTTTTCGCTCACAAATTATTTCGTCCACAGTCGCTAATTCGTTTATATAGAAATCACCCACAGCTAAACAGATCTAGCTCCATCTAACCCCACAAAGTATATTAAGCTGATCTTTATTATTCCAAATAACCCTAACCAATCATAACCGCACAGACTCCAAAATGAACCTAGCCTAACTGACTTTAAAATCGACCACTTATGAGTTTCAGGTTATAAGGAAGTTGGAGCTGTACACATCGCTATTAAACCAATATGCAATAATTATGTAGGCTTCTGGTGGATACAAAATATGCCGCATTGGGTTTTATGTAATTATAAATGTGCCACAACCATATTTATGCAGGTAATTATTTAAGCAGGTAATTATGTTGACTGTCTTGATAGCGTGATGCATAAGTGCGCGGGATTTCGATGTGGAGTATCCTAGGTTGAGTCCTTGGAGTGCCACATGTATTTGTTGATTGCATTAATTGAGTTTAGAGGTGAAGTTGGTTTTTGGAAAAAACATGATAAAAAATGTCGATGTTTACGGCTCCAACTTCCTTATACCCTGAAACTCACAAGTGGTTAATTATTGTGAGCCAAGCCAATCAAATGTGAGGGGAAAAGGCCCGGAGCGAATTGACTTGTTACCCCTGTACCCTGTCAATCAAGCCGCGGGGTCTGTGGTCCAAAGGTGAACGGTAGGAAAGGTGTCGCTTCATTAAGGGGGCCCAACTGTTTTTTTTCCTCTCTCTCTCTCTCTCTCTCTCTCTCTCTCTCTCTCTCTCTCTCTCTCTCTCTCTCTCTCTCTCTCTCGCTCTCTCTCTCTCTCTCGCTCTCTCTCTCTCTCTCTCTCTCTCTTGTAATGTATGTTACCTGTCTAAACTCAACCATGGGTCCTATAGTTACCTTCACCTATTATACAGTAGAGTAACATTTTCGGGAAAAAGTGCGTGAATCCCCCATTACAAAAATCCTCTATATGTCTCTGCGATATAACTAAAGGAATACAAAAGAAAAACAAAGAAAAGAAGTTCCCTTAAGGGGAGGTTATTAGTTGTTTCCTACTCCTCCAGCAATCTTAAAATTTCACTCCCTTGACCCCCTTTCAAGATAAATTTGTACATTTTTCGGTAGAAAAATGTCCCGGCCGAAGGCCGGTAACTCTTAAATAACAAGCTCGCTATCGCTCGCCAGGATAAAATCGATACCTATATGGCACGAAAGGTCTTAAAATTGACATAATGGGGGCGGAAATTCTTAAAATCACCAAACTAATGGGGTAAACGTTTTAAAATCTCAAAAGCAATGGGGCTAGACATGAGGGAGAAAGGCTTCAAGAAAAAAGTCCCTCAAGTGGAAATCTCCCCTTAACGGCCTGGTAGGGAGACAACAGAAGACTTCAACAGGGGGAGACTGACTGACAAGGGTTCACAGGGAATCCATACCATCATTGTTTGTGGGGTCTCTTGAGAGGTGCTTGTAATCCAATCTGTTTGTTATAATAATAATAATAATAATAATAATAATAATAATAGTTCTTAAAGCTAGCGCATGCACCAGCTAAGGATAACCCAATAAGGCCGATTAGGCGTATTTCCATTGGGGTCCTGTACTATTAACCCATCCCCTTGCTCATGAGGGACGGTAACGACTCAGTGCTTGTGAAAAACCTTTAATGCACCGAGCGTGGGCGCGATCCTGGGCCTTCTGGGTGGAAGTCCAAGACGCTAGTCACTACACCAGCGAACCGCTGTTAGTTTTGGCACTGAGGCGTACTGAGTCTAGTTTCGGGCGTGGAGTAAGAGGTAAAGGCGAATTAGTGCGTTGCTGTTAGCTTAACCCCTTCATTACCGGCGCCGTCATTTTCATTATATTCTGGCTACTATTAGAGGATTTTATTCAGTTTCAAAAGAACCTCTCCAGCAATTAATAGGCTTCAAACTATCTAACTTAACCCTTTTTGCTACCACAGATCCTTCTTAAACTGCACAAAATCGTCTACATCTAGCTAGAAAGAGTAAAAGAACGGCCTCGGTACGGAAGGGGTTAAGAGACAAAACATAAAATACATTGCTGCTGCCGTGCATTGGCTTGTAGCATTTAGAGTTACATTTAGAAGCACTCCTAGGTATTTTGTTCTCTGTGTGATACGCTCAATACATTTTCTGTGTGATACGCTCAATACCTTTTCTGTGTGATACGCTCAATACCTTTTCTGTGTGATACGCTCAATACCTTTTCTGTGTGATAGGCTCAATACCTTTTCTGTGTGATACGCTCAATGCCTTTTCTGTGTGATACGCTCAATACCTTTTCTGTGTGATACGCTCAATACCTTTTCTGTGTGATACGCTCAATACCTTTTCTGTGTGATACGCTCAATACCTTTTCTGTGTGATACGCTCAATGCCTTTTCTGTGTGATACGCTCAATACCTTTTCTGTGTGATACGCTCAATACCTTTTCTGTGTGATACGCTCAATACCTTTTCTGTGTGATACGCTCAATACCTTTTCTGTGTGATACGCTCAATACCTTTTCTGTGTGATATGCTCAATACCTTTTCTGTGTGATACGCTCAATACCTTTTCTTTGTGATACGCTCAATACCTTTTCTGTGTGATACGCTCAATACCTTTTCTGTGTGATACGCTCAATACCTTTTCTGTGTGATACGCTCAATACCTTTTCTGTGTGATACGCTCAATACCTTTTCTGTGTGATACGCTCAATACCTTTTCTGTGTGATACGCTCAATACCTTTTCTCTTAGATACGCTCAATACCTTTTCTGTGTGATACGCTCAATACCTTTTCTGTGTGATACGCTCAATACCTTTTCTGTGTGATACGCTCAATACCTTTTCTGTGTGATACGCTCAATACCTTTCTGTGTGATACGCTCAATACCTTTTCTGTGTGATACGCTCAATACCTTTTCTGTGTGATACGCTCAATACCTTTTCTGTGTGATACGCTCAATACCTTTTCTGTGTGATACGCTCAATACCTTTTCTCCATTTGGTATTAATATTTATTGTTTCGGGAGCCTATTTGTTGTATCTGGCATTCGTTTTCATTAGAGGACATAATAAGCAAGCAAACTTCTCAACAATAATTCAACTAAATATCATAATAACCCCACCATTTTTGACATTGAAAAAGAAAACAAAAACCATAATAGAAAAACAGAAAAAACAACAAGCTAAGCAAGCATCTATAGTATAGTATTCTCGCTAGTTCACCCTTGCGTGCGTCTCCAGGGTTTGTTTACATCCTAGTGACCACAGACAATAGAGCATCAAGGTGCGGAATACGAGATGACAGGCCCGGCGCATTACGGAGCTAAATAATTCACCACTTGCGAGTTTCAGGCTATGAGGAAGTTGGATCCGTAAACATCGATATAGAACCGAAATGCAATAATAATGTAGGTTTCTGATGGCTGGAAAGTATGATGAATGTTGTTTTATGTATTTATAAACGTACACAAACTGTATGTTAGTTGGTAATGCTGCTTAATATCCAACTGTATGTTAGTTGGTAATGCTGCTTAATATCCATGTTTATACCTCTAAAACAAATATCCATGTCTATACCTCTAAAACAAATATCCATGTCTATACCTCTAAAACAAATATCCATGTCTATACCTCTAAAACAAATATCCATATCTATACCTCTAAAACAAATATCCATGTCTATACCTCTAAAACAAATATCCATGTCTATACCTCTAAAACAAATATCCATGTCTATACCTCTAAAAAATCCATGTTTATACCTCTAAAACAAATATCCATGTCTATACCTCTAAAACAAATATCCATGTCTATACCTCTAAAACAAATATCCATATCTATACCTCTAAAACAAATATCCATGTCTATACCTCTAAAACAAATATCCATGTCTATACCTCTAAAACAAATATCCATGTCTATACCTCTAAAACAAATATCCATGTCTATACCTCTAAAACAAATATCCATGTCTATACCTCTAAAACAAATATCCATGTCTATACCTCTAAAACAAATATCCATGTCTATACCTCTAAAACAAATATCCATGTCTATACCTCTAAAACAAATATCCATGTCTATACCTCTAAAACAAATATCCATGTCTATACCTCTAAAACAAATATCCATGTCTATACCTCTAAAACAAATATCCATGTCTATACCTCTAAAACAAATATCCATGTTTATACCTCTAAAACAAATATCCATGTCTATACCTCTAAAACAAATATCCATGTCTATACCTCTAAAACAAATATCCATGTCTATACCTCTAAAACAAATATCCATGTCTATACCTCTAAAACAAATATCCATGTCTATACCTCTAAAACAAATATCCATGTCTATACCTCTAAAACAAATATCCATGTCTATACCTCTAAAACAAATATCCATGTCTATACCTCTAAAACAAATATCCATGTCTATACCTCTAAAACAAATCCTTATAGCCTGAAACTCGCTACTTGTAAATCGGAAGGAAGTCGCTATTATCTTGAAATATTGGCCGCGCACGGAGAATGGTTGTTTATGTGTGACGTCACGGAAGGCTACGCGTGACATTACCCCTACGTAAAGTTCATGGTCCGCTCTGCCAATGGCGGTATGGTCCCGGACAAAAGACATAATGCCGTCAGAGAGGAAGCGGAAAGGTCAGTCGCATTCCCCTCTTCAAAGTTTGATTCATATAGGCTCTCTTAAGGGGAGGTATTTAGTTTGTTCCCTACGTTTTCATAAAGCTTAAAATTACACCCCCTAGACCCCCTTTCAAGATAAATTTGTACATTTTTCGGTAGAAAAATGTCCCGGCCAGAGGCCGATTGCTCTTAAAATACAGGCTCGCTATCGCTCGCCAGGAAAAAATTGACACCTTAATGGCAAGAAAGGTCTTAAAATTGACAGAAATGGGGCAAAATGGCTTAAAATGTCTAAACTACTAGGGCGAACGTCTTAAAATCTCAAAAGCAATGGGGCCAAACATGAGGGAGAAAGGGGTCCAGAAAAAAATCCCTCAAGTGGAAATCTCCCCTTAACGGCAATTTTCGTGGATCTGCTCGAACTTTTTTTTTTTTTTTTTTTTTTTTCCGACAACTTCGACCAGTATCTGCATCTCTTCAATAATTAGGAGACTCTCTTTGTGTTAATTAAGGGGAGATCTCCACTTGAGGGATTTTTTTCTTGACCCCTTTCGCCTTCATGGTTAGCCCCATTGCTTTTGATATTTTAAGACGTTCGCCCCATTAGTTTGGCGATTTTAAGAACTTTCACCCCATTTCTGTCAATTTTAAGACTTTTCGTGCCATCTAGGTGTCGATTTTTTCCTGGCGAGCGATAGCGAGCCTGTAATTTAAGAGGAACCGAATTTATCTTGAAAGGGGCTCTAGGGGCTGTAATGTTAAACTTGATGGAGGTCTAGCGAACTAACTAAAAACCTCCCCTTAATATCAGCAAATGGACTGGAAGCTGATCATTATAAAAGGGTTGAAACTTGATAAGATATTAAATTCAGAAGTTTCTATAACAGATTTGCTAAGAAATTATGCTGAAAAAAAAAATGTTCGTGGAACTCAGCCTTTGATAGGTGGTCCTCGGTGTAGGGGAAACTAGTCTAGTTATGCTTGTGTTGGTGTGTTAAGGAGAGATCTCCACTTGAGGGATTTTTTTCTTGACCCCTTGCTCCCTCATGTTTAGCCCCATTGCTTTTGATATTATAAAACGTTTGCCCCATTAGTTTAGCGATTTTAAGAACTTTCACCCCATATTAAGACCTTTCGTGCCATTCAGGTGTCGATTTTATCCTGGCGAGCGATAGCGAGCCTGTAATTTAAGAGGAACTGGCCTTCGGCCGGGACATTTTTCTACCGAAAAATGTACACATTTATCTTGAAAGGGACTCAAGGGGGTGTAATTTTCAGCTTGATGGAGGTCTAGGGAACAAACTAAATACATCCCCTTAAGCCGCTGTCACACGAGCTCTTTTTCCGTCAATTTTCCATGAGCAAGTTTTTTCTCGTAATATTTCGGGACATTTTTGCACTGGTATCGGTAACTAGACTGAAAGGTGGATTATGATAGAAGGCTGAATTCTGATAACGTGTAATTTTTAAAACTTTCAGACCATAATTACCCGTAGAAATTGCTCGAAAAAAAGGCTCGTGTGACTCCGGCTATATGAGGGGAGCTTCCTTGGGTGAACATATTTTCGTCAGTTGATATGCCGATCGAGTGACATACTACTGAAATAAATGCCGATCGAGTGACATACTGCTGAAATACAAGTGAAACGCGCATTGTTTATATGATTTCCTGTCCGCTCAACCAGGAGACCATATTAACCAGTAGACCTTAACGGGAGGCAGACCGTTTTTCTAGACCCCCTTCTCCCTAATGTTTAGCCCCACTAGTTTTGAGATTAAAAGACGTTCGGCCCATTAGTTTGGCGATTTTAACACTTTTCGCCCCATTTCGTTGTCAATTTTAAGACCTTTCGTGCCATTTAGGTGTCGATAATTTCCTGGCGAACGATATCGAACCTGCAATTTTAAGAGGAACCGGCCTTCGGCCGGGAAATTTACAAATTTATCTTTAAGGGGGGTCTAGGGGGTGTTTTTTAAGCTTGGGGGACAGGATAGTGAGAGGTATGGTGGGTGGGGAGGGGGGGGGGGGGGGGGTGAGGAGGGGGAAAGAATAGGGAGAGGTACGGGGGGGGTGAGGAGAGGGAAAGAATAGGGAGAGATAGGGGGGTGAGGAGGAGGAAAGAATAGGGGGAGTGAGGAGGGGGGAAGAATAGGGAGAGGTAGGGAGGTGAGGAGGAGGGGGGAAGGTTGATATTGGGGGGGGGGGGGAAGTAACCCGTACAATACCGGTGACGTCCTTTTCGTTATATTCAGCAAACTACTAGACGATTTTACTCAGCTTAGGAAGGATGTCTACCCATTAAATAAAGTAAAGCCGCTATCACACAAGCACCTTTTCCCTCAATTGTTATCCTCAATACTGGTCTGGCACTTTATGAGGTCAACTTAAAACATAAAAACAATGTTACGTAAGTTAATCTATCTTTAGTCTACTTTTCGATACTAGTGTAAACAAAATCCCAGGAAGGTTGCCAGGAAAATGTTGACGATATAAAGTTGACAATAAAAGTTCTCGTGTCACACCGCCCTTCGTGTACTCGTCGGGGTCCATCATACCATATAATTATTACCTTGTATATATTTTGAGGATTAATTAGGGGGTTGATTAGAACTCCTACGAACTGCCAAAGTCGTATTTTTTGAAGGTTCCAATTAAGGGCAATCAGTATAAATCGAAAGGTGTTCTCGGGGCGACATAGACAGCGCCTCCCCCCCCCTCCACAAATCCTCCTGGTTATAGATCCCAATCAGTCTGTTTCCACCCGCCCGTTAACTCTTTCTCTATGATACCCTTATTTTTCTAGCTATATTTAGATAATTTTGTGCAGTTTAAGAAGGATCTGTGGTGGTAAAAATGGTTAACCCCTACCGTACCGGCGACGTCTTTTTTTTCATTTTTCTAGCAATATTTAGACGGATTTTGAGCAGCTTAGAGAGGGTATGTTGTAGCTAAAAAGATTAATTGAGGTAGTATGTAGCCTTTAAATTGTTAGAGGTCCGTCTTAAGCTGAATAGAATCATCTAATAGTATCCAGAATTTTGTAAAAACGACGTCGCCGGTACTGTAGGGGTTAAGGGGGGTGACCTGCTTTTTGTTATTTCTGTCCTTTTCTCTCTTTCTCTGGCTTGTATCCATTCGGCCCCATTCAGCCAACTATTTTAAGACGCTTATCCCCATCTAGGTGTCGTTTTCTTCCTGGCGAGCGATCGCAAGCCAGCATTATATGAAGAAATCCGGCTTCGCCGGAGACATTTTTCTATCGAAAAATGTTACAAATTTAGCCTGCGGTCAAACAAAAATAAAAAATATGCTGGCTCGCTACCGCTCACCAGTAAAAAATGTACACCTGGATGGGGATAAACGTCTTAAAACAGTAGGCTGAATGGGGCCAAATGGATACGAGCCAGAGAAAGATAGAAAAGGACAGAACAAAAACAGGTCACCCCCCTTAACTCTTTCTTTATAACCTTATTTTTTCACTGTATTCTGTGCTATTGTTATATTTAGATGCATTTCTAAACCTCTGAAGGAGTTACAAAGACAGTTTAATATCAATAATGATTAAACTCATTGTCATTGGAAATCGTTCTCGAGGCGACTAAAACAGCAAACAAGAACATCAACATCAAACAACAACAACAACAAACAACAGCAACAACAACCACAACAACAACAACCACCAACAAACAACAGCAACAACAAACAACAACAACCACAAGAACCACCACTACAACAACAACAAACAACAGCAACAACAACAACCACAACAAACAACAGCAACAACAAACAACAACAACCACAACAACCTAGTTATGTGGTGATGGGCTGGTCTATCAGAGTGAGAGCTGAGCGATCTCTGCCATACCCATAGCTTACTTTGACTGTTCCTTTTACTTATATATTTTCTAGATCTCAAGTGACGGCGTCTTTTCCGTGGATTGACCTCCCTACTGCCAACCTAGAAGTTGGCAGATTGGGAGCCAAAGTGTCACATTTTTCCCTTGCCCCTCAACTTTCCCTTCATAATTGCCGAGGGGCACAGGGCCTTGGGTGGGGCTTTGGTTTCCCGGGCGTTTCCGCACCCTCCTTAGCTCCCTGCCTTGGAGTGGCTTCGGTCACCCGGGCTTTGTTAGTGGTAAGCAGGGAGGGTTCTGTGGGGGCGCTCGTTTATGGCCTTGGCCTTGCTTGAGACCTTGGGGCTGTTCGGCCAGACAGCCTGGGGAACAACAACAACAGCCACAACAACAACGACCTCCACAAATCACCTTCCGCAGAGATCCGAATCAGTTTGTTTTCCCTCCTTCAATTAATCTAATCGGCGCCTCTATCGCATCATCATCATCATCGGCCCAGGTAATGAATTGGCTTGTAAGTTCCCGGACAAGCTGGTTTGCCTGACGTGCCGGCTAATGGGGCCTCTTGTAATCGGTAATTGGGGAGGAGGTAAAAACGGCGGCAGATGACCCTTTAGGAAATATAGAGATCGGAGTCCACGCATATAAACACCATTTGAGGAGGAGCACTTTATTGACAACGTTTCGCGTGACATGAAAAAGCTTTCTGCGAAACGTTGTCAATAATGTGCTCCTCCTCAAATGGTGTGTGTAATCATCGGAGGAGTCCACCTTTTAGTCCCTTACAATAGAAGGCATTTTGTGAAGGCTTGATCGTGTATTCTGTGAGGTGGTATAGCGTTCTGGTGTGTGTGATTGTTACTTATCAATGTAGAGTGGATAATTGTGTATGTGTGTGTGTGTGTGTGTGTGTGTGTGTGTGTGTGTGTGTGTGTGTGTGTGTGTGTGTGTGTGTGTGTGTGTGTGTGTGTGTGTGTGTGTGTGTGTGTGTGTGTGTGTGTGTGTGTGTGTGTGTGTGTGTGTGTGTGTGTGTGTGTGTGTGTGTGTGTGTGTGTGTGTGTGTGTGTATTAAGCTGAAAGGGTATGTTGTGGTGTGTGTTGTGGTGTGTGTATGGTGTGTGTGTGTATTAAGCTGAAAGGGTATGTTGTGGTGTGTGTTGTGGTGTGTGTTGTGGTGTGTGTATTGGTTAGTTAACAAGCTAGAGGGGATAATTGAGGTCATCACTCTAGATCCCCAGATAATGTCCCACCCCCTTAACACTACTGTCAGTCGGTCAGTTGGTCGGTACGGAGAAGAGGGCCTATCAGAGGGTTGTGTATGGGTGGTATGTTGTGTGGAATTAGGATCTGAGTGTCGATAATGGTTGTGTAGTGATATACTTTAATATATATATATATATATATATATATATATATATATATATATATATATATATATATATATATATATATATATATATATATATATATATATATATATATATATATATATATATATATATATATATACAGTATATATATATATATATATATATACCGGTATATATAATTTTTTTTTTTTTTTTTTTATGATTTTTGGTTACCTAGACCTCCATCAAGCTTAAAAATACACCTCCAAGACCCCCTGCGAGATATGTTACAGGCTTACTATCGCTCGCCAGGAAAGAATCGACACCTAAATGGCACGAAAGGGCCTAATGTTGCCAACAAAATGAGGTGAAAGGTCTTAAATTCGAACGTCTTAAAATGTCATAACTAATGGGGTTAGAAAACAAAAAATAGAAAAAATGGGGAATGGCCCTGAGTAGATAGATAGATAGATAGAATGGGGTTAAGCATGAGGGAAAAGGGGTCCATATAAAACTCCCCCTAAAACACTGCTGTCGGTCGGTCGGTCGGTCGGTCGGTACGAGGAGTAGGCCAAAAATCGTGAACTATATCCTCTCTAACTCAAATAGGGCTTGAGCAAATGGGCTGCAAATTTCTACACCCATTCCCTACAGGACTCTTACCATTTGGTAGGAAAATGTCTATAGCTTGATGGAGGTCTATGGAGGAAACTATACACTTCTCCTTCAAGATTGTTTTGATGTGTTTATTCCTAATTAAGTAACACCTTAATAAAACTTACATTAACGTTTCACAAGTGTTAAGTTCCAAAGAAGAAAGAACACTACTATATGATAAATTAAAAACAGTGAACAATAAATGAGGGAAAACAGTGACTAGAGCGCATGTTTAGCGGCAATGTTTCAAAATATTTCATCAGGGGTGTCAAAATGGTTGGGTAAAGTTTGTACTCCCTTGAGGTGGTATCACACGAGCGTATTTCCGGCAATTTTCAATGAACAAGCTATTTCTCGTTCTATTTTCAGGCTCTTTCGCATTGGAATCGTAAACTAGATCGTAGGTAGATTATGTTAGCTAGTTTAATGTTTATGGAACTTAGATATTGAATCTGCCAGACAACAATTGCCTGTACACAAAATACGGACAAATATTGCGTGTGACACCGGCTTAACAGGGCAGGCAATTTTACCAGTTTGGCCAATCTCCATTCTGAGGTATCCCCCACTTCATTCGAATGTTAGTTAGTTAGTTAGTTTTTCTGGACCCCCTTCTCCCTCGTGTTTAGCCCCATTAGTTTTGATATTTTAAGATGTTTGGCTAATTAGTTTGTCGAATTTTAGACTTTTTGAGGAACCGGCCTTGGGCCGGGACATTTGTCTACCGAACAAAATACAAATTCATCTTGAAGGGGGGGGGGGGGGGGGGGGGGCTAGGGGGTCTAGGGGGTGTTTTTTAAATCTTGAAGGAGGTCTAGGGAGGAAACTAAAAACATACATGAATAGATAAATATAAAGACCAAAAAATAACCACAACCCCGTTAAAGCACCCCCCCCCCCCTATCCCCATGATATACACCAAGGACTCCCAGTGTTCAGATCAGACAAACCGCCTCCACCACCACTACTGACCATTAGCAACAATAAGTAGGATGATAAATAATATAATCCACCTGAGCTATCTTCGCACTCCTTGATAACTCTATTTACAACTCCCAGTAATTAAGTTGGTGTGACAAGAACGCTTTTAGTGGTAAGCAGGGAGGGTTTTGTGGGGTCGAACGGTTATGGCCTTGGCCTTGCTCGGGACCTATTGGGGCTGCTCGGCCAGACAGCCTGGGGAACAACAACAACGATGACGCATTTCTTTTCTTGTGTCTGGCTATTATTAGACGATTTTATTCAGATTAGGAAGGGTATACGGAGGTCAGAGGGTTAATTGAGATAGTCTTTACCTATTTCATCCCCACAGATCTTTACTAAGCTGTATAAAATCATCTAATGATGCGTCATAATCCTAAAGGGGTTAAGATAGAGACCAGACTATTTCCCGTCAGTTGAGAGAGAGAGAGAGAGAGAGAGAGAGAGAGAGAGAGAGAGAGAGAGAGAGAGAGAGAGAGAGAGAGAGAGAGTCCAAGAGTCCACAGGCTATTGTAATCCTTGCCAACAATAGATTCCAGTACATCGTAAATTGAGCGCTCGCGAGATTCTGGCTATAAGGAAGTTGGAGCTGCAAACATCAATATTAGCAGATATAGAGCTAATAAGTACGGTAGGTTGCGCTGGGGGAATAAGTACGGTAGGTTGCGCTGGGGGAATAAGTACGGTAGGTTGCGCTGGGGAATAAGTCCGGTAGGTTGCGCTGGGGGAATAAGTACGGTAGGTTGCGCTGGGGGAATAAGTACGGTAGGTTGCGCTGGGGGAATAAGTACGGTAGGTTGCGCTGGGGGAATAAGTACGGTAGGTTGCGCTGGGGGAATAAGTACGGTAGGTTGCGCTGGGGAATAAGTACGGTAGGTTGCGCTGGGGAATAAGTACGGTAGGTTGGGCTGGCGGAATAAGTACGGTAGGAAGCAAAGAGGGAGTAAGTACGGTAGGTTGGGCTGGGGGAATAAGTACGGTAGGTTGCGCTGGGGGAATAAGTACGGTAGGTTGCGCTGGGGGAATAAGTACGGTAGGTTGCGCTGGGGGAATAAGTACGGTAGGTTTCGCTGGGGGAATCTGATCTTCTCGAAATATCTGCTTTCTCACATCATATTTGACCTTGAGTTTCCGCTACATCTCGAAATGTATGTTTGCTCTCATGTAAACTTCCTGATAGCCTCAAACTGGCGCATTTTGACACTTTATTCCGGCTATCTTTAGACGATTTTATACAGCTTAGGAAGGATCTGTGGGAATGATATGGGTAAAGACTATCTCAACTGACCCTCCGACTTTCTATATACCCGGTACCCTCCCCAATCTAAATAAAATGATATGGGTAAAGACTATCTCAACTGACCCTCCGACTTTCTATATACCCGGTACCCTCCCCAATCTAAATAAAATGATATGGGTAAAGACTATCTCAACTGACCCTCCGACTTTCTATATACCCGGTACCCTCCCCAATCTAAATAAAATGATATGGGTAAAGACTATCTCAACTGACCCTCCGACTTGCTATATACCCTTCCCAATCTAAATAAAATCGTCTAATAATAGCCAGAAAAAACCAGAAATGAAATCGTATCTTCTAAGAGTTAATTGTCCCGTATCTAGTCCGAGCCATCATTAATGTCCACACCTCTAAGACAGGTAGTATATATAAGGCTTGTAATATATGAGGGACAGTATATAAGGCTTGTAATATATGAGGGGCAGTATATAAGGCTTGTAATATATGAGGGGCAGTATATAAGGCTTGTAATATATGAGGGGCAGTATATAAGGCTTGTAATATATGAGGGGCAGTATATAAGGCTTGTAATATATGAGGGACAGTATATAAGGCTTGTAATATATGAGGGACAGTATATAAGGCTTGTAATATATGAGGGGCAGTATATAAGGCTTGTAATATATGAGGGGCAGTATATAAGGCTTGTAATATATGAGGGACAGTATATAAGGCTTGTAATATATGAGGGGCAGTATATAAGGCTTGTAATATATGAGGGACAGTATATAAGGCTTGTAATATATGAGGGGCAGTATATAAGGCTTGTAATATATGAGGGACAGTATATAAGGCTTGTAATATATGAGGGGCAGTATATAAGGCTTGTAATATATGAGGGACAGTATATAAGGCTTGTAATATATGAGGGACAGTATATAAGGCTTGTAATATATGAGGGGCAGTATATAAGGCTTGTAATATATGAGGGGCAGTATAAGGCTTGTAATATATGAGGGACAGTATAATATATGAGGGACAGTATATAAGGCTTGTAATATATGAGGTGCAGTATATAAGGCTTGTAATATATGAGTGGCAGACTAGTATTAGTCTTGCACGATATTATAGATGATGTCGTTTTCGTTATTTCCTGGCTCTCATGAGACGATTGTATTCAGATAAGGAAGGATCTGTGGGATTATAAAGCATTGTGACAGTGTTCTCTGGCTATCAGTAGACGATGTTATATAGCTTCGGAAGGGTCTGTGGGAATGAAAAGGATAAAGACTATCTTAAGGGTAGATGGGGTGTTTTTTTGGTATATTTATTCAGTTATTCATATAGTTTTTAGTTTCCTCGCTATACCGCCATCAAGTTTCAAAAATCACCCCCTTCAAGATAAATGTGTACATTTTTCGGAAGAAAAATTTCCCGGCCAAAGACTGGTTCCTCTGGCTATTACAGGGTCGCTATCGCGCGCCAGGAAAAAATCGACAGGTAAATGGCACGAAAGGTCTTGAAACTGACAACGTAATGAAGGCAAAGGTGTTAAAATCGCCAAATTAATGTGCCGAACGTCTTAAAATGTCAAAACTAATAGGGGCTAAACACGAGGGAGAAAGTGGTCCAGAAAAACGGCCCATCTTCTCTTAATCAACCCTCTGACTTCCACACACACAGCTCTAAGCTATTAAGTACTACAAGGCTTGTAATGTACGAGGAATGGCCTGTAATTACATCTGCAGGAGTTTTATAGAGGACTTCATGTTTACCTTCCTTTGCCCACGACTTTGAATAGGATATTGTGGTTTTCGTTAAGGGGAGGTTTTTAGTGTGTTTCTCAGACTTCCATCAAGCTTGAAATTACACCCCCTTGACCCCCTTTCAAGATAAATTTGTACATTTTTCGGTAGAAAAATGTCCCGGCTGAAAGCCGGTTCCTCTTAAATTACAGGCTCGCTATCGCTCGCCAGGATAAAATCGACGCCTAAATGGCACGAAAGGTCTTAAAATTGACAGAAATGGGTTGAAAGTCCTTAAAATCGTCAAAATAATGGGGCAAACGTCTTAAAATTAGAAAAACAATGGGGCAAACGTCTTAAAATTAGAAAAAACAATGGGCTAAGCATGAGGGAGAAAGGGGTCAAGAAAAAATCCCTCCAGTGGAGATCTCCCCTTAAGGGGATATGGGTCGTTTTTCTGGTCCTCTTTCTCCCTCGTGCTAAGCCCCATTCGTTTTGAGATTATAAGACGTTCGACCCATTAGTTTGGCGATTTTAACACCTTTCGCCCCATTTTGTTGTTAATTTTAAGACCTTTCGTGCCATTTAGGTGTCGATTTTTTCCTGGCGATAGCGAGCCTGAAATTTTAGGAGGAACCGGCTTTCGTCCGGGACATTTTTCTACCGAAAAATGTACAAATTTATCTTGAAGGGGGTGTTTTTCTAAGCTTAATGGAGGTCTAGCGAGGAAACTAAGAAATAAACTCCCGTCCACTCACCAACTCTCTCTCTCTTCGCCGCAATGTTGCATCTCTCTCGCTATTCTGTCGCTACTACAATAATCAGTGTTCCTCAGAGCTCTCCCAGTGTATACCACCTCCTCTACGTAGGGTACGTAGTACCCGTCTAGCAACACAATCGCACCCCTATTCTGTGCAACTCTCCAACCCAAGAGTGAAACGCTATTCATAGTCTTTCTTCTATTCAACTGTTGAGCTCTGGAACTCTCCCAGAATCAGACTTTCCCTCTTCCTATGACCTAAATTGCTTCAAACTCCGTGTGTCCAGGCATTTTGGCTCGAACGTAACTTGATTTTGACCCTGTCACTCTTTCAACTCTTGGGGAGGCACTCGCTACAGGCAGTTCTGCCTTTTGTCTCCCTCACTCACATAGAACAAAAATAACAATTTATATATTCAGATATTTATATATTCATTATTTTTTAATTTATATATTCAGATACTTATTTATTCAGTATTTTTTTAGTTCGTGGTTTGTGGTTTATGGTAAGTTTGTGGCTTTTCAGTAAATCGAGTTGCTTACACATTAGCTTTTTTATTGATGCTGTTATCTATGAATACATACTGCCAATCATATAATTATGCACCATTAACCGATCATTTGAATCACCAGTATCTGTTTTTGATCATTCAATGGTTAGACAGACATGTAGAATTTAGCAATATAACTAAAAGTAGCTTTGTAATAGATGGACTTGGCATGACCTCATCTGATTCGATCTTGATAAACAAAAATATATATAATAATTGCATTGGTTGCGCCAATACAATGCAGCATTGGATATGAAGGGTCGTATATATTGATGTAGTGGATAAGCCGAGACAATAAACATCATAATTGCTTGATATAAGACCACATGAATTTCTAGTGTACGTCGACGCAATCATGACCTTCGATGTACAGTATATCTACGTAGGACCTAAATACTGTTATATATAGCAAGCAATATATATATATATATGCAGGTCCCATGTCATCTCAACCAGTAGACCATTTCAACCAGTAGCTCTCAACCAGTGCCAAATTAACCCAGACAAACCAAACCAGTGCCAAAATATAGTACTAACCTAACCTGACCTAACCTAACCGTATTGGTTGATTTGGTACTGGTTGAGAGCTACTGGTTGAAGCGGTCTACTGGTTGAGTTGACCGGTCACCATATATGCAGTATATATATCTTAGATCTTCTCAATCATGAGGGAGAAGGTGGGTTAGTAAAAGCGACTACCTCCCCCTTAACATATCTCTGAAATATTTACTTATATCCTTGTCAAGTAAATGGTGCTGGGACCGGGTTTAAAACTATCTTGCAGGTATAAGCTCCATATCAAATATTACATAGTTTAAATGTAATTGCATTGCGTAATTTTGAACTTTTATTAACGCATTCAAA
>CM064495.1:3259165-3264165 GCA_032716605.1 Paralithodes platypus
TAATAAATATAAATCTGTAACTGATGGAGTTCTCTGATCACGAAGTTTGTTATGTTTACGTAGACTAATATGTCAGAGGAGTGAGTTATAAAAGCCGACAATACAACAGAGAAATGGGTGAAAGAAAATGGGAGACAATACAACAGAGGAATGGGTGAAAGAAAATGGGAGACAATACAACAGAGGAATGGGTGAAAGAAAATGGCAGACAAATGAGAGGTTACGTAGCGGGAATCGAGGAAGGATGAAAAGTGTTAAGTGTTGTGCTAGTGGACCAGTCGGATGGAAAGGGAATGTGAGATTGAAGGGAGGGGTTATCTGGAACCCCTTCTCCTTCATGTTTAGCCCCATTAGTGTTGATGTTTTCAGACGTTTGCTCCAATAGTTTGACGATTTTAAGACCTTTCGTGCCATATAGGTATAGATTTTTACCTGGCGAGCGGTAGCAAGCCTGTAACTGTACTGGCCTCGGCCGTACAAGTGTATCTCGAGAAGAAGAGGGGGGGGGGGGGGGTTGGCTTGGGGGCTGTTTATTTCAATGTATTTATATATATATATATATATATATATTTTGGTTTATATTATACATTTGTATTTATTTTTTTACTTATTTATTTATTTATTTATATACCAGTATTTGCTTATTAATGCTTAATGGAGGTCTAGGTAGCATATCACACATCCCACCCCTCCATTAAATTGTGTGGTAGTGTGTCAGTGGGATATCAAACGGAATGTGAGGAATCAAGGTAGTAGGGTAGTGGGAGGTAGGGGGGGGGGGGGGGGGTTAGGATAACAAACATATTTCCGAACTGTTGGCCCATCACCGCCAGACACAGCTTCAGATTTCAGAAATATAAAGACTTCTCGATTTTGGGCGACAAAAGATGGGCGATACATCTTAAATTCGTCAGTAAAATTGAGTCCTATTTCGTTTGTGTTGGTAGCATTAGACGAATTTTCGAATCTTACGAAAATTATGGAGAAACTAACCTTTGGCCGGAACATTATTATAAAAAACAGATTTACACATTTATCTTGAAGTGGGGTTTTGGGGTATCTCTTAGAAACTTGATGGAGGTTTTGGAAAGTAACTAAGACAAATAATGAATAAATAAATATATGGTATTATCCTGAAGATGTCTTGAGAGAATAGACGAAAGCTTGGTATTCCATTGTTTCAATTTGCCTAGTGAGTGTTACTACATAATTTGATCACACGTATTTGTGATTTAACCTCCAAATATGAAGTGTTTGAAAATGTTTAGAAATTGGTATATGGTGTTCGATTCCTGACCACTCCAGAGCCCCAAACCCTCCCTACATTCCCGGGTCCTCATCACTCTCATTACGGAATAGCGCGCGTGTCTGTGTGTGTGTGTGTGTGTGTGTGTGTGTGTGTGTGTGTGTGTGTGTGTGTGTGTGTGTGTGTGTGTGTGTGTGTGTGTGTATGTGTGTGTGTGTGTGTGTGTGTGTGTGTATGTGTGTGTGTGTGTGTGTGTGTGTGTGTGTGTGTGGGTGTGTGTGTGTGTGGGGGGGGGGGGGGGGGGGGGGGGGTGCGCGCGCGCGCGTGTGTGTGTGTGCGCGCGCGTGTGCGTGTGTGTGTGTGTGTGTGTGTGTGTGTGTGTGTGTGTGTGTGTGTGTGTGTGTGTGTAATTGGGGCAGGGAGTGCTAAACTATTTCTTTATGAGGTGTGTGTGTGTGTGAGAGAGAGAGAGAGCTTGGTAGAGGTCTAGGGAACAATCAACCCCATCCCCCTCCTTAATTAAATTAGGGGAGACAAGCTTTGACCCCAAGTCAGCCTGTATAAGAGATAGTGTTTTTCTGCAAGTATACCATCTTATTACCAATGGAAATACTAAGATTCGCTGACAAAAAAAAAATCAGCTCTCTATGTGCGTGCGAGCGCAGAATTTCATTGAAATATTTGTAAAATCATCTCGCTCAAAATTGTTCAAATTTCCCGCAATTTTTGCATGGCGTATTCTACCTGCATCCCCTACAAGAAAATGAACTAGTTTTACCATATTGCATAATAGAAGGGGCTGAAAAAACTATATAATATATATATATATATATATATATATATGGTTTTTTTTCAGCCAACATTTCAACCTAAACAATGTCGAATCTTGAAAAATATGTGAGATAATGCCATTATCTCTGCATTTTCCAGTTGTTATATAGTCCTATATGTAGTGTGTAGAAGGGGAATGAATTTGAGCAATAAACACAAAAGTAGATGATCTCGTAAGTGCCAAAATAGGATCTCTGGCAAGCTAAATTAAAAGATTTTCATCAGTCAACACTATTTTGGGGGCAGATAAAATAATTACTCCTCCTTAGCTTCCGTTTTCTACCATAGCGCGCACATAGAAGATCGAGATTGATGACCAACTAAACAAAATCTTCATCAGGGGAAAACATTGTAGAATTATTTTAGACAATTTTTTAACCAAAATCCATGATTTTGGGGCCCCCCCAAGGGGGCCCTAGGGATGTCATATGGGTGTTTATGCCCTCATATGATCGTTTCTATTGCTTACAGCAGCCCTTTAGACTACAGACACACAATATTTTGTTTGGGTGGCTGAAAGATTTTTTTTTAGTTTTTCGGGGGTCGAGGTCGAACCCCCGGCCCGGGGGGTTATGGATGCGATATGTTTTTTTGTTCCTTCCTATGCTATTCTCCTATGTTGAAAGAAGCATTATAGAACAAGAACACAAAAATTAGAAATTTTGATATCTGGGCTCAGCGAAGGTTCAGCCTCCCCTTACTTAAAGGAAGAAAAATCATCAGTTTAATCTGACGAGAATGCATATTTTGAAAGATGATAAACTTTCTGTCGGCTCAGAGATGCGGGTTTTTTTCGATTCACGTTATTTTGTTGTTCATCTCCCCCGCTTCCTGCGGAATCCGTGATCGAGGAATTACGTTGACCAGTCCTTCTATTGGGAGAAGACCTATCATTGTATTTTTAGTTACGCCATGTTGGATACCTGATCTCTGTTCTTCCTTCCTTCAAACTTGTGACCTTGTTAAGAAAAATCAGGAGAAAAGATTACTGTAAAACATTTGTCCTTACTCTCCCTATATAAGGATGTGTTGTTGAGCTTCATGTCCCTGTGATATTAACGAGAAGGCGGTGAGTCGACTGATATGACATGCAGACTGTAAATGAGAGCCTTATTACACTCCCAACAATGGTGCTGCTGTGAAGAGCCCGGAGATTATGTTTCTACTGTCGCTTCGGGGTTTTTCTTTTCCTCTCGCACCCACACTCATCACGACTCTTTATTATATCATTGTTTTATTATATCATTGTTTTATTATATCATTGTTTTATGTTCACGTTTGATGATGCAACTTGAGACCCTTCAGAATGTTTGCCACCTTTAAAGGGAGGTTTTTAGTTTGGTCCCTAGATATCCTTCAAGCTTAAGATTACACCCCCTTGAGCCCCTTTCAAGATAAATTTGTAAATTTTTCGGTAGAAAAATGTCCCGGCTGAAAGCCGGTTCCTCTTAAAGCGATGTATAAGGTGTTGATTTTCGGTGTGAGCATCCTGGGTTCGAGTCCACGGACTGCCACATGTGTTTGTAAATGTCATTAATCGATTTTAGGAGTATGGTTGGTTGTTGGAAGGAACATAATAATTACAGGCTCGCTTTCGCTCGCCAGGATAAAATTGACACCTAAATGGCACGAAAGGTCTTAAAAGTGACATAAATGGGGTGAAAGTTCTTAAAATCGACAAACTAATGGAGCGAACGTCTGAAAATCTCAAAAACAATGGAGCTAAACATGAGGGAGAAAGGGGTAAAGAAAAAAATCCTTCAAGTGGAAATCTCCCCTTAAGATAGAATTATGTCATGATGGTTCCAGTCACTCCTCCTCCTTACACATTATGTCATGATGGTTCCAGTCACTCCTCCTCCTTACACATTATGTCATGATGGTTCCAGTCACTCCTCCTCCTTACACATTATGTCATGATGGTTCCAGTCACTCCTCCTCCTTACACATTATGTCATGATGGTTCCAGTCACTCCTCCTTACACATTATGTCATGATGGTTCCAGTCACTCCTCCTTACACATTATGTCATGATGGTTCCAGTCACTCCTCCTCCTTACACATTATGTCATGATGGTTCCAGTCACTCCTCCTTACACATTATGTCATGATGGTTCCAGTCACTCCTCCTTACACATTATGTCATGATGGTTCCAGTCACTCCTCCTTACACATTATGTCATGATGGTTCCAGTCACTCCTCCTCCTTACACATTATGTCATGATGGTTCCAGTCACTCCTCCTTACACATTATGTCATGATGGTTCCAGTCACTCCTCCTCCTTACACATTATGTCATGATGGTTCCAGTCCTCCTCCTCCTTACACATTATGTCATGATGGTTCCAGTCACTCCTCCTCCTTACACATTATGTCATGATGGTTCCAGTCACTCCTCCTCCTTACACATTATGTCATGATGGTTCCAGTCACTCCTCCTCCTTACACATTATGTCATGATGGTTCCAGTCACTCCTCCTCCTTACACATTATGTCATGATGGTTCCAGTCACTCCTCCTCCTTACACATTGTTGCATTTATAGTATTTCATTATTTCAACACATAATATTATAATGTTTTTATTTGTTGTTTAGATGTTGCAACCTCGGGACAAAAGGCAATTAGCATATTGTGATTCTAGTTAGTTAGGTCCGTACGTGCATATGCAGGCCAGTGAATGTTGCTAAGTAATGCACTCATATGTGTCACTAGGTCCGTACGTGCATATGCAGGCCAGTGAATGTTGCTAAGTAGTGCACTCATATGTGTCACTAGGTTACAATTGACCACTTAAAAGTTTGAGGCTGTAAGGAAGTTGGAGCTGCAAACATCGATGTAAAACAGAAATACAGATATAATTGTTCTGATGGATGGAAAGCGTGATGAATTTGATTGTATTTATATATAAATGTATTACAACC
>CM064495.1:3269165-3272715 GCA_032716605.1 Paralithodes platypus
GGTGGTGGTGTTGTTGTTGGAGGTGGTGGTGGTGATAGTGGTGGTGGTGGTGGTGGTATATTTTGATTGTGGTGGTGGTGGTGGTTTTGGTGATGTGTATGTGTAGAAGATATGATAAATTGTCTCATTCTTTCTCCCTCTATTTACATTAGGCATCTGAGCAAGCATTATGGATGAGTGAGTCAAGATGATCACACACACACACACACACACACACACACACACACACACACACACACACACACACACACACACATATATATACACACACACCACACCCACACACACACACACACACACACACACACACACACACCACCACCACCACCCACCCACCCACCCACACACACACACACACACACACACACACACACACACACACACACACACACTCTCTCTCATATGATATTCAGATTAAACTGTTATAACACTGCCCCCCCCCCCCCCCCCTGCCTTCACAGCTAGGTAATCCACACGCCAGTCAGTATTTATATCCCACCACAAAAATAAGACAAGTTTGCTACTGCCTTACGTGTGTTCAGCCGGGTGTGGAAAAGCGTGATAGCTTACCCCCCCCCCCCACCCATCCCCCTCCTCAAACCCCCTCTCTATCTCTCTCTCACTTTTTACACACACAGACATATATACACACACACACATGCACACCTCCCCTCCCCCCCCACCTCACCTCTCTCTCACACACACACATACACACCTCCTCAACCCACCTCTCTCTCTCTCACACACATCTCTTACACACACACACACACACAGTACACACACATGCAGATTAAGAGGTGACTTAATTCAAGTGTTCAAAATCATCAAAGGCATCGACAATATGAACTCTAGTAAGTACTTCACTATCGACCAATCTAATTACACGCGGGGAAACGGTTGCAAAATTATTGGTAAATCTTTTAACTCACACGAATCTAAGAATTTCTTCTTCAATCGAGTTGTCAACTTGTGGAATGGGCTTCCCCGAAACGTTATAGACTGCATCACCGTTGATTCATTTAAACTCCGCCTATACAAATATGTAAATGAATAACTTTATTTTATCCCCCCCTCAGTTACTAACCCATCTGTCCCCTACTAACTTCCTAATCCTGCCACGGACATTGGTTCCAGGGCAGTAATTCCCTTTCCAATGTTCCCTTACCCACTCTAAACCACTGTTTGGACACTTGATCCTCAGTGTTTTGGAGGACAAGCAACCTAGAAGGTTCCTACTTAGATCTGTTGTTGCTTGATTTCCTTTGTACTCCTTTGTACCTGCCCCCCCCCCCCACCTCTCTCTCTCACACACATACATACCTACTCCATCCACCTCTCATCTCTTACACACACACCCACCTCCTCAACCCACCTCTCTCTCTCTCTCTCTCTCACACCTCTTACACACACACACACACACACACACACACACACACACACACACACACACACACACACACAGTACACACACGCCCCCCCCCCCACCTCTCTCTCTCTCACACATACACACCTACTCCATCCATGAATGGCACTCAGCTTAAGAATGTAAACAGAGAAACTGATCTGGGAGTAACAATATTCGAAGTAGTGTACCTCAAAAACCGAGGTCGTCAACAATGTTCAGAAGTTGTTAAGAAGGCAAACAAAATAATTGGCTTTATAGGCAGGTCATTTGAGCATAAATCCAAAGAAGTTATCCTAACCCTTTACAATTCCTTAGTCCGCCCTCTTCTGGAATACTGCGTTCGCAATCCTGGTGCCCCTTGATTACCAAAAGATATTAAACAAGCTAGAACGAGTTTTTCAACCGAGTAGAGTTACCAAAATGATTCCCTAGCCTAAAAGAACAAACCATACGAAAGAGCGTCTTGAGTTGAATTAAATCTATTTCCTTTAACCCACGCGCAGATTAAAGAAGGCGACTTAATTCAAGTGTTCAAAATCATCAAAGGCATCGGACAATATGAACATGTAAGTAAGTACTTCAACTAATCGACCAATCTAATTACACGCGGGGGAAACGGTTTGCAAAATTATTGGTAAATCTTGTAACTCGCCACGAATCTACGAATTTCTTCTTCAATCGAGTTGTCAACTTGTGGAATGGGCTTCCCCGAGACGTTATAGACTGCAGCACCGTTGATTCATTTAAATCCCGCCTAGACAAATATCTCGCATCAAACCCGCGGACTGCCTGCGTTTGTAAATGAAATAACTGATCCTCCCATCAGTTACTAACCCATAATGTCCCCTACTAACTTCCCTAGTCCTGCTGCCCGAACGTTTAGTGGCAGGGCAGTAGTTCCCTTAATCCAATGTTCCCTTACCCGCACTCCCTAAACCACTGTTTGGACACTTGATCCTCAGTATTTTGGGGAGGACAAGCAAACCTAGAAGGGTCACTAGCATCTGTTGTTGCTATGATTTCCTTTGTAACTCCTTTGTACCCTCATCTGGAAGTGACTGACGTTGAAAAGGATTGGGGTTGGGTTTCTGATTAGCAGGGACCTAAAATTTCCACAAGCAGTGCATTGAAGTAGAGAACGACAAAGAAAACTCAGAAATTATTGGGCTAACTAAATTTAACAGCAATTTAAGTAGAGTAATAAGGAAATAGTTCTCGCACTCTACAACGCTCTGATACGGCTTCTCCTGGAGTATGCTGTTCAATTCTGGTCTCCAGCGCTCAGGAAAGATATAGAGCGACTAGAAAGAGTACAAGCTAGGGCTACAAAGCTTATTACATCGCTTAGAAGACTGAGCTATGAGGACCGGTTGAGAGCTCTTGATCTCTTTCCGTTGGAGACACGCAAACTACGAGGTCAGCTCATTGAAGTTTTTAAAATACTTAATGGGTTTGACAATGTGGTTTATAGCAAAATGTTTAACCTCAATATGAATTCAACACACAACCATGGCTGGAAATTAGAATTGAAAAGGTTCAGCACTAGTATTTGTTGACACTTTTTCACATATAATTGTGTTTGTAGTGGATCTGTTTCACTACCTGGATCTCTAATTTTTGGCTTCCCTTCCCGAAGCTGGCAAGTTAAGCATGTCTTCTGTAGAGCAAGTTCCAATAAAAAAACAGAAGAGAGTAGATAGTATTTTGCACACTCTACAGTATAATGAGTCTAGTGCACTAAACAGTCTCTCTCCTTCCACTTCGAGTATCTCCTCCTTGAATAAAATGGTCTCTTTGAGGATTACTACTAAATATTCCTTGTAACTCTCTCACCGAGAACTTCGGGTTAGGTGATGATGCTTATTTCAACTTCCTGGAAAGCGGGAGGCTTTTCTACAACCCCGTTAAGGCTTTTTGCAACGGTTCAATGGCTCAAAACATTATTCAAAACCAAAATGATGACAATTTCACCGTTGATTTGCAAAACATTATACTGTATATAGATATTTGCATATCGACCTGGGTACACAAAACAACCACATACCAAAACCCAACCGGCAAAAGCCTTCCTATAAAAAACTGCTGTGGTTTTGATAACTCTCTCTCTCTCTCGCTCGTCGCTCTCTAGCTCCGCTTTGCTCTCTC
>CM064495.1:3272815-3302815 GCA_032716605.1 Paralithodes platypus
ACGGACATGGGTTCCAGGGCAGTAATGCCCTTTCCAATGTTCCCTTACCCACTCTAAACCACTGTGTGGGCACTTGATCCTCAGTGTTATGGTGGACAAGCAACCTAGAGAGGACACTAGATCGGGTTGTGCTTGATTTCCTTTGTACTCTTGGTACCTGCCCCACCCCCACCCTCTCTCTAAACAAATACATACCTACTCATCCACCTCTATCTTCTTACACACAAAGCTCAGACCTCCTCAACCAACTCTCTCTCTCTCGATGCCTCTCACACCCTTACACACACAGACAACACAACACACACAGACAACACTACTAGTACCACACGCCCCCCCAACCACCTCTCTCTCTCACACATACACACCTACTCCATCCACCTCTCATCTGGAAGTGACTGACTTGGAAAAGGATTTGGGTGTTCTGATTAGCAGTGACCCTAAAATTTCCCAATGCAGGGAATATGAAGTAGAGAGAAGAAAACTCAGACATTATTGGGCTATATTTAGAGGCAATTGAAGTATAGAAATAAGGCAATAGGCCTCACACTTTACAACGCTCTAATACGGCTTCTCCTGGAGTATGCTGTTCAATTCTGGTCTCCAGCGCTCAGGAAAAGATATAGAGAGACCTAGAAAGAGTAACAAGCTAGGGCCTACAAAGCTTATTTACATCGCTTAGAAAGACTGAGCTATGAGGGACCGGTTGAGAGCTCTGGATCTCTTTCCGTTGGAGCACACGCAAAACACGAGGTCAGCTCATTGAAGTTTTTTAAAAATAAATGAATGGGTTTGACAATGTGGTTTATAGCAAAATGTTTAACCTCAATATGAATTCAACACACAACCATGGCTGGAAATTAGAATTGAAAAGGTTCAGCACTAGTATTTGTTGACACTTTTTCACATATAAGATCTGTTCTACCTGGATCAAACTTCCCTCCGAAGCTGTAAGCAGTTCTTCTGTAGAGCAGTTCAAGAAGAGAGTAGATAGTATTTTGCACACTCTACAGTATAATGAGTCTAGTGCACTAAACAGTCTCTCTCCTTCCACTTCGAGTATCTCCTCTGAATGGTCTCTGAGATACTACTAAACTATTCCTTGTAACTCTCTCACCGAGAACTTCGGGTTAGGTGATGATGCTTATTTCAACTTCCTGGAAAGCGGGAGGCTTTTCTACAACCCCGTTAAGGCTTTTTGAACGGTCAATGCTCAAACATTATTCAAACCCAATGATGACAATTTCACGTTGATTTGCAACATATACTGTATATAGATATTGCATATCGACTGTACACAACACAACACCTACCAAAACCCAACCGGCACAAGCCTTCCTATAAAAAACTCTGTGGTATACTCTCTCTCTCTCTCGCTCTCGCTCTCTAGCTCGCTTGCTCTCTCTCTCTCTCTCTCTCTCTCTCGCTCTCGCTCTCGCTCTCTCTCGCTCGCGCTCTCTCTCTCTCTCTCTCGCGCTCTCTCTCTCTCTCTCTCTCTCTCTCTCTCTCTCTCTCTCGCTCTCTCTCGCTCGCGCTATCTCTCTCTCTCTCTCTCTATCTCTCTCTCTCTATCTCTCTCTCTCTCTCTCTCTCTCTCTCTCTCTCTCGCTCTCTCTCTAGCTCTCTCGCTCTCTCTCTCTCTAGCTCTCTCTCTCTCTCTCTCTCTCTCTCTCTCTCTCTCTCTCTCTCTCTCGTATGTGGTATATGCCGTGTTTGCCATGGCCGCTCACCGGAACACCAACAACACACGCCCTCCCTTGCTCACACACTTTTTAACTTCCTTCGTGAGTTCTTCTTCTGCCCCAGGGAAGGAGGGAGGGGGAGGAGGGAGTGGGAGGGGGAGGGGAGGGAGGGAGGGAGGGAAGAGGGAGGGGGGGAGGAGGGAAAACAGAGAGGTGGGCGGAGGGAGAGCGTCAATGATTAAGGTGGGATGGGATGGTTTTTGTGGCCCCCTTCTCCCTCATGTTTAGCCCCATTAGTTTTCAGATTTTAAGATGTTTGCCCTATTATTTTCTCGGTTTTAAGACCTTTCGCCCTATTTCTTTCTTTGTCAATATTAAGACCTTTCGTGCTATTTAGGGGTCGATTTTATTTTCCTGATGAACGATAGTGAGCCTGTAATTTGGGAAGAACCGGCTTTCGGCTGGTACATTTTTCTACCAAAAAATGTGCAAATTAATCTAGAAGGAGGATCTAATGGATGTTAGGTTTTAGTTTGATGGTCTAGGAAACTTAAACAAATAATAAATATATGAAACAATCGGCCAAAATATGAAACAATCGGCCAAAATATGAACCATCTTTTCTCTCTCTCTCTCTCTCTCTCTCTCTCTCTCTCTCTCTCTCTCTCTCTCTCTCTCTCTCTCTCTCTCTCTCTCTCTCTCTCTGTGCGCCTATACCCACTCGTCTTAGGTTATTTACCCATCCATTCCTCTACTACCCCCCTCCCCCCCCTCTCTCAATTCCCTCCATCTAGGCTGCCCATCCCCGTGATTTATTATGTGTGGGGAGCAAAGTACGGTTGCGCTAATAAGTCACGTCTCACCTGTCCTTACGTTTGGCTCGCTCTGCGCTGTATTACTGTCTGCCAGATGTTAAATAGGGTGGGCAAGTGTAGGAACATGATGGTATATATCATTCGAAACGATTAAATACAGTTTTAGATAAATCTGGTACCAACTATTGATTAAAATATACTTCATATAAGTCAGTAAGTCAGTCATTAAGTCAGTAAGTCAGTCATTAGCCAGCCCTCACTCCCACAAGGGGTAGGGAGTATCAGCAAGAGACACGGACCCCCCCCCCCCCCACCCGAACCATTAAGGGGAGATATCCACTTGAGGGATTTTTTTCTTGACCCCTTTCTCCCTCATGTTTAGCCTTTGATATTATAAAATGTTTGCCCCATTAGTTTAGCGATTTTAAGAACTTTCACCCCATATTAAGACCTTTCGTGCCATTTAGGTGTCGATTTTATCCTGGCGAGAGATAGCGAGCCTGTAATTTAAGAGGAACCGGCCTTCGGCCGGGAAATTTATCTTGAAAGGGACTCAAGGGGGTGTAATTTTAAGGTTGATGGAGGTCTAGGGAACAAACTAAATACCTCCCCTTAAGGTAAACAACTAAAAACAATATATTGCCAGTTGTGTTACAGCAATATGAACTACATTGAAGAAACAACTTTGCCAGTGCAGACTCACCAATAATGATGTATGGGCAGATAAGGCAGAGGCGCAGGAGGGCAAGTCGTGTTCAAAAGTCATGTTCAAAAGTCGCGTCCTGCCTACACAATATCACATGTATATACCTTTCGAGTACACATGTATATACCTTTCAAGTACACATGTATATACCTTTTAAGTACACATGTATATACCTTTCAAGTACACATGTATATACCTTTCAAGTACACATGTATATACCTTTCAAGTACACATGAATATACCTTTCAAGTACACATGTATATACCTTTCAAGTACACATGTATATACCTTTCAACTACACATGTATATACCTTTCAAGTACACATGTATATACCTTTCAAGTACACATGTATATACCTTTCAAGTACACATGTATATAACTTTCAAGTACACATGTATATAACTTTCAAGTACACATGTATATACCTTTCAACTACACATGTATATACCTTTCAACTACACATGTATATACCTTTCAAGTACACATGAATATACCTTTCAAGTACACATGAATAGATAATCCACAATTCACGTGATCGAAGCCTTTATATCACAGTTTGCTCAGTCTGGTTGCATTTATTTGTTATCCTTGTATACAGAGATACAAATTAAGTTCCAGTAATTCACGTGATCGAAGCCATTATATTCCAGTTTTGCTCAGTCTGGTTGCATTTATTTGTTATCCTTGTATACTTTGAGAAAATAAATAAATACAGTAGTTCCAGTAGTGTTATTAGAACGTTATCTTTGAGCCTGGTCGGAACAGTAGTGGTCCGGGGAGCCGAGGTGTCGATGGAGGGACTGATTAAGGTAACTTATGGTCACTGGGCTTTAACTCACGCTAGTGGGCACGCTTTCTTGCTGGGTTGTGTGTTCATATATATATATATATATATATATATATATATATATATATATATATATATATATATATATATATATATATTATAATATACTGTATTTTTATCTTAACTAAGCATTTGATTGTTTACATTCATTATATAATATTATTTTTTTTTTTATTTATTGACTTATATACTAGCCTATACATATTCCTAAGAACATCTAAAGAAAAGTATGTGCCACGTAAATCGCTCTTACATCTTGCATCTCATTGTACTGTACAATTGGAGTTACAAGTCATGTAACTCATTCACGTTCACAATTCAGACTCAGTTTATCTCAAGCTTTAGCATAAACTAAAACAATAGAGTCGAAGGAACATTTTATAGTTAATTTTCATTCAATTGTGCTAAGGATTAAAACTGGATATAAATACACTATAGAAAATAAAGAGAGAGAGAGAGAGAGAGAGAGAGAGAGAGAGAGAGAGAGAGAGAGAGAGAGAGTACAAAGGAGTACAAAGGAAATCAAGCAACAACAGGTCTAGTGACCCTTCTAGGTTGCTTGTCCTCCAAAACACTGAGGATCAAGTGTCCAAACAGTGGTTTAGAGTGGGTAAGGGAACATTGGAAAGGGAACTACTGCCCTGCCACTAACGTGGCAGGACTAGGAAGTTAGTAGGGGACATATGGGTTAGTAACTGAGGGGAGGATAAAGTTATTCATTTACAAACGCAGTCAGTCGCGGGTTTGATGCGAGATATTTGTCTAGGCGGAATTTAAATGAATCAACGGTGCTGCAGTCTATAACGTCTATAAGAGTCTATAAGAGAGAGAGAGAGAGAGACCTCCCCCATCGCCTGTCACCCATTGATAACGACCTGTATGTGTGGGGTCAGACAAGTCAACATAGTAGGGAGTAAAGCCTATGTATTTTGTTTTTCTATGTGAGTGAGGGAGACAAAAGGCAGAACTGCCTGTAGCGAGTGCCTCCCCCATAGCTGAAAGAGTGAGAGGGCCAAAATCAAGGGACGTTGAGCCAAAATACCTGAACACATGGAGTTTGAAGCAATTTAAGTCATGGGAGGAGGGAAAGACTGATTCTGGGAGAGAGTTCCAGAGCTCAGCTGTTGAATAGAAGAAAGTCTGAGAGTAAAGTTTCACTCTTGGGTTGGAGAGTTGCACAGAGTAGGGGTGGGATTGTGTTGCAAGTCGGGTACCACGTACCCTACGTAGAGGAGGTGGTATACACTGGGAGAGCTCTGAGGAACACTGATTATTGTAGTAGCGATAGAATAGCGAGAGAGATGCAACATTGCGGCGAAGAGAGAGAGTTTGAAGAGAGTTGGTGATTGGGCGGGAATTAATGATACGAAAGGCCTTCCTTTCTACTTCGTCTAGGAGTGCGGTGTGAGAGGATCCTCCCCACACATGTGAACAATATACTCAATACAAGGACGTACTGTGCCCCTTTACAGAGCAAGAAGCTGTGCAGGGGTAAAGGACCCTTTGAGGCGGTTGAGCACACCCAGCTTCTGGGAGGCTGCTTTAGCAAGACTGGTAATATGGTTCTTCCAGGTGAGAGCAGAAGAAAAAGAACCAAGAATATTGAGAGAAGATGAAGTATACAGACTATATCCCATTTTTTTGTTTCAAGCGTACTAGTTGTTGTGGCCATTATTAATACAAAAAATATATGATAATTATCTAGTACGGTTCGTATTTGATCGTTTATGTACTTATAGAGTCGAGTCGAAGTAGAATTTTTATTTTTGTTGCAGACGACCAGATTATAAGATGCTTCAAAATATGGCTCTCATAAAATAGCCCCTGATAGTTACATTGAAGAGGTAGGCCTAAATACGTATTCTCCATATCGTCACAAGATAGGGTAGTAATCACGTCCCCCTAGCCTCATTGTTATACACACCACGTCTCCACCATCTGAGGCATAACTCACGCCCCACCTCACAGCCTTAATGAAGTACTAGGGTGGTAATGATGTCCTCTTGATAACGCGTATCTTATAACATACCCATTCCTTAACGCACGTCTTACCACATATCCTTGACGCAAATTACATTTCACAATTATGTAGAGTACATATCTATTAAAAGACACATCAGACCATACTTGACTTTTCATGTATTCAGTACATCATTCTGTACTATTGCATTTCACATTTATCTAGAGTACATATCTAATAAAACACATATCAAAACATACTTGACTCTTCATATCTTTAGTACATCCGTACTCCACACATTTATTAACGAACGCACAACACCACAGCTCAATCTTCAATACGTAACCCATCATAACGCACACTACACCACAACAAACAAAACAAAAACAAAACAACAACAAACACTACACATATTTAGCGCATCCATCATTTCGCATCTTCATTAGTTTATGAGATAATTTGCATACAGGCCTACCGACATTCAAAATGACACATGCTTGCAGTTCACAATAATTTTTGCATGAATGGTATCAAAATAGGTGCCTTAAAACTAATGGATATTTCACCGAACTCATGTAATTGAAGGTTATTTATGAGTACAAGGGCACATAATGGCCATCTAAAATTTCTACTGGGGTTGATCAAGGCTATCTAAAATCCATTTTACCTGTCGATCTTAGATGTCGATTGTACCCTGTTAAGGAGATAAGATAGGCACCTTTAACTCCACTCTAGCCATATATCACATGATTCTAGGAAATAATAACTATTGTTAAGGCAGTGTTATTGTAACTATTTGATTTGTCTGATTAATATCAGTACAAATTAGGTCATAGAATGGTGCAGTACGCTTCCTGCCAAAGACACTTCTTCGTATTGTTTTCAGCATAATTGATGTACCCTTATAGTTACAAATCCCAATGTAGGGTATCTGCTACTGTGAGGCCGGAGAGATGGAGTGTCTGCGGCCCCCCATGTCTTGCTAGTGGCCTTATCTAGGGCCGGGACACACAGGCTGCTGGCGACCATGATACCAGATCAAAGGGCTGACAACACGGGGGACAGAAGGTGGTCTCTGAGGCCCGTCCTTACCACAAGCGGCCTTGTCATTACCTACAACGAGAGGGTGATTTTAGTCTATTCATTATGACGATCCTAAGACTATTAATGTATAACTGAAAAAGGACTTGAGTAATAGAACATTCCTAATGTTTGGGAAGAGTCAAACAGTAAATAGGTGAGGAATTATACAGCCCGTGTGTAGTAGACTCCCCTGAATAAAAGGCCTGTCACATATTCACGATTTCAATAACGATTACAGCTGAACAAGGGACTGCTGGCATGTCGTGAGCATGTTCTGCGGCAATGCCAAGGTGCCACGAACGACTCGGTGTTGGCCGGGATGTACCGCGATGACGGGAAATGCATGACATTTTCAGAGCAGATCAGCGAGCTCGAATGATATGGTGAAAACCTTGGCTGGCCCGCAGATGTGTTTGTGATATGTCGTGTGAAGGAGCAGTCAACCACAGGCATGACTATGGCAATCAGCGACTTTCTGCATTTGTATTTGGCACTGCGTCTGCCGCCGACATTCCGGCGTTAATGCTGGCGTAAAATCTCCCCTTAAGTTAGTATCGTAGTTGGCAGTTAATACGTATTGTGGTGGGTGATTCCTAACAATGAGGTAAAGAGTGGCCGCTATCTCCCACCTTCACCGGCCCTCCTCAACCATAAGGACCTCCTAGGATAGAGCCAGCGGGGTGGGTGCTCTATACCAGCAGGGGGCCTCTCTATAACACCAGGGGGTAGCTCTATAACACCAGGGGGTAGCTCTATAACACAGGAGGTAGCTATATAACAGACAGACAGACAGACAAACCTTTATTTCGTAATATATACATTACAATATACATTACATATCCTGGATTTCCAAGATCTTCATAAGGCACGAAGACTGCATAATGGGACGAACATTTGAAGAATCAGTTGTATTACCTTTTTTATCTTTGATTATGGGATTTGTTTACCTTTCAGCATATAACACCAGGGGGTAGCTCTATAACACCAGGGGGTAGCTCTATAACACCAGGGGGTAGCTCTATAACACCAGGGGGTAGCTCTATAACACCAGGGGGTAGCTCTATACCACCAGGGGGTAGCTCTATAACACCAGGGGGTAGCTCTATAACAACGGGTCAGCCTCACGTTACAACCATTCTTCCCTTGGACCTCTGTATGGGGAAAGTTCAAGTATTCTGCCAACTTGGAATTAAAGTCTCCATGTTACATAGCGCTGTTGGCTATTGGCCCAATCATTGACATTCAAAATCCATACTGGGGACCTTCAAAACCAATTAAAATTAATACTTTGACTATCTGCCGGCGTCAATTACACAATTGATCCATGTAATGATTTTTGATGACGTTGATGGGGCACGTGTGGGCTTCTAGCCATTAATCACTTTATTAAGGTACAACATTCACTAATATAAAGATCCCTATTGCCAGCCTGATATTGTATTTCGATTAATAATTGAAATGGTCTGTCTAATTATAAATCGATATAACTCCTCCAATAGACGGTTCTGATTCGCCTGAGTCTCTTCAGTGGTAATATCGGGATCGGCTTCCTTTCGGATCCAGTATATGTTTTACAGTAGTTTTTATTTATTTCATTTTCCTTAAGTGCTCCAACCGGTCATTTAATCCATAGTTTTACTATTCAATTGAAAAAGAAAATAGGAAAACAGTTTGCCCCATGGAAATAAGTATGGTTTTCAATAATCTTGTAAGAATATCCTCTGGTGTAACTTTAATGATGTGTGTGTGTGTGTGTGTGTGTGTGTGTGTGTGTGTGTGTGTGTGTGTGTGTGTGTGTGTGTGTGTGTGTGTGTGTGTGTGTGTGTGTGTGTGTGTGTCTGTGTGTCTGTCTGTGTGTGTGTGTGTGTCTGTGTGTGTGTGTGTGGTGTCTGTGTGTCGTCTGTCTGTCTGTCTGTCTGTCTGTCTGTCTGTGCGAGGCTGTCTGTCTGGGAGGAGAGAGAGAGAGGTGAGAGATTGTGAGAGAGAGGTGAGAGAGGAGAGAGAGAGAGAGAAGAGAGAGGAGAGAGAGAGAGAGATGAGAGAGAGAGACGAGAGAGAGAGAGAGAGAGAGGAGAGAACAAGCGAAACTGCAGAGATGAGGTAGAGATAGGTTAGAGAGAGAGAGAGAGAGAGAGAGAGAGAGAGAGTGGGAGAGAAAGACGGAGAACAAGCGAAACTGCATTGATGAGGTAAAGATAGGTTAGTTTGTGAGAGTGTAGTGACCAGGTTCGATTCCCCGCTGTGCACTCCCCCCCCCCCCCCACCCCCCCCCCTGCTGTGCCCTGCCCTTCCCCCCCCCCACTGTGCAACCCCGAGTACCAACCACACCGCTACCGCCTCCAAACCTTACGGGAGTTTTATATATATATATATATATATATATATACTGAATAATCTACAATTAAATCACTTCACACAAAGTACATTGATGCGTTAATAAATGATGAATGATTGCGACTGCCGGGAATCGAACTCGGAACTCTCAACCAGGATGAATGTTCTACCCCTGGATTACCAAGAAGGTTAAAGGCTAGTACACACACTTAATTCATAATACTATTTCTTTCAAGTGGGTAGATAATATAAAAGGTTAACTATCCAATAATTGAAATTCAACCAAGAACGTTGAGAACGAAAACGAAGTTGAAATAACCTTATCAAAAGGTAGAATCCCCACTCAATAATCCTCTGAGGTAAAAAAATAAAAATAAAATTAAAGGGAGAGTTTTTTATTATAAATCCGATTATTGTTTTTCCCGTTTTCATATTCTTCATAGTTAAATGTATCTTTGATAAATATATAGCCTTGTACTCCTAATGATTGTGTGTATAATGTAGTAATATACTATTATTTGTTCACAAAGCTCTGGAATTAAAGCTCTCCAGTTGCTTTCTGAGATCATTCTACCTTATTCATTCATAACCTTTGACAGGCAGCTATAGTCTGGTCATTCATTCTAGGTGGGGCAGAAATCGTAACCTCTAGCCTCTGTAACTAAACAAGGGACTATAGTAATCGAGCACATTTGTATACCAAATGGGAAGACTTGGCTTGGGAATAGGTGTGGAAATTGACAGCCCATTTTCTCTAGCCACTTTTTGAGTTACAGAGGTTATGATTTCTGCCCAACCTAGAATGAACGGACTATATTGAGAATAATTACCTCCGTCAAAGTAGTTGGGGGGAAGTTATGTTTTCGCCTCCATTTGTCTGTCTGTCTGTTTCTTTGTCTGTAAACAAGATAGCTCACAAACCTATAAACCGATTTGAACGAAATTTGGTGGTCAGATAGAATATGGGACAAACAAGAAGTGATTCAATTTAGGAGGCGATTGGTACACATTCAGCTTCTTAGCTTATGTCACACTGGTGTCATTGGTATGCCTTAAGTTTACTTTGTGATGAAGCCACCGTAGGCGAAGGTATGCGCTCTACCGAGTGTCCTTCTAGTTAAATGTGTCGTTGCTTGTTTTCCTATCTTGTTCGTACTGAAGGGGTTAACCATCGCTCAGTAGGTCAAGCGATGCCTTTTCCTATACCGTTTAACAATGCGTTTAACCTATTCCCTTTTTTCCCCTATCTCCGGCTGCTACTGGGGTCTTATCGGCCAATCCCATCGCTTTAAACCCTCCAAATATTCCCGTTTAGGATCCGATTTCGCGTAAAAAAAATGGGTAAATCGGGTAAAGGCGATCTGGTATGGTATGTATGTCGAGGGGGGATATTTATGGCCTAATTAACGGTAGACGTAGGGGTAAATGGTGCTGGGTGTCTTTACCTCATTCACACACACACACACACACACATACACACACACACACACACACACACACACACACACACACACACACACACACACACACACACACACACACACACACACACACACACACACACACACACAAACACACACCTCCCCCCCCCCACACACACACGGTCTAATGGTTTTATCTCCGCCAGCAAAATTGGAGGAGGCTATGTTTTTGCCTCTGTCTGTTTGTTTTTGTCTGTCAGTAAACAAGATATCTAGACAAATAATTATTATGAACCGATTTTCACGAAAGTTGGTGGGCAGATAGGATATGCGACAACAAATAATGGATTCCAGTTAGGATACAACAGGTAGAGCGCATACCTACGCCAGTGTAAGCGGAGATACGCGCTCTCCCAAGTGCTCCTCCAGATATTCCTGTATTCCAATGAATTAATCAATATATAGTAAATCTGTAATACAATGATTAGTAGGGTATTGAGTAAACAAACATATTGACGATAGTCATTTTGCACCAAATGGATTGTATTTACTTGTAAGTCCTTACATATGAGCCTTCATATACACTGGCAATATCAATATAAGACAATTACATTACGAATACTACTACTAGTACTGTACTACTACTAGTCAAATAATGAATATTAAAATAATCACACACACACACACACACACACACACACACACACACACACACACACACACACACACACACACTCTCTATAACTAAAAGGCAAGCGAAAACATTATATCAATCCAAACTCTCATTACACCACCCGCAGAGCATCATGCAACTGGTAGGTCAATGCACGCGTTAGTACACATGCAAACACACACACACACACACACATACACACACACACACACATACAAACACACACACACACACCCATACATACATACATCCAAGCACTCACACAAAAACAAACACGCACATACATACACATAAATATTAGCACACACTACATGTATATGCACCCTTATTATACATATACACATATACACACGTAATGCAGACAGACATTCATATATGCACATACACACACGCAGACATGCAAGCACACAGTAACATATGCATTTATTATACATACACACATATACACACATAATGCAGACAGATATTCATATACAGTATGCACATATCCACACACACACACAAGCTCAGATGCATGCACTTACAATCACAACCACACATGTAGAGTAACACACACACACACACTTACATACACACACACACAGAGCGGAACCATGTAAACAGAGGGGGTGAACTAAACAAGGGGGGGGGGGGGCGCACACCGTTGGGTTTCTACTCGTCAGGGAAATACAAAAAATAGGAGGTAGTGGAAAAGATCATTGTTTGAGCAGAACGCCTGTTATTTTGGGACGTAACTGTACTTCAGACATCTCCAGGAATATGTAGCGGTGTAATGTGTGTGTGTGTGTGTGTGTGTGTGTGTGTGTGTGTGTGTGTGTGTGTGTGTGTGTGTGTGTGTGTGTGTGTGTTTTATCTGGTGTTCGACTATGTGTGTATGTGTGTGTGTTTTATCTGGTGTTTGAGTATGTGTGTGCGAGAGAGTGTGTGTGTGTGTGTGTGTGTGTGTGTGTGTGTGTGCGTTTGTGTGTGCGTGTGCGTGTGCGTGCTTGCTCGTGTGTTCTTAAGTGTCTTTTTCAAGAAAGTAGCCAATTTCCATTAAATATTGCATATTTAATAATTTTAAGTTGCCGTTACTAGAACCTCGCAGCATCAAATATGTTATATCCTGTATAGTCCAACACAGAACATTAATTCATTAGTGTTTACGATATCACACAATTGGTTACTAGAGTCTATTGTTTACGATATCACACAATTGGTTACTAGAGTCTATTGTTTACGATATCACACAATTGGTTACTAGAGTCTATTGTTTACGATATCACACAATTGGTTACTAGAGTCTATTGTTTACGATATCACACAATTGGTTACTAGAGTATTGTTTACGATATCACACAATTGGTTACTAGAGTCTATTGTTTACGATATCACACAATTGGTTACTAGAGTCTATTGTTTAAGATATCACACAATTGGTTACTAGAGTATTGTTTACGATATCACACAATTGGTTACTAGAGTCTATTGTTTACGATATCACACAATTGGTTACTAGAGTCTATTGTTTACGATATCACACAATTGGTTACTAGAGTCTATTCATTATAAGTATACCAAACATCTTGACCACTTAGCTCTATACTCATAAATCTTGACCACTTAGCTCTATACTCATAAACGACTAGAATAATCGAGCTAATAGTTCTACCATTTAGGAAGGGCCAGGCCAGGGGATAAGTGTGGAGAATTACAGCCTATTCGCTCTAGCCCTTTTTGAGTTACAGAGTTACGGTTCACAATTTTTTGCTTATTTATAATGAATGGACTGTAAATTTGTGCTATGCTGAAAAAAGAATATTACCCACAAACCTCTGTTATAATACTGTTATATAAACTGTATACTGTATATTGTACAAATGGCTAGAGTCATTCCTCGAACACTTTTAAGAAATATTAGTCTAGGGTTATTAACACATTTCTTCACCTGGTCACTGGGAGAAAGGGTCATTTTTGTATATATTAAATGTTTTAGGATCTGAGTAAAATTAATTATGAATGGAAACAGAATGACCCAAAGAAAATAAGCTGTCATTTTTCGGTACATTAATCACGCTGTAGATTAGTTAGTTTCATTAGGACTTCAGAGGCTCTCAACCCTTCTGAATTATTAAGCCAGCACACTGTAAGTCAAGAATAGCGTCAGGACTGGAGCCCCTTTCCGAGAACCCCAGACCCTTCGTTGCTCAATTAGTTAGTTACAATAGGACTTCAGAGGCTATCAACCCTACTAGATTATTAAGCCAGGACACTGTAAGTCAAGAAAAGCGTCAGGACTGGAGCCTCTGCGAGAACTCCAGTCCCTTCTCAAGTTACTCAATCTTGAATCTATATTATTTTAGTATTTCTCCTACTCTACTGCACACACGCATATATTTTTATTTTTATCCACAATACTAATGCATGTTAAACAGTGGCTTGGGGATATAGGGCCGAACCAGATTTGAAAGGGTAATAAAAAAAACGAAAAAACAAAAAACAAAAATCAATATTCCCTTCCATTACGGCTTAATTTTCCCCGACTACCTGAGTGTTAGAACACGTTTTACATCTTAATTGAGTTCATTCTCTTTTTGTGGGGGCGCTGTCTGTCAGTAGGGGGCGGGGACTGTGTGACGTGGGCTGTGTTTTACTGATTAGTTTATATATATACCGTATATATATATATATATGTTTTACTGATTAGTTTATATATATACCGTATATATATATATATATGTTTTTTTTTTTTTTTTTAGTTTCCTCCCTAGACCCAAATCGAGCTTAAAAGAACTATCCTCAAAACTCCCATTTTGTTTAGTTTCCTCCCTAGACCTTCATCGAGCTTAAAAGAACTACCCCCAAAACTCCCATACAAATTTGTATATTTTTTGGTATAATAATGACTTGGCCGAAGGCCGGTTCCTAATATATTAAAGGCTCGCTATCGCTCGCCAGGAAAACATCGACACCTAAATGGGAAAAGTCTTAATATTGTCAAAGATATAGGGGAAAGGTCTTAAAATAGCCAAACTAACGGGGCAAACGTCTTCAAAGCTCACAAGTAATGGGGCTAAACATATGAGAGAAGGGGGTCCAGAAAAAGAAAAAAATATATACCTCCCCTTAATTGAGTGCCTTCTCTTTGTGTGGGGGCGGGGCTTATTGTGACGTGGGCTGTGTTTTACCGATTTCTTTCCATTTTTTTTTTTTTTTTTTTTTTTTTTTTTTTAGTCCATTTGTTCCCTTCCTGATACGAATGACTTACACCTGCCCAGCCCAAACCGACCCTACCCTTTATTAAACCCAACACAACTTGACTAAACGTAACTTAATCCAACCTAACCAATTCGCATCTCTTAGTCTAATCCAGCCTAACCTCACTTATTTTAACCCAAATATAACTAACCAGGCCAGATGGCTGGAGTAAAATAGGAAAGAAGAGTAATTGGACAGAGGAAGAGCAAGCTGAGAAGTGAGAAGTACAGTAGAACTAAGTTTAATCTAACCAGTTTAAATAGTTTAACGCCTGCAAAGTTAGGACAAAAACAACTGAATTGTAGACGAAAAACGAACACATTGGCGAAAGGCCTTGTGAGAGAATAGACCCCCCCCCCAAAAAAAAAAAGAAAAAAGAAAAAAAGAAAAAGAAATTACGTCAGAGCCCCGCCCACCACCTCAGAATGTTTGCTTTACTAATGGCCAGTCAGGCTCACATAGGCATATCAACAGGAACTGCTGGAACTCTTGTTTCATTTGCCTGGCTTCCTACACTGTTTCTATTTGTGCCTCATCTACACAGAGAGTAATCCAGCTAACGTTCACAAACACCTCTTCCTTCTATTTATTTCACTACACTTAAGGATATGGGGAGGAATTTAGTTTGTTCCCTAGACCTCCATTAAGCTTAAAATTACGCCCCCTAGATACCCTTTCAAGAGAAAGGGTTTCGATAGAACACTGTTCCAGCCGAAGGCCGGAGTCTTTTAAAATTACAGGCTTGCTATCGCTCGCCAGGAAAGAAATCGACACCTAAATAGCACGAAAGGTCTTAATATTGACAAATTAATAGGGGCAAACGTCTCAAAATCGCCAAATTAATGGAAAGAACGTCTTCAAATGTAAACAAAACAAATGCTGGGTTTAATCACGATGGAGAAGGGGTCCAGAAAAAGCGACCACCTCCCCCTTAAGAGATACTCATCCAGCTCGACACTAAATATCTATGATACTCCGTTCAGCATAAACAGTCAGTTGGTAGGGCAGAACTTGACAACACTGTTTTACCCTTGCTATCAGCTGATAAGTTGATAATGGGGGCGAGAAACCATTTGCTCTCTCTCTCTCTCTCTCTCTCTCTCTCTCTCTCTCTCTCTCTCTCTCTCTCTCTCTCTCTCTCTCTCTCTCTCTCTCTCTCTCTCTGAGATGAAATTGTACTAACTTAATTATTAACGTGATTTTTATATACCCTAAATCTATATATATAATGTCTTAAATGATAAAATAAACTATTGGTCAAAATATTCTGTGTGGCAGACTTTAAAGTGTGCTTTTATTGTACCGTTTTCTGTAATCATAATGAATGGGATACTTCTCTATAGTAGAAAATTATCCAGTGTTTCTGATGTTATGACTTTTTTGACTTTTTTATAGATCTGGAATGAGTTAGAGGAATTTACACCAAGATAGGCTAGGTTGGGCTAGGTTGACTGTCACTTGTCTTCATAGAGGATTATGGACCTTTACATCGCACGAGGTCAATTAGTGGAAGCATTTTCACTTAAATTAAATCATAGACATGGTTTTCAGTGATTAAACATATACACGCATAATGAGAAATGAGAGGGTTAATTACATACTATTTTGAGTTAATATACGTACCACTTCATCTCGCTTAACAAAAGTAGAATAAAAGGTAAAAATTAAGCTGAGCCTCCTTATGTAAAGAGGTGTCCATCTGGTATTAGAACATTTGTACCAGAGCCAGGTGTAAGGAGAGTCATGCCAATACCTGGGACAGTACCGTAGCCACCATAATTGTCTCCTATACTTTACGAACCACTATATACTGTATATCCCATATTATGGATGCATGCTATCTTATACTTATGGGAACACTGAATTAAGCATTAGTTCCTTTCACCATGGCTAGCATTAGGCGATTTTATTTTGTTCATGAAGATTTTGTGAGAGGCATAATATTTAGTTGAGGTACTTAATTACATCCCTTCGCTCCTTTAGTATTAACACATTGGCTACGGAAGGACACATTTTCGCCTACACATAACAGAACAACACTGTAAGAAGGAGAAATACAATGAGAGAGAGAGAGAGAGAGAGAGAGAGAGAGAGAGAGAGAGAGAGAGAGAGAGAGAGAGAGAGAGAGAGAGAGAGAGAGAGAGAGAGAGAGAGAGAGAGAGAGAGAGAGAGGGGGGGGGGGGGGGGGGGGAGGGGGAGCGTGAGAGAGAGAGAGAGAGCCAAGTTATGTATTATGTACGGTGTCTAAGAAAACCCAATTGACCACTTGCGATTTTCAGGCAATAAGGAAGTTGGAGACATAAAATAGAAATACAATGGTAATGTAGGTTTTTGATGGATAAAGGGTATGTTGAATTGGGTTTTACGTATTAATGAATGTACTTTGACCATATTATAGCTAGTAATTTTGCTAAATATCGATGTCTACAGCTCCAACTTCCTTATAGCCTGAAACTCGCAAGTCGCCAATTGTCTCAGAACTCTCCCCACCGACGTACCTGATTTGTAGAAACAGATGTACTGGAGCCTCGGCCGACATTCCAGGGAGGGTTTTCACTTAGCCTTTACAAATGAGGGAGTTCCATTACTTTTTATATCCCCATTTCCTTCTCTTCCTCCTCTTCTCCGTGCTCTCCATTCCCTTTTATCACCTGATTCTGTTCGTCTCCCTCTTCTCTCTCTCTTCTTCTCTTTCTCCTCATTTGTCTTCCTTCTCTTCCTCCTCCTCCTTGTTCTCCTTTCCCTTTCTTCTTCTGATTCTGTTCATCTCCCTCTTCTTCTCTCTCTCTCCTCCTTTTTCTTCCTCCTCCTTCTCTTTCTCTTCTGCCTTCTCTTTCTCTTTCTCTTCTGCCTTCTCTTTATCTTCTGCCTTCTCTTTCTCTTTCCCTCCTCTTGTTACTTATAGTCCTCCCTTTCTCTTCCTGTCCTCCCTTTTTATCCCTCCTCCTCCTCCTCCTTGCCCCCCCCCCCCCCCTCTACCTCCATCCCTCTCCTCACCTCTCTCCCCCCCTCCCCCCCCCCCCCCCCCCCCCCTCTCCACCTCTTTCGGCATACCTCCATCAGTTTACCTGTGAGTGCATTATTAGTCTTATGGGAAGGGGTCGACTTTCGCTTTTTTTGTTTTAGTTTGCCGTCACCGCCTCGTTTAGAGTTTTTATGTCTTTGTTACGAGGCTTCGGGGCTGTGAGATATGGGCATGGATTTTTGTTCTTGGTAATAAGATTTTGTTGTTAATCCCTTGGGGATTATGACGCATATTAACAGTTTAATTTTTGCTATCATTGAACAAATAGGAAAAGTGGGGATTGGGCATGGGTTAATTGATAGATAGATAGATTAAACGAATTTCTACAGCTGGTATTAGACGATTTTATGCCGCTTAAGAAGGACCTGTGATATGTACTGTAGGTGGCTTGAGATCGTATTTACCCGTTTGAGTCCTAGGGTTTAGTTGTAAGCTATAGAAAACCGTTTAATGGTAACCAGACTAAGACGATAATTACGTCATCGTGCTCAAGGGGAAAATATTAATAAGAGGTTGATGATTATCTAAACTACGGTAATTCTTAAGGGAGCCCACCTTGTTTTTTTGTTTTTTTATCTTTCTCTCCCTCTCTCTTTGCCTTGTATCCATTCGGCCCCATTCAGCCTACTGTTTTAAGACGTTTACCCCCATCCAGGTGTCAATATTTTCCGCGAGCCAGCATATACTGTATATATGTTTGTTTTGATAGCAAGCTAAATTTGTACCTTTTTCGATAGAAAAATTTCTCCGGCGAAGCCGGATTTCTCCATACAATGCTGGCTCGCTATTGCTCGCCAGGAAAAAATCGACACCTGGATGGGGATAAACGTCTTAAAACAGTTGGCTGAATAGGGAAAGAGAGAAAAGGAGAGAAAGATAAAAAAAATCCGGTGACCCCCCTTAAGGTGGTATTAATAAATCAAACTACACTATAGTGGTACTATAGAGGATGGACATATTTAGCATTAGTTTGTATTATTTATTATTCAAATTATGAAGGGTTTTAGTTCTTAAAAAAATACTGAATGACATACACTAATTGTTGAATGCACCAAGGCTCCAAGGGTTCCCAACCTGGGGGTACATGTACCCCCAGGGGTACATTATTGCACTTCTCAGGGGGTACATAGGGGTCTGAGAGAATAACCATAGCGTACAAAACATGGTGTTCTAATCTACAGGCAGATTGCATAAAGTTGTATTTTTATCAATTTCCTCATTTCAGTAAGCGAAACTTACATTCAAATTTGGCAAGAATGTAGTTACCGGGTGGACCGCCTTACACTATGCGGACGCTTGCAATCATGTTCCCGTCTATTTTGACTGCCGTGGGATACAATAATAGGTTGAAGGGGGGCTTTTGCCCCCCTCACCCCCCATGACTTATTATCATCATCATACATATTGCCAGCAGGGGTCAAATAACAGAAATTTTTTACGGGAACTTAACCGCGAGCGATCGACCTATGTAAACATGACTACCGTTTGGACCGTACACCCGGATACTACATCCTTCCCTTAAAATTATATCAGTGAGGTGACTATTCCATTGTTTTCACTATTATGTGACTTCCTGCGGAATAAATATTATTCTCCTGTTATCTATGTATGTTCATATTTTCTTCTCTTTGCACGATATTGTTTAAATAAATTAACAAAGAAATACAAATATCCCCATTTTTAAAGACCTGAAGATATTTTTTAACATTATTATTATTATTATTATTATTATTATTATTATCACTACTTTATTATTATTATTATTTGTATTATTATTATTATTAATATTATCATTATCATTATTATTAACCATATTTTCTGTGTATTTCCAGATGGAATTAGCAAGAATGGAAAATCCAAAAAGACAAAGAAAAATACGGAAACAAATGAAGGAAACCAATGGTAAGTCTGGCCGGAGGAGCACAGGCCCTGCAAAACCCTCCCCTCGTATGAACTCGGTTTATGTGACTGCCGGATTGATAAAACGCACCTTATTATATTTGTAAGAGATCCTTCCTAAGCCAAATTTATGGAACTCTCCTTGATGTTATACCCTGTGGAGTTGATTATTGGTGAGAGATCTTTGCTAAGCCGAATTTATGGAACTGGCCTTGTTTTTAGCTCTGGAGTTGATTATTTGTGATGAGAGATCTTTCCTAAGCCTAATGACTGATAGACAGTGTTCGCCAATATTTACTCTACTTTAAGCTTATATATGAGAGGACTTTACTAAGCGAGATTAATGTTTAAATATTCGCCATGCTGCAGTAATAAGATTCAATAATAGTTAGATCCAGTATATGTGAGATATTACTTAAGTTACTCAAGAGAGAAGAATGACAAGAAGACCAGAACAAGAGAAGTAGAAGAAGAAAATACGAAGGAATAAATATATGAAGAGGAAGCAGTGAAACCATAAATTAAAGAAGATCAAAAGTAAGAATAAGAGGAGGACTAAAAGATCTAGACAAGGCGATTTGCAGAAGTTTCCGACATTTCTAATAAGTATCCACATCTCTACAAATTGATATGAAGAAGCTTATAATCTTGCTATTTAGGATCTGCATCTTGACACAGTGAAAAGCTAAAGTTCCAATCTCTCCATCAAGTGTTAGAATCTGAAGCTTTGGACAATTAAGGTGTTCGTTTTGTGACAGACTAAAGTTCCAAATCTCTCCATCAAATATCCGAAAATCAAGCTTTGGGAAATTCAGGTGTTCGTTTTGTGACAGACTAAAATTCCTAATCTCTCCATCAAGAGTTCGAATCTGAAGCTCTGGACAGTTAAGATGTTCGTTTTGTGACAGGCTAAAATTACAATCTCTCAAGAATCCGAATGTTAAGCTTTGAGAAATTAACTTAAGGTGTTTGTTTTGTAAATGTGGCCCCTGTATCGGATAGTAGCCGGAGATTTTGTAGGGTCTGTGCTGCGATGGGAGTCTTCCAAACCCTTCCTTCATCGCGGAACATAAGAAAACGGGAGTCTGCAGAAAGCCGAATGATCTACACATGGCAGATCTCTTTCACATCCAACCCATCTCTTCATGTTCATGGTCCTGTCAATGCTAAGGTAGGTACACAGTTTATCAATTAGTTGGTGATACTAATGTTGTCACCATATTAATAGTAGACCTATTATGTTGGTAACCCCTTCTCTACCGGCGACGTCTTTTGTATTTTATTTCAGCTACATTTAGGCGGTTTTATGAAGCTTAGGAAGGATATATGGTAGCTAAAAGGATAAATTGAGATAGTATGTAGCTTTTAATTGGTAGACGTCCTTCCAAAGCTGAATAAAGTCGTCTCATGGTAGCCAAAATAAAGTGAAGAAGATGTAGTCGGTAAAAAGGGGTTAATAGTCAAATTTACATACTATATTCTGTTTCTTTTCAGCTGACGGTAAATTGCAAAGTTCCCATCAAGATTTCTCAGTTATTTTGAAGATTTTGTAGTGAAATGTAGTGCTAATTATATAAACTTGGTCTTATTATGATACACAGACATAGTAGTTTCATATTTGTCCAACCTTAAGTGTCGAGAAATTAGCTGCTCAGGGATTCACTTTATCGTCAGCTGAAAATAAACAGAGCATAGTTAATATGTTAATTATCCAAAACTAGCACATCATTGTAATCCCTTCTCATATAGTAATTTGCTCTTGGAATTTTGTCATTGTTACTACCTAGTTGCTAAAAATTCTTTCTTCGGAAAATGAAGTTGTATATGTGTATACTCTGGCACCTTCCCCAATTATCCTTTTTTTTTATGGGGGTGGCTGACTCGAGACAGAGCCCGAATAGGGACATCACAACACATCAGAAAAACAAAACAAAACATAAAATCTCACATCTAGGTCGGTTACTTGTTGGACCGTACACCCGGATACTACATCCTTCCCTTAAAATTATATCAGTGAGGTGACTATTCCATTGTTTTCACTATTATGTGACTTCCTGCGGCCCACAATCTGTATTGGACGTGAAACAATCAGGTATGTATACCAACTCGAGACAGCTGCAGTACCGCCCGATAATGTCCGAGTATGTGACAGATCAAAATATTTATAGTCACTGAGTTCATTTTATTGATAATATCAATGCTAAGATCCCTATCAGTCTACACATACATATTTCATAATAAAATAATATAAAATTGACATAATTTTATCCATTTTTATCCTAAATTGTTAGGGGTACATGGGTACCTATCAGAATGCCCAAGTGGTACAGAGGAACTAAAAGGTTGGGAACCCCTGACTCTAAGCGATGAAAATCTTTAGCAATTGGCATGAATATATATTGATGATTATCCAAATTAAGAACGCATGATTTGAGTTCTAAGCAAATTATTGAATAGTATATATACTTTTTGCTGAATGATCTTTTGAAAAAGACCTTCGTATACGTACAGGTATTGTGAAAAACCTGTTATATACATTAACCCAGGGAAGACCGAGTTATTGCCCGATGTATATATAGACAACAACACAATCAGAGCGAGTCGGTATATCCACACAGCTAACATTAAGGGGAGGTGTTTAGTTTGTTTCCTACTCCTCCAGCAATCTTAAAATTTCACCCCCTTTACCCCCTTTCAAGATAAATTTTTAAATTTTTCGGTAGAAAAATGTCTCGGCCGAAGGCCGGTTACTCTTAAATTACAGGCTTGCTATCGCTCGCCAGGATAAAATCGACACCTAAATGGCACGAAAGGTCTGAAAATTGACAGAATGGGGCGGAAATTCTTAAATTCACCAAACTAATGGGCAAACGACTTAAAATCACAAAAGTAATGGGGCTAGACATGAGGGAGAAAGGGGTCAAGAAAAAAGTCCCTCAAGTGGAAATCTCCCCTTAAACAAACAGGCATCCTCATTTACAAACATCAGACACCCAAACATAGGAGTAATTTCAACCCGATTTCTTCTTAAGTTATCAATACAATTACACCTTAAGGGGAGGTATTTAGTTTGTTCCCTAGACCTCCATCAAGCTTAAAATTACACCCCCTTGAGTCCCTTTCAAGATAAATTTGTACATTTTTCGGTAGAAAAATTTCCCGGCCAAAGGCCGGTTCCTCTTAAATTACAGGCTCGCTATCGCTCGCCAGGATAAAATCGACACCTGAACTGCACGAAAGGTCTTAATATGGGGTGAAAGTTCTTTAAATCGCTAAACTAATGGGGCAAACGTTTTATAATATCAAAAGCAATGGGGCTAAACATGAGGGAGAAAGGGGTCAAGAAAAAAAATCCTCAAGTGGAGATCTCCCCTTAAATATGTAGAAAGAATGGCATGACTGATGTAGGGATAAACGTGTGTTAATGAATATCACATTTTAGTTATTAATTTGAAGAGGAAAGTGGGAAATGTCGATTCAGTGAAATACATTATCTGCGAAACGTTGTTGATAAAGTGATCCTCCTCATATGGTAATTATATTGATGTATTGATCAGTTATTTACACAATGAAGTAATTAATATCACGTAATGTACGGTACTCGCTGGGCAAACATGATTGAAAAACTGTGTATATTGCGGTGGAATATTTGTTCAACTGATTTTTTGATAAATATATTTGTGATAATTTTTTGCTTTATCCATTCAGTTTACCTAATATAGAGGGAAAACGAAATAGGAAATAAAATAAAATGTTGATTATATATAGGGATTTTCGTGGAATTCTTGATGCATGCATTCGAGGTCTCGAAATATGCATGCCCTTTTTGTTTTTATGAGACTTTCTCCTTGTTTGTGAATGACTAAGAAAAGAATGCAAAGTTATGCCAAAGCCCACTGACACGCCATAAAAACCACCCTTGCTGTTTCCAATGCATTAACATTCTATGAATATTCCCATATTCAAAATATGCAATGGGAATCAGTACCAAGTGAGTGAATAGCTCAATAGGTGGCGTGCAGTACGAGTGTAGTCCGAGGGGACGAGTTGGGGTGACAAAAGAGTGGTAGTGTGCATTGGGAACCGAAGCTGCACTGAACCAGGAGGAAACAAAAAGATGCTGCTTGTCGGCTTAGCCGTTGAAGTACCCATTTATAGCTCCTCATCTAGACTCATTACTTGACATAAAACCTCCAGACTGCATGGTGTTGAATGATCGAATATACAGGCTATACTGTAGAAAGCCTATGTCGGGTGGAAGAGTTGGCTTACATATGCAAAAATAGCATATACAAATATAAATTAATTTAATACTTGCCAGAATATACTGATACTGAATGGCGAACGAATCCACTACATCCCGATTTCGCTGCATCCTGTTTTAGATACTCTCACAGTGCAAGAGCCACCGCAATCAGTAGAGGATATCCACCAGGTATACTTTGTTAATTTTGACTCTGCGAACAACTTCGTTCTTAGTGTTGCGTGTCGTGGAGGCAGCCGTTTAGGAGGAGTAGTACGTCAAAGGTTCCGGAGACAATAAAACGCAGCGAAACGACCTACTTAGCGAGTTTAGCAGAAATCTGGCAGATTCACTTTGTTAATTTTGGCTCTGCAAACAACTATTGTCTTAGAGTTGAATGTCGTGGAGGCAGCCGTTTAGGAGGATTAGTGCGTCAAAAGTTCCGGAGAGTACAAAATCACTCAATTCAGCAAAACACAACCCTCCTCTTAGCGGAATTGGGAAACATATCCGAGACGCTGCAATTTCTGTAAGCCAATATTTAGAGATGAGCCGAGAGAACAAAGCTCCCATTCAACCGTACCCGGAAAAATACTGTTCCTTCCCTTAACAGCACATCTAACCCTACATGACTTGCGGACAGGTGGTGGTGGTGGTGATGATGCCCTCCTCCCCACCGTACATACACACATATTGACTCATCAGACAAACATTAGTGAGAGCAGAGAGAGAGAATGTGCTACATAGAGTTACATAGCCATACAAGACTGCACAGACCTTGCAGTCCCTGCTAGGCAGTCAGGACTTAATGCTAACATAGAATTTGCTACAAAGTGGAAGGTAAGGATAGCAAAGCAGAATGCTCTCTCCCCACCCACCACACCCTCCGACCTTAGGTTGGCATAACATTTAGTTGAGGAAACAATGCCCCCAGCAGAATGAGACATTTTCTACGGGGAAATTCATTGTTAAGAAGGAAATTGAGAACTATTGTATACTACTGATGCTTAACCTATGTTGTTTACTATAGGTGTACTGTAGGTGAAGAAGTGCTTTGTGACATCGAGATTCTCCCTCATGGTTTTTAATTTCATTCAATTTCCTCCAGCTAGTAAACTACTATTGAATTTGAACAGTGAATCTACATCAATTTTGTCAAAGCCCTTTAATATCTTAAAACACTCAACTGATTGACCTCGCAATTTTCTTTTCTTATGTGAAAAAATATATATAATTTTTAAGTTTTTTATGATATGATTTATATCTCAGTGACCTTATGAACTGTCGCTCTACACTGCACTGACTTGAGTTTCTCAATATCCTTGCTCAGATGAGGAGACCAAAATTGCCGCCATATTCAAGATGGGGGCTTCACTATGCTTTTAAATAACGGTACTATTATGTTCTCATTTCTATAAGTAAAATTTCTCATAATATATCCCAATGCTCTATTGGCCTAGTTTGCAGCTGCTGCACATTGATCTGAGGTCTTTAAGTGTTCAGATATTAGAAACCCAGGTATTTTAACTAATGAGAGAGAGAGATAGATAGATAGATAGATAGATAGAGAGAGCGAGAGAGAGAGAGAGCGAGAGAGAGAATGAGAGAATGAGTGAGTGAGTGAGAGTGAGAGAGAGATAGAGAGAGAGTGAGACAGAAATAGAACAATAGCTATGCCAACGAAGATGATCACCACAATACTCCCCCAGGGCAACAGCTGTGTTTTGGAACCTGCTGTACAAAGAGAGCAAGACAGTTTCTACCATGGATCTTTGGAACATATTTACTCAAAGCAGTTTTCCACCGAGTTTCAAGCCACAGCAATTCCAATTCAATCCATTTACTTTTTGCCTCTTGTCAATACTTAAAGGTATATTTAATAAAACTGTCCTAATTAATGGAGGATGTCAATTCAGAGAGTGCATCTATCTATCTGTTGCCGGACGCCTTACTCCCCTTAATGAGGGTGGCCATACACAGAAGGCCCCCAAGCGGACCTATTCCCTTTAAGAGGGACAACCCGAGCCAGTTTACTGAAGGACTTACAGGATTGAACACTCAATTTAGAATCCGTCCGACTCCGAGGCCCTCTATGTATCTTGTTAGCACTATTTTTCTACAGTGGTGTTCGGCTAGTCCATCCACTAACCTGCCTTACACTTAGATAAACAGTACGGACTTGTATCAGGTTTACTCCCCTAGACAGGCCGCCGACCAAGGCTGACGAGTCCCATCCACCCGGATTTATTTAAGGTTGTCTCCCCTAGATGGGTGCCGACCAAAGGCTAAGGAGTCTCATCCACCCGATACCAGTGCATACGTTCATTAATAATTGATTTTGCATTTCCCTTTCCGTGCGAAATAGTGAATATTATATAATCTGACATTCCAATCCCAATAATATATAATCTGACATTCCAATCCCAATATTATATAATCTGACATTCCAATCCCAATATTATATAATCTGACATTCCAATCCCAATATTATATAATCTGACATTCCAATCCCAATATTATATAATCGGACATTCCAATCCCAATATTATATAATCTGACATTCCAATCCCAATATTATATAATCTGACATTCCAATCCCAATATTATATAATCTGACATTCCAATCCCAATATTATATAATCTGACATTCCAATCCCAATATTATATAATCTGACATTCCAATCCCAATATTATATAATCTGACATTCCAATCCCAATATTATATAATCTGACATTCCAATCCCAATAGTTGTTGATGGATTTGTCCTACAAGATATTACTTTCCCTCATGGTTAAGGGGGGTGACCTGCTTTTTGTTATTTCTGTCCTTTTCTCTCTTGCTCTGGCTTGTATCCATTCGGCCCCACTCAGCCAACTATTTTAAGACGTTTATCCCCATCCAGGTGTCGATTTACACCCGGCGAGCGATAGCGAGCCAGCATATTTTGGATTATGTTTTAGACATCTGACTTAATTTGTAAATTTTTCGGCAGAAAAGTTTCTCCGGCGAAGCCGGATTTCTCTATACAATGATGGCTCGCTTTCGCTCGACAGGGAAAAATCGATACCTGAATGGGGAGAAACGTCTTAAAACAGTAGGCTGAATGGGGCCGAATGGATATATACCCCAGAGGGAAAAAGCAGGTCGGTCCCCTTAAGCAACTATAATGATTTACCTTCATTCTAGTTACCGATACCAATACAAAAAAAAGACCCCCGAAGTTTTTAGCTAGGATAAGACCCTTAAAAAAAAAAAAAAAAAAAAAAAAAAAAAAAAAAATGTGGCATGACTCACCCATAAAGGGGCCCATAGACCAGCTGCCCACATCGTTTACCTTTGCCGTTATCAACATCAACTTCTGTTAACCCTTTCGGTACTACGGTGACTCCTTTTTTCAACAGGCGATTCTCTTTTCTTTAACCCCTTCAGTACCATGACGTCTTTATACCTTAGATACTGGCTAAGATGTGATTATTGTACGCAGATTAAGATGGACCTACGTTACTATAAGGGATGATTGAGACCGTATTTACCCATTTGAGTCGTATAGGTACATTATAAACTAAAGAAAATCGTCTAATGGTAACCAGAATATGATGCAAATTACTTAATGGCTGAAAGGGGTTAAGGGGACACGGGCTAAATGATTAGAGTGTTTAAGATTTTATATAGGCCTACTTTTATATTCTTTCATTTAAGGGGAGGTTTTTAGTTGATTCCCTAGACTTCCATCAAGCTTAAAATTACTCCCCCCTAGATCCCCTTTCAAGATAAATTTGTACATTTTTCGGTAGAAAAATGTCCCGGCCGAAGGCCGGTTCCCCTTAAATTACAGGCTCGCTATCGCTCGCCAGGAAAAAATCGACACCTAAATGGCACGAATGGTCTTAAAATTGACAGAAATGGGGCGAGGGTTCTTAAAATCGCCAAACTAATGGGGCGAACGTCTTAAAATCTCAAAAGCAATGGGGCTAACCATGAGGGAGAAAGGGGTCCAGACAAAAATCCTCCAGGTGGAAATCTCCCCTTAACCCCTTCTGTACCGGCGACGTCTTTTGAATTTGAATCTTGCTATATTTAGACGATTGTGTGCAGCTTTGAAAGGGTATGTGGTGGTAAAATGGGTTAAGTGAGATGGTTCGAAGCCTGGTAATAGCTGGAGAACCTTTTTAAACTGAATAAAATCGTCTAATGATAGCTAGAATGAAGTTAAAGGGACGTTTCCAGTACAGAAGGGGTTAATATCGAGAAAATAGCTGCTAAAGGATTAAATTGATCGCCAGTTGAAAAGATACAGAGTTTAGTGTGACTCTTTAGGTGGTGTCACACGAGAGATTTTTCCCGTCAATTTTCACGGGCAATTGTAGTCTGGCAGCTTCAATATACAAGTTCCATAAGAATTAAACTAGCTAACATAATCTACCTTCGATCTAGTTTCCGATTCCAATGCAAAACTATCCCTAAATATCACCAGAAAAAACTTGCTCATGGAAAATTGACGGAAAAAGCGCTCGTGTGACAGTGACTTTCTTTCTTTATTGTGGGCAATGTCCAGCTGTGAGAGTTGAGTGTGAGGGTCTCTTCATCTGGTCTACTTTAATTAACCTTCAGAGCCCGGCTGGCTATCAGTTCAAGCCCACCCGAGAGAGAGAGAGAGAGTAATATAAGTTAAAGTGAATGAGAGAGAGAGAGAGAGAGAGAGAGAGAGAGAGAGAGAGAGAGAGAGTAAGAGAGAGAGAGAGAGAGAGTTATATAAGTTAAAGTGAGAGAGAGAGAGAGAGAGAGAGAGAGAGAGAGAGAGAGAGAGAGGAATAGATAGAGAGTTATATAATTAAAGAAAGAGAGAGAGAGAGAGAGAGAGAGAGAGAGAGAGAGAGAGAGAGATAATAAGAGAGTTATATAAGTTAAAAAGAGAGAGAGAGAGAGAGAGAGAGAGCCATAGTGTATATATAGATAGTATTGCTCGGTAGGGGAGGTATATATATATATATATTTGTTCATTTGTTTTTCTATACTTTGAGGGTTAGAATAGATAGGAAGTGGGTAGCTAAAATATACCCAAGGGTTTAAGAACTTTATATAATTGAATTTAATTATTATGCTATGTTATGCTATATATAATTATTATGCTATGTTATGCTATATATAATTATTACAGTACATTCACGGGTATTAATGTGACACATTTTGAGACCTTGCACTATTTAAATGAATTTTCTAAATAAGATTTCTAGTAAACCATTACTTAAAGGATTGGATGACATTTATGATAGCTTCGGAAGTATAGGAACTGCATTAATGACCACTTCTATATATAAATGGTTTGCTATATAATGTATGCATGTATGTATGTACCCCCAAAATAACCCCTGTCCCCTTAATAAGTTACGGAGGCTATAAGGACATTGCTCTAATTTTCCTCATAGACGCTCCTTGGGAAAACTCCATTATCCACGCCCCTCAGCGGTCCGGGGGGTGGGAGTGGGGGGGGGGGGGGATGAGGAGGAAGTGGAGAGGTGGAGAAGAAGTGGAGAGGTGGAGAGGAAGGGGAGGGGTGGAGAGGTGGAGGGGAAGTGGAGGGGTGGATAAAAACGGGCTCGCTTTCGCTCGCCAGGAAGAAATCGACACCTGGATGGGGATAAACGTCTTAAAACAGTTGGCTGAATGGGGCCGAATGGATACAAGCCAGGGGAAGAGAGAAAAGGAGAGAAAGATAAGAAAAGCCTGTGACCCCCCTTAAGGGGAGGTTTTTAGTTGATTCCCTAGACTTCCATCAAGCTTAAAATTACTCCCCCTAGATCCCCTTTCAAGATAAATTTGTACATTTTTCGGTAGAAAAATGTCCCGGCCGAAGGCCGGTTCCCCTTAAATTACAGGCTCGCTATCGCTCGCCAGGAAAAAATCGACACCTAAATGGCACGAATGGTCTTAAAATTGACAGAAATGGGGCGAGGGTTCTTAAAATCGCCAAACTAATGGGGCGAACGTCTTAAAATCTCAAAAGCAATGGGGCTAACCATGAGGGAGAAAGGGGTCCGGAAAAAAATCCTCCAGGTGGAAATCTCCCCTTAAACAA
>CM064495.1:3307815-3347815 GCA_032716605.1 Paralithodes platypus
TCTCCCAGAATCAGTCTATCCCTCTTCCTATGACTTAAATTGCTTCAAACTCACCGTGTCCATGCATTTTGGCTCGAAATTACCTTGATTTTGGCCCTGTCACTCTTTCAACTCGCTACAGGCAGTTCTGCCTTTTGTCTCCCTCACTCACATAGAAAAAATAAATAAAAAAAATAAAAGTCGCCAAACTAATGGAATTAATGTCTTAAAATCTGCAAACTAATTTGCTAAACATAAGAGAGAAGGGGGTCCCAAAAATTCGACTAGTTTCCCCTTAACTATAAATTATGTATATGTATGTTATGAATAAAGGAGGAATGCTGGTTGGTTGAAGGCCAAAGTTGCTCGGGTGTTTATTTGTTCCAAATAAGTGGGCCAAAATACTTGAACATTAACCTACATAACTCACAAACGACCAGAGTAATCGATCAAATATTTCTACCATTTGGGAAGGGTTAGCCAAGGAATAGGTGTGGAAATTGACAGCCTCTTTGTTCTAGCCCTTTTTGAGTTACAGAGGTTAGAAGTCACGAGTTCTGTCTTACCTAAAATGAATGGACTATAATAACACGTGTATGTATTCCTCATAATATTTAACCATTTGCAAAGTTACCATTTCAATACTGATCATTTTGCTTGACATTAATTTAACAGGTTTTCACAATACGTATGCGGAGGTCTTAAGGGGGGTGACCTGTTTTTGTTCTGTCCTTTTCTATCTTTCTCTGGTTTGTATCCATTCGGCCCCATACAGCATACTGTTTTAAGACGTTTACCCCCATCCAGGTGTCAATATTTTCCTGACGAGCGGTAGCGAGTCAGCATATATATATTTTTGTTTTGACAGCAAGCTAAATTTCTCCGGCAAAGCCGGATTTCTTCATACCATACAATGCTGGCTCGCTATCGCTCGCCAGGAAGAAATCGACACCTGGATGGATGGGGATGAACGTCTTAAAACAGTTGGCTGAATGGGGCCGAATGAATACAAGCCAGGGAAAGAGAGAAAGGGAGAGAAAGATAACACAAAAAAAGGCCAGTGACCCCCCCTTGAACCATTCAGTACCGGTAACGTCCTTTGTATTATATTCTGGCATCGATTAGACGATTGTATTCATCTTAGGAAGGACGTCTATCAATCAAAAGGCTACAGACTATCTCAATGCATCCTTTTAGCTACCATATATGCTTCCTAAGCTTCATAAAATCGTCTAAATGTAGTTGAAATCAAATACAAAAACGTCACCGGTACTGAAAGGGTAAGAAAGAAAACGATAAATTAAATGAGTGTTTTATTAGACAATGCAGCACGGACTTTCTCATTTTGTATTGGATAGATAAGTGATCCTACTGTGTTTGGTGACTATATACGGCTTTGAAAAGAAAATGTAGAAACAATAAACAAAATTATGCCTGCATCGAAAAAGGTAATACAAAAATGAAAAAGAGGAAAAGGCAGAAGGAGAAAAGCTACAACAACAACAATAATAATAATAATAATAATAATAATAATAATAATTGATTGATTGATAGTAATAATAATAATAATGATAATAATAATAATAATAATAATAATAATAATAATAATAACAAATAAATACTGCTACTACTACTAATAATTATAATAATAATAATTATAATACCTTCAATAATGCGAATAAGATCATAATCATTGCAACAAGACCCAGAAGAAGAAAATTAAGCAGTGATATTATGTTTGTCCCAACTCAGCATTTACGTAAGAATTCGCCAAGACGGAGCGATATTTAATGACTCGCGGGCCAACCAGAGGAGCGAATGCGAGTAAACACATGATTTAAGGGGGAGGTAGTTGCTTTTTCTGGACCCCCTTCTCCCTCACGTTGAGCCCCATTAGTTTAGAGATTTTAAGACGTTTGCCCCATTAGTTTGTCGATTTAATGACCTTTCGTCCCATTTCTTTATCCATATCAAGACCTTTCGTGCCATTTATGTGTCAATTTTTTCCTGGCGAGCGATAGCAAGCCTGTAATTTTGGAGAAACCGGCCTTCGGCCGGGAAATGTTTACCGAAAAATGTACAAATTTATCTCGATGGGAGGGGTCTTGGGGGTATTTTTTAAGCTTGATGGAGGTCTTGAGAGGAAAGTTAAGAGAATAATAAATATATATATACAAATAAAACAATAAATACAAAAATTCCCCGTAATGACTCGCAGGCCAAGCAGAGGAGTTGAATGCAAGTAAACACGGGATGTAAAATTTGATACAGATCTTGATAAAATGAGCAGACAAACTGGAGCAAACATGATGACTAGGCAGAGCGAACAAGACGATTCACACCAGCCCTTTTTTCCAGCTATTTAAGATAATACAGGCAACTCAACACTCTACGGGCAATATTTAGGTGTATATCGGTAACTAGACTGAAGGTAGATTATTATAGTGAGCTGAAATCATGCATAGCTTGAATTCAGAAGCTTCCAAACCAGAAATGCTGAGACATATTGTTATATTATAGTGAGGTGATATCTTATATTGCTTGAATTTCGAAGCTTCCAAACAAGAAATGCCGATAACAATTGGCGGAAATGTCCGCTCGTGTGAATCGGACCTTAACTGGTGTCGGCGCGCGCATTGTCCGAACTCTTTGTCTGGCCAGAATTGGATATGTATATATATTTGCTATATTTATATTTGGTGTGAGATTCCAAGTCTTGCTTCTCCATCTCACCCACGCCCGAGTGTATCAAGTGCAACTCAGATCCAACCAAGTGTATTAAGTGCAACTCAGATCCAACCAAGTGTATTAAGTGCAACTCAGATCCAACCAAGTGTATCAAGTGCAACTCTGATCCAACCAAGTGTATTAAGTGCAACTCAGATCCAACCAAGTGTATCAACTGCAACTCAGATCCAACCAAGTGTATTAACCCTTTCACGCATTTATGACGCAGAGGTTGCCAGATTAGCAATAAGAAATAGAGTTCTCTCACTCTTATAATTACCTCTCCAAAATTAGTTTTCTGCCCACAGCTAACTCAAAGACAGCTGCAGTGGTTGAAGTAACTAAACTAAAGGTTTCTAGATACCCCTGATGGTAACAAAGGCTTTAAAGTATCCCCAATAGGCTCAAAATCGCGTCATATGTCGGAGAGGGTTAAGTGCAACTCAGATCGAACCAAGTGTATCAAGTGCAAATCAGATCCAACCAAGTGTATCAAGTGCAACTCAGATCCAACCAAGTGTATTAAGTGCAACTCGGATCCAACCAAGTGTATTAAGTGCAACTCAGATCCAACCAAGTGTATCAAGTGCAACTCAGATCCAACCAAGTGTATCAAGTGCAACTCAGATCCAACCAAGTGTATTAAGTGCAACTCAGATCCAACCAAGTGTATTAAGTGCAACTCAGATCCAACCAAGTGTATCAAGTGCAACTCAGATCCAACCAAGTGTATTAAGTGCAACTCAGATCCAACCAAGTGTATTAAGTGCAACTCAGATCCAACCAAGTGTATTAAGTGCAACTCAGATCCAACCGAGTGTATTAAGTGCAACTCAGATCCAACCAAGTGTATTAAGTGCAACTCAGATCCAACCAAGTGTATTAAGTGCAACTCGGATCCAACCAAGTGTATTAAGTGCAATTCAGATCCAACCAAGTGTATCAAGTGCAACTCAGATCCAACCAAGTGTATTAAGTGCAACTCAGATCCAACCAAGTGTATTAAGTGCAACTCAGATCCAACCAAGTGTATTAAGTGCATCTCAGATCCAACCAAGTGTATTAAATACAACTCTGATCCAACCAAGTGTATCAAGTGCAACTCAGATCCAACCAAGTGTATCAAGTGCAACTCAGATCCAACCAAGTGTATCAAGTGCAACTCAGATCCAACCAAGTGTATTAAGTGCAACTCAGATCCAACCAAGTGTATTAAGTGCAACTCAGATCCAACCAAGTGTATCAAGTGCAACTCAGATCCAACCAAGTGTATCAAGTGCAACTCAGATCCAACCAAGTGTATCAAGTGCAACTCAGATCCAACCAAGTGTATTAAGTGCAACTCAGATCCAACCAAGTGTATTAAGTGCAACTCAGATCCAACCAAGTGTATTAAGTGCAACTCAGATCCAACCAAGTGTATTAAATGCAACTCAGATCCAACCAAGTGTATTAAGTGCAACTCAGATCCAACCAAGTGTATTAAATGCAACTCAGATCCAACCAAGTGTATTAAGTGCAACTCGGATCCAACTTTAGCCGTTTCTGTGTCTCATTACCTGTACTACTTTTCCTACTTCGGGGGTGGGAGGCTAGGAATTTTCATCCTCTTGTAAAATTCGCCTATTAGACGAGACGGGGTCTCTCAGGGCGAGCCAATCGTTTAAGGGGGGTGACCTGTTTTTGTTCTGTCCTTTTCTATCTTTCTCTGGCTTGTATCCATTTGGCCCCATTCAGCCTACTGTTTTAAGACGTTTATCCCAATCCAGGTGTCAATTTTTTACTGGTGAGCGGTAGCGAGCCAGCATATTTTTTATTTTTGTTTGATAGCAGGCTACATTTGTACATTTTTCGATAGAAAAATGTCCCCGGCGAAGCCGGATTTCTTCATATAATGCTGGCTCGCTATCGCTCGCCAGGAAGAAATCGACACCTAGATGGGGATAAACGTCTTAAAATAGTTGTCTGAATGGGGCCGAATGGATACAAGCCAGAGCAAGAGAGAAAAGGACAGAACTAACAAAAAACAGGTCACCCCCCTTAAGGCATATTTGTATTTTGATCTCCCATAAACGGGCTATAGAAGCATTGGACTCTACGGTTATGAATTATGGGGCTTGTTTCTTTTTCAACACCTTAAACCTTTGTGTGTTTATGTCGTGTTTATGTCGTGTCGTGTTTATGTCGTGTCGTGTTTATGTCGTGTTTTGACAGTTTGTTTTGGCTATCCTTAAACGATTTGATACCGCTTAGGACGGATCTGTGGGTATAAAAAAGGGCAAACACTATCTCCATTAACCCTCTGTCTTCCATATACCCTTCCTAATCTGAATCAAATCGTCTAATAATGGCCAGAAAACAGAAAATGAAATGTGTATATTGAAAGGGTTAAACCTTTGTGTGTTCATGTTCTTTCTGACGCGCTCAACTTCATCGAAAGTTCATTAAGGGGAGGTGGGCCGTTTTTCTGGCCCACCTTCTCCCATTAGTTTTCAGATTTTAATAAAGTTTGACCCATTAGTTTGGCGATTTTAAGACCTTTCACCCCATTTCTTTGTCAATATTAGGACATTTCATGCCATTTAGTTGTCGATTTTTTCCTGGCGAGCAATAGCGAGCCTGTAATTGTAGGAGGAACGGGAACTTTTTCTACCGAACAATGTACACATTTTATCTCGAAGGGGGGTCTAGGGGGTGTTTTTGTTTAAGCTTGATGGAGGTCTAGGGAAGAAACTAGAACAATAATGAATGTATGAAATAATCGACTAAAAAGTTAACCATCCCCCCTTAAATATATCCAATTGAATATGCTATTGAAATATTCTCATAAATCGCTATCAATATTCTTATCTACTATTTTATCTGACTGTCAGCTAGCCAAGTGCGAAGTAAAGCTTACACATACAGAACTTAAGGGGAGATGGTTCATTTATCTGACTGTCAGCTAGCCAAGTGCGAAGTAAAGCTTACACATACAGAACTTAAGGGGAGATGGTTCATTTATCTGACTGTCAGCTAGCCAAGTGCGAAGTAAAGCTTACACATACAGAACTTAAGGGGAGATGGTTCATTTATCTGACTGTCAGCTAGCCAAGTGCGAAGTAAAGCTTACACATACAGAACTTAAGGGGAGATGGTTCATTTTTTGGTTGATTTTTTCATATATTTATTATTTTTCTAGTTTCCTCCCTAGACCTCCGTCAACTTTAAAAAAAACAACCCCAGGATTCTCCTTCAAGATATATTTGTACATTTTCCGGTAGAACAAAGTCCCGGCCGAAGGCCAATTCCTCCTAAATTGCAGGCTTGCTATTGCTCGCCATGAAAACATCGACACCTAAATGACACGAACCGTTTAACATTGACAATGAAAAGGGGTGAAAGGTTTTAAATTCGCCAAACTAATGTGCTAAACGTCTTAATATCTGAACACTAAAGGGGCTAAGCATGAGGGAGAAGGGTGTCCATAAAAATACGACCGTCTCCCCTTAATTATACTACACACATTCAGCTTCATTTCACTCCTAAACGCATGCCAATGAAAACATTCCATCACTTAGTATCGCTTATTATTATTATTATTACCAATGAAAAAAGGTGGCCACATTCTCCCTTACTACAGGATCTCTATATAGTGTTGATAGGCTGTTGCAATCTCAGAGGTAAAATATATCTTAAGCAATCTTTTGAATCCTACAGAGCCCTTCTAAGCTATGGAAAATCGTCTAATAATAGCCAGAATATACTGAAATAAATGTGTCACGGTATACTGAAGGGGTTAATGTGTTGTGCTTAGCTAACAATTCGATTCAATTGGAGTAGTTTAGTTAGTTAAAGTAGGACTTCAGAGGCTATCATCCCTACTGAATCAGCGTCAGGGACTGGTGCCCCTTTTCGAGAACTCCAGTCCCTTATGTTGATAGGCCGTTGCGAAGGGGCGGTGGGGGGCAGATCTGAAAGGGGAAGGAGGGGAGGGGAGGATCTTAGGGGGGTGGGTGGGGGGGTGAAGATAAATATATACCTCGCGTGAATTATGGGACATGGGGGGGGTTTGTTTTTAATAATGGACCCTTCCCACGCCTCCTCCTCCTGGGCCGGGGGGGGGGGGGGGGGAACTGAGACTGTGGGGGTAGGGGGGGGGGGGAGGAGGGGTCGTCATCATATATTATTCGGTTCACGTTCGGTTCAAATGACTTCGCTTATGAATAGTATCGTTTAACAAAAGAAGATAAATGCGTGATAGTAATTTCTGAGGGTCGATTCGTACACTATATGATATAACTGTCTTGATAACGTAATGCGTAAGTGCGCGGAATTTCGGTGTGAGTGTCCTAGGTTCGAGTCCTTGGAGTGCCACATGTATTTGTTTATTTCGTTAATTAAGTTTAGAAGTGAAGTTGGTCGGGTGAAAAAATATAATATATCCAATATGTACTGTACCCTCAAACAGCAAAACGAACCTCTGACTTGCAAATATTTAGTACACAATTAATGAGGAGGTTCGATTCAGTTCGGGATAGCTTCGAAAATTTACAGCCACGTTTAATGTCCTAGAGAGTACTGTACAGGCCTGACATAATATCATTTAACATGATTAGATTAATATTCAGTATTCGAGAGTGAATAATAAATCGTAGGCGTGTGCATAAACCTTTAACCGTCTTGGTGGTGTAATGGTTAAGGTGTCTAAAACTTTGTGTTTGATAACCCAGGTTTGAATCCCGGTGGATCACAAATATGTTTTCATTAATTTAATTGGAGGTGTTTGGTGGTGTGGTGAAATTAATAAACAATAGATTATTCTAAATTATTCCAATAGAATCTTATCCTTTCAGTATACTGGGATATATTATATACTAAATGTTATACGAGGTGCCTCTCTTCCCCCCCCCCCCTCCTACCTTTAAAAAAAAAAAAAAATTAGCTATTATTACAGGATTTTATATAGCTTAGAAGCAAACTGTGGGATTCTACGATTGCAAGATATTTGTCCTGTGTACAATCATCTAAAATCAGCCAAAAGAAAGGAAAACAATGTCCTCATCTGAACACATTAATTATTGTAAGCTCACCTAACCTAACCTACTATAGTCTTAACTTACCTTAACTTAACTTTAACAACTCATCAGTTATTATGTAGCAACATTCTGGGTTAAACATCACATAAAACCGGCGAAATATCTTGTGAGCGAACTGACATTTTGAGAAAGAACAGTATCCCTTTAATTAAACCCCTTGTGTACCGGTGACGTCCTTTTCGTTATAGTCTGGCAACTATTAGATGATTTAATTCAGCTTAGGAAGGACCTCTAGCAATAAAAAGTGTACAGACTATCTCATTTAATCCTTTTAACTACCACAGATCCCTCCTAAGCTTCAAAATATTGTCTAAATGTAGCTGAAGTCAACTATAAAAATACGTCGCCGTTACAGAAGGGGTTAAGCGTCCCAAGAACCGGGGATATACCTTGTGAACGAACCGACACTAGGAGAAAGACCGGTAACCCTTCAAGGAGTCGCAGGGGGAGAGAGGGAGAGGGGGAGGGTAACCGAAATGTCTTGGTTTATATTCTCTCTCTCTCTCACTCTCACTCTCACAAATTCGCTCACTTTCACACACACTCTCTCACTTTCACACACTCTCTCACACATACTCTCACTTTCACACACACACATTCTCTCTCTCTCTCTCTCTCTCTCTCTCTCTCTCTCTCTCTCTCTCTCTCTCTCTCTCTCTCTCTCTCTCGTTGTTTCCCTTCATTATCCCATGCTTATTGTCCGTCCGTCTGTCTGACTGACTGACTGACTGGTTGTCTTCACTTGTCAGTGTATTTGCACTCTGGGATAATACTAATTAGCAAATATGTGTGTTTATAATTATATATATATATATATATATATATATATATATATATATATATACTGTATAATAGGAGGCAGTCTTTCGTGATAGGATAACCAGAAATGGGAATATGCAGTACATTATTTTCATCCATTCAATAGCATTTTCGTGTTAATTCGATAGTAAATTAATGTTATACAGATTTTGCTGCGATTAAACATTCTGAACAACATATACAAACACCTAAGGATTACATTCTGAACAAGATAATTATACAAACACCTAAGGATTACATTCTGAACAAGATAATTATACAAACACCTAAGGATTACATTCTGAACAAGATAATTATACAAACACCTAAGGATTACATTCTGAACAAGATAATTATACAAACACCTAAGGATTACATTCTGAACAAGATATACAAACACCTGAGGATTAAACATTCTGAACAACATAATACAAACACCTAAGGATTACAGCATACAGCTCATTTAAATCCCCCACCAAACATACTCTTGTATTGTTTAAATTGTGTTATTAATTGACACCATATTTAACTACAAAGTCTTCAAAATAACCGAACAATTGTGAAGGGAACTTTGCAATCTACCATCAGCTGGGAAAACAACATTGACTATAGGTACTGTACCCCATTGCATACTGGGTAATTTCAATATGGGAATACACATGCAATGCTAATGTGCAGAATGCAGCAAGGATGTTATTTTTTGATGGCGTATCACTGGGATTTATGCTAATAAACAAACTAGTACGGTCGCGCTAATAAGTCAATGCCCAGCTGTCATTACGTGTGGCTTGCTCTGTGCTGTATTAATGTCTGTCAGATGTTGAATAGGGTGGGTAAGTGTAGGAACATGTTTGTATATTTCCCTCGATATGAAGAAATGAAGCTTAGATATTGGTGATACCAATCATTGATCAAAACATACTTGGTGCCAAGACATCACTTATTAGCGCGACTGTACAACACCTAATATATTCCAATAATATCTTCCCTTGCTAGATCGGGATTTGAACCTGGGACCTTAGGGTTAGCAGTTCAGTAGCAAGACCACTTCACCCCACCTACCCTACCCCACGGCATTGTTTTCCTTGTGTTCTGTCCGTGTGTTATTTTCTATTGTGTTGGGGTGGGGGGGGGGGGAAGGGGTAGAGAAGGGAAGGAGGAAGGGAGAGTGGGGTGAAAGGAAAGGAGGGGGTAGGAGAGAGAGGGAAAGAAGGAGGAAGGTGAGTAGGGAGAAGGAGGGAAAGAGGAGAGAGGGAAGGGAATGGGAGGATGGAAATAAGGGAGGGGGTAGGACAAGGACAGAAAGAAGGGAGGGAGGAAGGAGGAGGAGGGAAATAGGGGAAGGGTGAGGAGAAGGGATGGGGTAGGAGAAGGGAGGAAAGAAGGGAGAAAGAGGGAATTAGGGGAGGGGTGAGGAGAAAAGGAGGGGGTAGGATAAGGAGGAAAAAAGAGAGGGGGAGGAGAAGGGAGGGGGTAGGAAAAGGGAGGTGGAAGGAGGAGGAGGAGGGAAACAGGGGAGGGGGGGGGGGGGGAGGAGAGAAAGGAGGGGGAAGGGACGCGTGTTGCCTCAGGGCTCTCACATGCCCCCCCTCCTACATCTTATCAGAGAGAGAGAGAGAGCGCGAGCGAGCGAGAGCGAGAGCGGCACATAGACACACACACACACACACACATAAGCCTCCACACACACACACACACACATACATACATACAATCACATCTCATCCACACCTATACCTATCTGCCCGCTAATAACAAACTCCTACCTCCCTTACGCCTATCCCAGGCTACGTATTACTTCTCTTGAACTTAATTAAGCCGCTATCACACGAGCGCTTTTTCACTTAACATTTATCCTTAACACTGGTTTGGCAGCTTATGAGGTCAGCATTTATAATATTTCTGTCACCTGAATTAGTCTGCCATCAGTCTAGTTTCCGATACCAGTGCCAAATATTCCAGAAATGTTGCCAGAAAAATGTTGATCATAGAAGGTTGACTATAAAAGCTCTCGTGTGATACCGGCTTTTAAGGGGACAGTGGCTGTTTGTTTGGTCTATTAATTAATTTATTAATTTAAGTTAAAGTTTCCTCGCTAGACCTCACTCAATATTAGAACCCCCCCCCACCCTAAAGATATATTTGTGCATTTTTCGGTAGAAAAATTTCCCGCCCGAAGGCCGGTTCTTCTTACAATTACAGGCTGGCTATCGCTCGCCAGGAAAAAAATGACACCTAAATGGCACGATAGGTCTTAAAATTGACAACGAAATGGAGCTAAATGTGTTAAAATCGCCAAACTAATGGGCCGAACGTCAACAATTTTCAAAACTAACGGGGCTAAGCACGAGGGAGAAGGGGGTCCAGAAAAGTGAGCCATCTCCCCTTAGCATGTCATTCTTACCTTTACCTACATCCCTCATTCTCCTCTTCTCCATCCCTCGTCCTCTTTTAATCCTTCCTTTATCCTCTCCCATCCTCCTCTCGTCCTATCCTAATTCATTCCTTCCTTCCTCTATATCCTCTCCACCCTCCCTCCCCCTCCCCCACTTTCCCTTTCTCTCTCTTTCTATGCCAATCCTTCCTATCCTCCCTCCTTATCCTCTCCCATCCTTCCTATTTATCCTCTAATCCTACCCCAATCCCTTCTTTCCTCCCTCTTTCTCCTCTCCACCTCCCCCAACCTTCCCTTTCTCTCGCGTCCTATCCCAATCCCTCCCTCCATATCCCCCCCTCCCCCAACCTTCTCTTTCTCTCCAGTTCCCTTTCTCTCTCCCTGTCACGCTTGCCAACACAACCAACACGATCCATCCCGTACCAAAACAATCATAACAACAAACTTCCCATTCTCTAAAATATAAACCAAAAATCGAAGTAACACAAAATTCCATCAGGTATTTTAATTCAAGTACGCAGGGTAAAATGGTTAATATAGATGTAATTAAATGAAGCAATAGTGTTTGTTATTATTATGGGAGCTATTGGTAACCCTGAGGCGGTGTGGCCAGATGTCCCAAGGAGAGAGAAGCGGCTGAGTTAACCCATACGGTACCAGGGCCCTTCTATAATACTATAGAAGGCCATGACCAGGGACGCCCTTTTCATCGTATTCTGGCAACTATTAGACGATTTTATTCAGCTTAGGAAGGACCTCTAGCAATAATAGGGCTCCAAATGATCTCGACCAACCCTTTCACCTACCACATATCCTTCCTAAGATGCATAATATCGTATATATATAGATAGAATATAACATGACACACGTCGCTGGTACTCAAAGGGTTAAGCCGGTATCACACCAGAGCTATTATAGTCAACATTCGATGATCAACATAATTTAAACAACATATCTGGAATATTTTGAAGTGGTATCGGAAACTATAGACTCATGATAGATGGATTTAGGTCACATAACTATTTTAAATGTTTACCTCATAAGCTGCCAGACCAGTGTTGACGATAAATGTTGAGGGAAAGAGCGTTCGTGTGATACCCCCTTTAGGACGGTTTCACACGGACGATTTTTTTTTCTGGCAAATATTTGGCAATTTTATTCAGCATAGGAAAGACGTTTACCCATTACAAGGCTACAGCCTCGCTCACGTACTCCTTTTGCTACCACACAAAGCTTCATAAAATCGTCTAAATGTAGCTGAAATCAAATAAAAAGCCGCCACCGGTACAGAAGGGGTTAAGGATTTCCGGAATATTGCCAGGTTTAAATTGTCGATTGGAAGTTGTCGGAAACAGCGCCTGTGTGACTGTGGATTGAATTATGACAGCTATGGGGGTGGGACAGGGGTATAGCGAAGGGGGAGGTGATGGATGATGAAGAGAGAGAGAGAGAGAGAGAGGTTAGTTAGTTAGTTAGTTAGTTAGTTTAGTTAGTTAGTTAGTTAGTTAGTTAGTTAGTTAGTTAGTTAGTTAGTTAGTTAGTTAGTTAGTTAGTTAGTTAGTTAGTTAGTTAGTTAGTTAGTTAGTTAGTTAGTTTAGTTAGTTAGTTAGTTAGTTAGTTAGTTAGTTAGTTAGTTAGTTTGTTTGTTTGCCTGATAGGGATAAGGTACCGTCGGAATTAGGAAGTTGAAAACAATTTATTTTATGATTGTGAGTTTTATCTCTCTTTTTTTATTGGTTTAACATAGACAACTATTGATCAAAGAGTATGTGATCTGGTTTTGTAGGCTGGGTATTCTTTTATATGCTTATTTTTCTTGATTTGTATAATATTTGATCTTGTGTAGAAGTGGTGGATTATATAAGCACTGTTTATTATGTTACTTTACTTTATATTAGATCAAGCTTGCCAGGTTGCCATATTTGTGGACAAATATTTAAGCCTGTCAAGATCCAATACGCATTTCTATTCTATTCTGAGTCACAATGTTCAATGAGTTAATACGCCTTTCCTTGTTGCTTGGCATCGTGTGTATGGATACTTGAGGGGGGGGGGGGGGGATTTGATCGCATGTGTACTTCTAGAGTATACACATTTGTTTATGAATGATTATTCGAACTACCTTCATCTCGGTTAAAAATATGAATGGTACACTATAATGAATCAAAAGTATAAAGAGGGTATGAATAAAGTATGTAGAACTATTATATATACTAATAGCTAATAGCGATTCACCTTCCTATATTGATGTTGAAGGGGTTTGCTAATGCCAATATACCTTTATATAAGGGTAGGTTATTCTGGCCACTTGAATTACCCTTTACATTACCGTAGTGTAGGGTGGGTGGGCGTGGCGGTGGGCGGTGGAAGGGAGAGATAAATGTGTTACTGGTAGTTATAGGCCAGTAGGGTGGAGTGGTTCTAGGATAACTCAAACAGACCTTTCACCCCATTCCTTTGTCAGTATTAAGACCTTTCGCCTTTCACCCCATTCCTTTGTCAGTATTAAGACCTTTCGTGCTATTCAGGTGTCGATCCACCCCATGACTGTCAATATTAAGACCTTTCGTGCTATTCAGGTGTCAAATTTTTCCTGGCTAGCGATTTCGAGCATTTAATTTTGGAAGAAACGGCCTTTGGCCGTGACATTTTTCTATCGAAAAATGTACAAATTTATCTTGAAGGGCGAGCCTTGGGGGTATTTAGTAAAGTTTGATGGAGGTCTAGGGAGGAAGCTAAAAAAGAAAAGAAAACAAAGACAAAATAATAATGCATATAAAATGAAAATTATATATATAATAAAACACAAATCTTCCCTTAAAGCCAATATACCTATAAGAGTATGTTATTCTGGCCACTGTAATTGCCCTTTACATAACCTTAATTGTGTATGTATAGTGTAGGGTGGGTGGGCGTGGCGGTGGGCGGTGGAGGGGAGAGATAAATGGGTTACTGGTTGTTATAGGCCAGGGTGGAGTGGTTCTAGGATAACTCAAATAGACCTTTCACCCCATTCCTTAAACAGACCTTTCACCCCATTCCTTAAATATACCTTTCACCCCATGCATTAAACAGACCTTTCACCCCAATCCTTTGTAAGTATTAAGGCCTTTTCCCGTCATTTTGTATTTGCAATTGCAGTCTGGCATCTTCAAAAGTCTATCTATCTATCTATTGCCTGACGCCGTGATCCCCGACGGGGTGGCCACGAACGAACCGCCCCTATGTACCTCTGTCCCCAGTCAGTCGACGCGCCTTCTCCCAACCAGCACCGTCTTCATCCATATACTTCCTCACTCCATCCTTCCACCTCTCCTTCGGTTTACCTCTTCAAAAGTAAAGTTACATAACAAATCAGCCACCTAGCATAATATACCGTCAGTCTGGTTGCAGATTCCAATGTGAAAGAGCCTCAAAATATTACGAGAAAAAAGTTGCTCATCGAAAATTGCCGAAAAAACGCTCGTGTGACACCGGCGTCATCCGTGAAACAATCGCTCGTGCCAGAATTGACCAGTTGTGAGTTTCAGGCTATAAGGAAGTTGGAGCTGTGGCCATCAATATTTATCAGAATTATCAGCTAAAATACGGTCTTAAATACATATATAAATACATAACACCAAATTTACCATACTTTTTATCCATCAGAAACCCACATTATTATTGCATTTCTCTTTAATAGCGATGTTCACGGCTCCAACTTCCTTATAGCCTGAAACTCGCAAGGGGTCAATTTGTCCTGCCAAGCCTGTCAGCGTGTTTCCGAAGTCTCTCAGGGTATTGGTAGGCACGCGTCTTATATGGCTGGGTATTTAAGGGAACCCACCTCGTTTGTTTTCTCTTTCTCTCCCTCTCTCTTTGGCTTGTATCCACTCGGCCCTATTCAGCCTACTGTTTTAAGACGTTTAGCCCCAGCCAAGTGTCAATATTTTCCTGGCGAGGCGGTAGCGAGACAGCATATATATATTTTTGTTTTGGCAGCAAGCTAAATTTGTACATTTTTCGATAGAAAAATTTCTCCGGCGAAGCCGGATTTCTCCATACAATGCTGGCTCGCTATCGCTCGCCAGGAAGAAATCGACACCTAGATGGGGATAAACGTCTTAAAACAGTTGGATGAATGGGGCCGAATGGATACAAGCCAGGGAAAGAGAAAAAAAGGAGAGAAAGATAAATATAGCCGGTAATAACTTTCAGTATCATGGCTTGTTATTAAATTCATTTTTGTTAACATTGGACGATTTTATACAGCTTCGGAAGTACCTATAGCCTGGGTTCGGATAAATTACCACAATCATCCCAAAACAAACTAAAATCCTCGCTAATGTCAACTTGTCAAGTCCACGATAAACTTGGGGTAATAATGTGGACACGCGATCATTACCCAGAAGTCCGTTGAAGTTCCATTCTCCGGGGCGCCGCTATCAGACCCTGGGGTTAGGCTTATGGGGAGGTATAGAGACCCTAGAGTAACAGAGAGCGGTCATCATTCTTATTGGAACGCCATTTTGGGCTCTGTCTCGAGTCGGCCACCCCCATTGAAAAAAAAAATAAAAAACTGGGGAAGGTGCCAGAGTACATACATACATACATACATACATACATACATACATACATACATACATACATTTTGGTCCCTCAGTTATTAACCCCTTCTGTACCGGTGGCGTCTTTTTAAATTTATTCTGGCTACTACTATTAGACGATTTTCTTCAGCTTACAAAGAGCCTCCAGCAATTAACAAGCTTCGAGCGATCCCACTTAACCCTTTTTACTACCACAGATCTGTCTAAAACTGAACTAAATCGTGTAAATATAGCCAGAATAATATGAGAATACGACGCCGGTACAGAAGGGGTTAAGGAACGAGGCTTTATTTTGGTTTTGACTATGTACAGCTACTGACAAACTATGTACAGCTACTGACAAACTATGTACAGCTACTGACAAACTATGTACAGCTACTGACAAACTATGTACAACTACTGACAAACTATGTACAGCTACTGACAAACTATGTACAGCTACTGACAAACTATGTACAGCTACTGACAAACTATGTACAGCTACTGACAAACTATGTACAGCTACTGACAAACTATGTACAGCTACTGACAAACTATGTACAGCTACTGACAAACTATGTACAGCTACTGACAAACTATGTACAGCTACTGACAAACTATGTACAGCTATTGACAAACTATGTACAGCTACTGACAAACTATGTACAGCTACTGACAAACTATGTACAGCTACTGACAAACTATGTACAGCTACTGACAAACTATGTACAGCTACTGACAAACTATGTTCAGCTACTGACAAACTATGTACAGCTACTGACAAACTATGTACAGCTACTGACAAACTATGTACAGCTACTGACAAACTATGTACAGCTATTGACAAACTATGTACAGCTACTGACAAACTATGTTCAGCTACTGACAAACTATGTACAGCTACTGACAAACTATGTACAGCTACTGACAAACTATGTACAGCTACTAACAAACTATGTACAGCTACTGACAAACTTAATGTTCGTGACCACTTTCAATTTTCTTAATGCAATTATATCCATTTATAGTAATGTTCAGATCGAATCAGTTCTATAGTAATACATACAGATTATGTATTCACTAATATATATACACACGTGGATATATAACCTACACAATAGTTCGTGTTGGCATAAGAGCTCTTTCTTTTTCTTGGAGATTAATTTAGTTAGTTAAGATAGGACTTCCGAGGTTATCAACCCTAATGGATTTTATAAAGCCAACACACTGCGAGTCAAGAATAACGTCGGGACTAGAGCCTCTCTGCGAGAACCCCAGTCCCTTGTTCTTGGAGAATTAACCAAAGTTGAACATAAGAAGGTAGAACTCTATAGTACAACTGTACACAGGCACCCTACCCATTGATGTACAGTTTTCCGCACATATTCCATTCCGTTAGGGTCGTGACTTGGCAGCGCTTCACCCATTTCGAGGTGGAGTGAGAGAGGGGGGTTGGGGAAGTGGATGAAGCGCTGCCAAATCACGACCCCAACATAATAGAATATGTGCGGAAAACTGTACATTGCTCACATAAGTTCTGTTCCTCCTCGTGATCTTTTGTGTGAAAGTAAAATGAGTGTGAATGATTTGCGAGTGTGGTTTCTTTTCATTATCAGTTGGTTATTCAGATGAGTTAACCACTGCATAAGAAACTATACCGGTAATTCAATCATGCGCATTATAATTCCATGTATAAGATCACAGAGAATAATAGAACTTATGTGGGCAACTGTACTGTAGGCTACATACATATACCACGTGTTCAGGCACAAAGTTTATCTATGCTTCGACCAGTATAATGAAGCTCCGAAGATATTCTTATTGTCATCATTCATAACTTCTATCTAGTACATTATCTCAAGTTGGTAAAGTTTTAAATATAGATAACTGATATAACGACCATATACAGTATATTATCAATATTGTAGTAGAAAGATCTTGTTCTCACGCACTGTACAGTACTTATCTAGCATGTGAAAGCAATAGGGTTGAATTAGAAGCCATGAAGTTTGGCGTTCGAAATTCGGTTCGAGCAAAGCGGCTACATAATGCAAGCGCTTTCAGTGTTTTCAAATTTCAGGCTCGTAGAACTTGTCGTATTTATTAATATATGTGCGTGTGATAAATGAAAGTACTAGTGCATCATACACTGTGTTGTTAGATAACAGACATACATTTACAGAGTCGAATCACGGAACGCCTTGACCATAGACTACATATAACCTAGACACGAAAGCGTGACGTACACACGGTTAGTTTTCCGCGCGTCCTAGGGATTTGGTGGCAGCACTATTGTACTGTACAACAACCAAAGGACCTCAGTGGCTTGTCCTTATTATAGATAGTCTGTGCGCCACACGTGCCTGCCAGCTAGCTTGCTGCAGTGTTTCCAAAGTTAAGGGAATATCCGCAAAATGAGGGAGCAATAGATTAAAGAGGGAACGTATTTAAGAGTTAATTAATGTTGGTAAAAACACTTGTAAATTATTTAGTATAAATTAGATATATCTATATAAGCAAGATGAAAACATTAAGTATACATATACAGTTATACACTATAAAACATAGGCTACTCATATATGATGCAAGCATATACTTCAATATATATACCTTCAAGCAACACAACAAGAATTAAATTGACATTTTGAATATATATTAGTATGTTACATGTTATGTACTGTAGATGTTAATTTGTCAAGTAGCACACAAACTGGACATTTATACTTATGACATCTAGGGATATTTTGTCCCACCATTGACGTTGGCAACTCCCGAATCTCACATCAACAATAGCGGGTGTTGGAGGAGTTTTGCTTTTGTACCTCCTCATAATGACGACAATTACACGATGACTGGCCTTTACAGTAGCCTCTACTTATGTCTATTTAACTATGTCATGTCTGCAGAGTCTCTGGATAATGTTCAATTGATTATTAATAGCGTTATTAGTACAAGGTAGGGATTATTACGAATTAATGAGGACCAAGGATAGTCAATATAATGTCTTTGTGGGGACCCTCCCCTCCCATTGTCCTTTGCGATCATGCTGCCATCTCTCGAACGCGCGGATCCCTATTTACAGATTTGTGGCATCTTCTTTCGTCTCTAGGTCATATGTACTCTATGGCCTTGACTGTTCTTCTCCACCAGGAGTTCGAACCACCAAACCTCCTTACTGCTTATTATGAATCTTTGAGTCTATCATTTCTACAATTTTAAGCTTCTCCTTCACGACTGTATTGTTAGGTATGTGGGCGAAGTCTGTGGCAAATTGAATGAACACTAAAGGAACTGAGTGTTGATTTGCAGAAGAATATTTGATACCACTCAATTACCCCAAGGTGACCATATATTTCCACACTTTTTTCTCTCGTTCATTATGGCATTGTTTTATGTTACTGTATTCGCTTTCAACAGTATGGCCGCCATTTTCGAGTAAAAGTCTGCGGGAGCAATGTGTGTGCAGTATGTTGTGCTTATAATCGTACGGTACTAGAAAACCGTATTATTGAATCGTACTAGAAAACCGTATTATTGGTGTGCAGAATATCCCGTCTGATCTCTGGTTTGGAAGTCAAGATGCAGCACAAGGTAAGCTAATTTGCGGAATTTGGTCTGGTCAGGTGAAGGTATTAAGGGATAATAAGCCTTTACAGATGATGAAGGTATTGAGGGATAAGCCTTTACAACAGCACCTCGTAGCTACATTCTACTTTTCCTATTTTTCTGAAGAGTGTAGAGAGGGAAGAATGGGTGTTGGAGAGAGAGGAAGCTGTTGGAGTGGCTTTGTTATGTGTGTTTAGTCTGTACAGGTGAAGTTATTGAGGGATAAGCCTTTACAACGGCACCTTACTATATTTGCTCGCCAATTGGGAGAGTTCGGCGACGATCTGATTATGTCTTTGACGATTGTTTTTTCAAAATTACGGCAAGAATCATTGGTAATTCTGCATAACTACAACTGTTATTTTAGGTTTTATTTATTTTCTTTTTGTATTTTAATGCTTTGTAAGGTGTATTTTATTGTTAGAAAGTGCGGAAAGCACTTTTTATTAGCATTTGCATTGTTAATTGTAATTGAGATACCCCAACAATCTAGGAGTTTACTCGATTTAGTCAACTTTGAAAAGACATTAGCCTAACCTAACAACCTTACCTAACCTATCCTAGTATTATGGGTGGGGGCTGCCGCCCCCACACCCCCGCTGATTGGGTATTAAAACTAGGCTATAACAAAAAGTGGGATAAAGTCTATGGTATTTACTCTGCAATCTTCAGCTTTGGCTGTAGATAACAGGAAAGTACCAATAAAATTGTACTGACTTCTTGTAGGTGAAGCTCCACTCTGATTGGCTACTAAACATCGGGGAGGAGCCTCCAAGGAGGCTAGAATGTAAACAAAGTGTCCTGGACTGGCTGTACAAAAATAACTGATAATGTTATAGGGGAGTGATATTCAAATTGCTAAAATAAGAAAAGTAGCACTTATCCGCACATCAGTATGGTCCCCTGAGTAAGGTAAGAGCAAAACAAAATAATTCCATGAGACAGGAATCCCGTAATCGAGGAGTTGTTGTTCTGCAGAATACCCCAGTGAATTGTTGCGTAAAAAAAGTGACGCACCGAACTCTCCTGATCCACTATAGTAAAACTGCACCAAGAGCCGTGGCGGTCGACTGGTGAGCACGCTCACGTGTGAATCTGCAAGACCCGGGATCGAATCCCTGCCACGGCGGACATTTAGTGGGTGTGGTAGAACGTCCTAGCATGTTTCACATGCTCGCACCCAGTCAGGGGACATCCTGACGACGTATACAGACTAAACACACCTAACAAAGCCACTCCAACAACTTCCTCTCTCTCCAACACCCCTTCACCCCTCTCTACACTCTTCAGAACAATAGGAAAAGTAGAATGTAGATACGAGGTGCCGTTGCAAAGGCTTATCCCTCAATACCTTCATCTGATCTGATCTGATCTGATGCTTTGATTAATCTTTTGGTAATGCAAGCCGTATGCATTCTTATCTCATTTATAATATTATTTAGTCGTTCTATTCGTGTTTGCATTAATCTCGCACATTATTATAATCTGACCTGTTGGTTAATGTAATTTGTGTGTGAGTAAATGTGGTTAATTCGTGTGTGAGTAAATATGGTTAATTCGTGTGTGAGTAAATGTGGTTAATTCGTGTGTGAGTAAATGTGGTTAATTCGTGTGTGAGTAAATGTGGTTAATTCGTGTGTGAGTAAATGTGGTTAATTCGTGTGTGAGTAAATGTGGTTAATTCGTGTGTGAGTAAATGTGGTTAATTTGTGTGTGAGTAAATGTGGTTAATTCGTGTGTGAGTAAATATGGTTAATTCGTGTGTGAGTAAATGTGGTTAATTCGTGTGTGAGTAAATGTGGTTAATTCGTGTGTGAGTAAATGTGGTTAATTCGTGTGTGAGTAAATATGTAATTCGTGTGTTACTTTTCGATAATTATTCAGAAAAGGCTTGCCGCCTTATTATACATAGTTTATTAGGGACATGCAGGTCTATGGAATCTATATTTTATCAAGTATAATCTATATTTACCCCCTGCTGGCAACATAGATGAGGATTTCAATAAGTCAGGGGGGGGGGGGGGTCTCGTATCCCATTTTGGAATTATAACTAAAACCATGAAAACACTCATTTACTGTATATATATCTGGAGGAAAAACACATGAACAATATGGGTGCGAGCCTTTTCCGTATAATTACCAATTTGATCACATGGAATTAAAAACACCATCTAATTGTCAACTATGCGATGGTAGGTTAGCTAAGATTAGGTTAGGTCATGAAACCTATGGGGTTTTTTTTTTTTGTTTTTTTTTTTTTTTTTTTTTTAATGAGATACATATATACAGACCATGTGACAATTACATGAGGAAACTATAATAACACATCTGAATAATGCCAACCTGATTTATAAACGCAAATATGAATGTAACCAGACGACGATGCTGTTGTTTCAGTGGAATAATGGCTCTTTGAGCAGTCTGTATCGCCTTACTAGTGGTTGTCCCCTCACAGGATGGGGGGCGCTGCTCAATAAACTCGCCCCTCGGGGCAAAATCAAAATCAAATCTCTCTCTCTCTCTCTAATATATATATATATACATACAGTCTTGAGGGGGCAGTGGGGTGTGTGTGCGGTAGTAGATGTCAAGATTGAATGTATCACACTTAAAATAAAACTGCATCCATAAAAAGCTCGAACACGTAAGGTGTAATTTACCTGCAACTATGCAGTAGGTCAGGTATGCCCCGTAGCGTGAGGCAAGGAGAGATATGAGAGACAGGTAGGATATTAAGGGGACAGTCGTCATTTTTTGGGTCTTATATATATATATATATATATATATATATATATATATATATATATATATATATATTAATTATGTATTAGTTTCCTCGCTAGACCTTCCTTAAGCTTATAAAAACACCCGCCCAAGACCCTCCTTCAAGATAAATTTGTAAATTTTTCGATTGAAAAAAGTCGAGGCCGAAGGCAGGTTTCTCTTAAATTACAGGCTCGCTATCGCTCGCCATCAAAAAGTCGACACTTAGATTAAAATGTAAAACTTGCAAACAAAGTCAAACCAAAACTGGGACAAAGACAATATAAAGTCAAAACAACATATCAAAATCGCAATGTGGAAACAACGCTTACTAAAATAAAATTTATGAAATGAAAGAACACAATCCACGAAAAGTCTTAATATGGACAAAGAAATGGGACGAAAGATCTTAGCATCGCCAAACTAATGGGCCGAACTTCTTGAAATCTGAAAGTTCGAATCCTGGTGGATCACATAAATGCTTGCATTAATTTCGTTGGAGGTGTTTGGTGTTGTGGCAAAAAAAAAAAAAAAAAAAAAAAAAAAAAAATGGGGCTATACAGTACATGAGGGAGAAGGGGGACCGGAAAACGAAATATCTCCCCTTCATGTTTTTCCACACATGCAATCTACACATCAGATTACTATATTACGCATTCATACATTCCTCAAGATTGATATTATGCACACGGCATTCCCCTTTATTCCCCCCCCCCCCCCCCCCCCCGTTTGTATGTCATATGTCTTTGTGTTATCTATCTATCCATCTTTATCTATGCATACCGAAATACCTCTCTCTCTCTCTCTCTCTCTCTCTCTCTCTCTCTCTCTCTCTCTCTCTCTCTCTCTCTCTCTCTCTCTCTCTCTCTCTCTCTCTCTCTCTCTCTCTCTCGCTCTCTCTCTCTCTCTCTCTCTCTCTCTCTCTCTCTCTCTCCTTATTGTACTTCTGTCCTTCTCTCTCTCTCTCTCTCTCTCTCTCTCTCTCTCTCTCTCAGCGGTCAAGGCAGGCTAGTCACCCTCCCATAGGTAAAAGGGTGGACAGCACACGTGTAATTGAATATAATGGATCGCCTCGGTAGCCCACTCTTAAAAGTTGAATATTCATCGAGAAAATTGAGGGACCTGGTAGTTTAGGGGTTAGGTATTCAAATATACGAGAGAGAGAGAGAGAGAGAGAGAGAGAGAGAGAGAGAGAGAGAGAGAGAGAGATGGATGGATGGATGGATGTTGCATAAGGGAGACGAAATAACTTCTTATACAATAAAGATTTATTTGCATAAGCTAATACATTTGACCATCAAGTATTCAGTAAATTAGTAAATATATGTATGATTCTTATTATAGCCAATTGCTCTTCTTTCCTATTTTACTCCAGCCATCTGGTCTGGATAGTCAAGAATATCTAAGTAGCAAGACGACGAATCAGGGCAATTTAGTATTAACCCTTTCAGAATTACGACGCGTTTTGACAGTTATTCTGGCTATTATTAAGCGATTCTATACAGCATATTAAGGATCTGTGGGAATTAAAAGGGTAAAGACTATCTCCATTATCCATCTGACATCCATATACCATACCTAAACTGTATAAATTCGTCTAATGATAGCCAGAATAAACTGTTCAAAATGCGTCAGAATCTTCAGGGGGTTAAGAGTGGCATGCATGTGAAGAAGTATGCTAGACAACTAACTTGGAATTGATTTGGTTTGGCCATTTTAGGAATTCCAAACAAAATCATAGGAACTGAGAGGCATAAATTTGACGACATATTTGAATGTTATAGTTAAAAGGAATGGGCTGTGTATCTATATAATATGTATTATTGATTTGGATAGTTTCTGGTTTGTCAGCCTAATATATATATATATGAGAGAGAGAGAGAGAGAGAGAGTGAGAGTGATGGAGAGTAGTCGGTGTGACTTTTGCAGTTTTTCATCGTAATGCAATATTGTGTCGAATAATGTTTTTCTGGTTTAATTAGTAGGCGAATAAATGGAAGTCAAAAGAGCCTAATGGGTTACCTCGATGTGTAGGTTTTGTTTTGTTTTTGTGTTGTACTGTGTTGTAGCTGTTTGGGCTCTTGTTTCGAGTCGGCCACCCCCAGCTATGGGGTATGTCTATCTATCTATTTGAAGGTAAATACGGGGAAGAGCAAGGTAATGGTATTCGAAAGGGGTGAAGTCACAGAGTGTGAGGTGAAGCTGAACGGTCAGGCTATGGAGATCGTCAACTCTCTTATGTATCTGGGCAGTGTGTTGAGTAAAGATGGGACTATGGATGAAGAAGTGCGGGAGAGGGTACAACAGGGGAAGAGGGTTGTAGGAACGCTAAAAGCAGTAACAAGAAATAGGGTGGTCAGTATGGAAGTGAAGAAGTCCTTGCATGACAGTGTGGTAATCCCGACACTGACTTACGGAAGCGAAGCATGGACGTTGGTTGAGAGACTCAGACCAAGAGTGAGAGCAGTGGAAATGAATTACTTAAGGAGTGCGTGCGGAGTTACATGGAGGGATAGACAGACTAATGAGGAAGTAAGAAGGAGGTGTGGTGTGGAGGTAGATATGCTGGAAAGTGTGAAAAGGAATAACTTGAGATGATTCGGCCATATGGAACGTATGGAAAGCGAGAGAATGATTAAGAGGGTGTACGAGAGCGAGGTGGAGGGACAGAGAGGGAGAGGTAGACCGAATATGAGGTGGAAGGATGGAGTGAGGAAGTACATGAACGAGGGCGGTGCTGGTTGGGGGGAGGGGCGTCGACTGACTGGGGACAGAGGTGCATGGGGGCGGTTCGTTCGTGGCCACCCCTTCGGGGATCACGGCGTCAGACAATAGATAGATAGATAGATAGACACACAAAATAGCCTGTTTACACTGATAAATGAATACATTAATTAATAGACCCCCCAAAAAGACGGCCAGTCTCCCCTTAAGCCGTACAAGTAGTCAAGAAAGGGTATACACATGTTTATAGAGTAGCTTTGTCCTGTCCTCTTAATCACTAAACTCCGACCTTCCCTTCCTCCGACCCTAAGCAGCTTTCTTCGTGTGTTTTCCTCGTCGCTGGTAATCGGATGAGCAAACTCTCCCGCGTGTTAATCTGCAAGCCAGAAAGGTGAAGAATGTGGGGGTATTATTCCCTCATTTCGCGCCTCACCGCTCCGTAGCTGACAAGCCCTCCGCCTCCCGGTGGGAATTAGTTGAAACACGACCGATTTTTTTTGTTTTTGTTTTTTTTCTTTTTTTTATTCAGTCTTTTTCGTTTTTGGTAGGAACTCATTGCCATTTAGCGGGAATGTAGTAATATTTTTATTACAATTGATTTAGAATAGGCTTCAATTAAGATATTTTGTGTTCCAGTAAATAATTATGCATTTAGTCAAGCTCACATTTAAAAAATCAAGAAAAGAAAAAACAAGTTTTGTTGGTAGTGTGAAATAAGCTCCCACATGATGTGATAAACTCAAGAACAATGGAGATTTGCAAGCATAGTTAGATTGTAGTGTGACAAAATACGGCTTGAGTGTATTTTATAGGGTTAACCTCTTCTGTATCGGCGACGTTTTCCTCATTTTATTCTAGCTATGTTTAAACGATTTTGTGCAGTTTAAGAACGAGCTGTGGTAGTGTAAAGGGTTAAGGGGGGTGACCTGTTTTTGTTCTGTCCTTTTCTCTCTTTCTCTGGCTTGTATCCATTTGGCCCCATTCAGCCTACTGTTTTAAGACGTTTATCCCCATCCAGGTGTCAATTTTTTACTGGTGAGCGGTAACGAGCCAGCATATTTTTTATTTTTGTTTGACAGCAGGCTAAATTTGTACATTTTTAGATAGAAAAATTTCTCCGGCGAAGCCGGATTTCTTCATATAATGCTGGCTTGCTATCGCTCGCCAGGAAGAAATCGACACCTAGATGGGGATAAACGTCTTAAAATAGTTGGCTGAATGGGGCCGAATGGATACAAGCCAGAGAAAGAGAGAAAAGGACAGAAATAACAAAAAGCAGGTCACCCCCCTTCAGTGAGATAGTTTGAAGCCTGATAATTGCTGGGGGCCCCTTTTAAGCTGAATATAATCGTCTAACAGTAACCAGAAGAAAGTTTAAAGAACGTCACCGGTTCAGAAGGGGTTAAGGCGGGTGTTGCAGATTTCAGTTTGCTGATGAGAAGGAAATAGGATTGATAATCAAAGTACAACAATTAAATTCATGCACATTTACATATGCAGTTAAACATTGATTTGGAATTTGAGTTGTAGATATGCGGAATAGGTTGCCAAGTGATATCATAAGCTATAATACACTTGACAGTCAAATTAGGCAGACATGGATGAAATAGGGTAGGTGTGAGTGGGATCTGCCTTGTGTGGGCTGGTTGGAGATCTGCAGACTTCTGTTTTCGTATGTTCTTATGTTCAGCTTCCACAACCCTTTCATTTCGCTTCGCCCGATAGAGATCTATCGGGGATGTCGTTGGCGCTACATCTCTCGTATAACCCGCCAGATTTCTCGAAGATGGACGAGATAAAGACGATACGTACCACCACTATCCCTACGAGGACACGCCGTAATGCACTTGGGGGCGAAGAGGACATGGGGGATTAAACACCGGAGGAACGGGGTAAAGTCGCCGATGGGTAATTTCGCCGCTGTGATGAAACCCGTTTCAGAAAAGGTAGTTTAGTTAACCCCTTCACCATCATTACGTAATTTTCATCATATTGTGGTTATAATTGGACGATTTTCTTTAGTTTATAATTTACCTACACGACTCAAATGGTTAATTACGGTCTCGGTAAACCCTTTTAGTAACTTAGGTACTTCTTTGACTCCATAAAATCATCTAATTTATAGCCAGAATCAAAGGTAAGAAAGCGTCCTGGTGCTGAAGGGGTTAAGGTAGTAATAGGGTTGATGGAGTTAGAATAGTTTGGTTTATGTCAGGGGGGGGGGGGGGGGGGAAGTTGTACGAGCTCTTTTTCCTGTTAGTTGAAGTTAGGCTAAGATTAGGTAGGTTAATTTAGAAGAGTTTGGGCTACGTCAGGCGGAAGTTGCGCATTTTTTCCGAAAAGCGTAGTTCGATAACTTAAGCTTGTATCACACGAGATATTTTATAGTCAACATTTGATAATTAAGAATGCTCTGGCAACATTTCTGGATTATTTTGCACTGGTATCGGAAACTAGACTGATGATCGATGAATTTAGGTAGCGGACATATTATAAATGTTGACCTCATAAGCTGCTAGACCAGTGTTAAGGATAAATGTTGAGGGAAAAAGCGCTCGTGTGATACCAGCTTATTAGTCCCTTGTGCATTGCTATCGACAACTAACCTGAAAATAGATTATCTTTAGTATATGCCGATGAAGAGGCAATAACTCCACATTTTTAGTATCTTGTGTTGAAATGGTTTTTAAAACTTGATTTCAGAGTTGTCAAACTAAAATTTCTGAGAATATAATATTCGCCTTGCGTTATATCCAGGTCAGTAGGATCATAAGAACGTAAGAACTTTCAACTTTCTTCTATAATCTCAGGGTTATCTTATGGGTAGCATCCCTATGTGAAATGTGGCTACTATTATTAAAGGTACCCAGACGGCGAACCTACCAATTTTCACAGAAGCAAGGAATTAAAACCGTACCTGCACTAAACTTCCTCTAGATGACCAGATAAGCCGCTAGATGAACTGATAAACGTCTGTAGGGAAGGGATAAGCATCTACATGATCTGATAATCGTTGGTCTATACCCACTGAAGGATGGGTAAGCATGACCTGGTATCACACGAGCGCTTTTTCACTCAACATTTATCCTCAACACTGGTCTGGCAGCTTATGAGGTCAACATTCAATATATTTACGGTTACCTAAATTCATCTATCACCAGTCTAGTTTCCGATATGAGTGCAAAATAGTCCAGAAATGTTGCCAGAAAATGTTGATCATCGAAAGTTGACTATAAAAGCTCTCGTGTGATACCGGCTTAAGTATGACCTGGTATCACACGTGTACTTTTATCGTCAACATTCGATGATCAAAATTTTTCTGGCAACGTTTTGGAGATATTGTGCACTGGTATGGGGAACTAGACTAATGATAGATTTACTTAGGTGACATAGTTATATAACAAGTTGACCTTATAAGCTGCCAGACCAGTGTTGAGGATAAATGTTGAGGGAAAACGAGCTCAAGAGACACCGCCTTAAAGGGGAGGTAGTCACTTTTTTCTGGACTTCCTTCTCCCTCATGTTTAGCATATTAGTTCTGAGATTTTAAGACGTTCGTTCCATTAGTTTGTCGATTTTAATACCTTTCGCCCCATTTATCTGTCAATATAAAGACATTTCGTGCCATTTAGGTGTCGATTCTTTCCTGGCAGGCGAGAGCGAGCCTGTCATTTTTGAAGGAATCGGCCTACGGCCGGGAAATGTTTCTACCGAAAAATTTACAAATTTATCTTGAAAGGGGGTCTAGGGGGTGCTATTTTAAGGGGGTCTAGGGGGTGCTATTTTAAGGGGGTCTAGGGGGTGCTATTTTTTTTAAGGGGGGTCTAGGGGGTGCTATTTTAAGGGGGTCTAGGGGGTGCTATATTTTAAGGGGTCTAGGGGGTGCTATTTTAAGGGGGGTCTAGGGGGTGCTATTTTAAGGGGGGGTTGGGGGGTGCTATTTTAAGGGGGTCTAGGGGGTGCTATTTTAAGGGGAGGTTTTTAGTTTGGTCTCTAGATATCCATCAAGCTTAAGATTACACCCCCGTGAGCCCCTTTCAAGATAAATTTGTACATTTTTCGGTAGAAAAATGTCCGGTTCCTCTGAAATTACAGGCTCGCTATCGCTCGCCAGGATAAAATCGACACCCAAATGGCACGAAAGGTCATAAAATTGACAGAAATGGGTTGAAAGTTCTTAAAATCATCAAAATAATGGGGCGAACGTCTTAAAATCTCAAAAGCAATGGGGCTAAACATGAGGGAGAAAGTGGTCAAGAAAAAAATCCCTCAAGTGGAGATCTCCCCTTAAGCTTGATTGAGGTCTAGCGAGGAAACTCAAAATATATAAATAAATAAATAAATACAAAGACCAAAAACCAAGCACTACCCCCTTAACCCTCTCCGACATATGACGCGATTTTGAGCCTATTGGGGATACTTTAAAGCCTTTGTGACCATCAGGGGGTATTTAGAAACCTTTAGTTTAGTTACTTCAACCTCTGCAGTTGTCTTTGAGTTAGCTGTGTTGAGCCTATTGGGGATACTTTAAAGCCTTTGTGACCATCAGGGGTATGTAGAAACCTTTAGTTTAGTTACTTCAACTTCTGCAGTTGTCTTTAAGTTAGCTGTGGGCGAAAACTAATTTTGGAGAGGTAATTATAAGAGTGAGAGAACTCTATTTCTTATTGCTAATCTGGCAACCTCTGCGTCATATGTGCGTGAAAGGGTTAACACGCAAGGGTAGTTTTCCGTCTAATCCTTCATAGATCCGACTAAGTGTTTCCTATTCCCTGCTGCTGCCTGGGGTCCAAGTAAATATCATCGTGAGTCTTGTTATTATCCGCGGCTTCCTATATCCCGGAGAGCTTAACCCTTTCAGTATTAGCACGATTTTCTACTACATTTTGGCTAACAGTAGACGATTTTACTCCTTTGGAAGTACGGTGGCGCTAGTAAGTCATTGACATTGATTATTTTTTATTTATCCAACCACAATACATACAATAATATTAATACATACGATAATATTAATACATACAATAATATTAATACATACAATAATATTAATACATACAATACTATTAATACATACAATACTATTAATACATACAATACTATTAATACATACAATAATATTAATACATACAATAATATTAATACATACAATACTATTAATACATACAATAATATTAATACATACAATACTATTAATACATACAATACTATTAATACATACATTAATATTAATACATACAATAATATTAATACATACAAGACTAATTACATACAATAATATTAATACATAATACTATTAATACATACAATAATATCATACAATAATTTAATACATACAATAATATTAATACATACATACAATACAATACAATAATACATACAATCTATTAATACATACAATACTATTTACATACAATACTATTAATACATACAATACTATTATACATACAAATATTAATACATACAATAATATATACATACATACTATTAATACATACAATAATTAATACATACAATACTATTAATACATACAACTATTAATACATACAATAATATTAATACATACAATAATATTAATACATACAACTATTAATACATACTAATATAATACATACAATATTAATACATACAATAATATTAATACATAATATATTACATACAATACTATTAATACATACATAATATTAATACATACAATAATATTAATACATACAATAATATTAATACTACAATAATATTAATACATACTATTAATCATACAATATTAATACATACAATACTATTAATACATACTACGATTAATACATACAATACTATTAATACATACAATACGATTAATACATACATAATATTAATACATACAATTATTAATACATACAATATATTAATACATCAATAATATTAATACATACAATATATTTCATACATATATTAATACATACAATATATTAATACATACAATAATATTAATACATACAAGAATATTAATACATACAATAATATTAATACAGACAATAATATTATACATACAATACTATTAATACATACAATAATATTAATACATACAATACTATTAATACATACAATACTATTAATACATACAATACTATTAATACATACAATAAATATACATACAATACTATTAATACATACAATAATTATACAAGACTATAATAACATACAATAATATTAAGAACAGACAGCATAATATATTAATACATACAATAATATTTAGACATACAATAATATTAATACATACAATACTATTATACATACATATATTATACATACAATAATATTACATACATTAATATTAATACATACAATAATATTAATACATACAATACTATTAATACATACAATACTATTAATACATACAATACTATTAATACATACAATACTATTAATACATACAATACTATTAATACAAACAATACTATTAATACATACAATAATATTAATACATACAATAATATTAATACATACAATAATATTAATACATACAATACTATTAATACATACAATAATATTAATACATACAATAATATTAATACATACAATAATATTAATACATACAATACTATTAATACATACAATAATATTAATACATACAATAATATTAATACATACAATAATATTAATACATACAATAATATTAATACATACAATACTATTAATACATACAATAATATTAATACATACAATACTATTAATACATACAATACTATTAATACATACAATACTATTAATACATACAATACTATTAATACATACAATAATATTAATACATACAATAATATTAATACATATACTATTAATACATACAATAATATTAATACATACAATACTATTAATACATACAATACTATTAATACATACAATAATATTAATACATACAAGACTATTAATACATACAATAATATTAATACATACAATACTATTAATACATACAATAATATTAATACATACAATAATATTAATACATACAATAATATTAATACATACAATACTATTAATACATACAATAATATTAATACATACAATAATATTAATACATACAATAATATTAATACATACAATAATATTAATACATATAATATTATTAATACATACAATAATATTAATACATACAATATTAATACATACAATAATATTAATACATACAATACTATTAATACATACAATAATATTAATACATACAATAATATTAATACATACAATAATATTAATACATGTCTCAGCTGTCATTACTTTAGGCTAGCTCTGTGCTGTATTAATGTCTGCCAGATGTTGAATAGGGTGGGTAACTGTAGGAATATGTTTGTATGCCTCACTCGAAATGAAGAAATCGTGTTTAGATATTGCTGATACTAGTTATTGATCTAAATATACGTGGTGCCGAGACATCACTTATATTTTGATAAATATTTGGTATCAGCAATATTTACACATGGTTTCTTTTTTTTTGGAGTGAGATATAACAACATGTTTCTACACTTATCCACCCTATTCAACATCTGGCAGACATTAATACAGCACAGAGCGAGCCAAATGTAATGACAGCTGAGCCATGACTTATTAGGCCGCCTGTACCTCTAGGAATTAAAAGGTTAAGGGGAGGGTTTTAGTTCGTTCCCTAGAATTCCATCAAGCTTAAAATTACACCCCCTAGACCCCCTTTCAAGATAAATTTGTACATTTTTCGGTAGAAAAATTTCCCGGCCTAAGGCCGGTTCCTCTTAAATTACAGGCTCGCTATCGCTCGCCAGGATAAAATCGACACCTAAATGGCACGAAAGGTCTTAAAATTGACAGAAATGGGGCAAAAGTTGTTAAAATCACCAAACTAATGGGGCGAACGTCTTAGAATATAAAAAACAATGGGACTAAACAGGAGATAGAAAGGGATCCAGAAAAAAATCCCTCAAGTGGAAATCTCCCCTTAATGTCTAGTTTACCCTACGATGCCCACAAACGCTTTCTAATCTAAATATAATTGGCTAATCATTACCATAATACCATTAAAAATACTCCATAGGATACTGAAGCCTTTGCTGAGATTTATTCCTTCAGGTTAAATAATTCTAGGTGTTTTTTTAATATCACCTCCATTAATTTGACTCGAGTATTTGTCTTTTAAGGGGCTGGTGGCTGGGTTTTTTTTTTTTTTTTTTTCCCCTTTTCTTTTTCTTTTTTCATCTATTTTATACTTTCCTCGCTAGACCTCCATCAAGCTTAGAAATACACCACCTAGACCCACCTTTCAAGATATATTTGTACATTTTTCGGTAGAAAAATGTCCCGGGCGAAGGCCGGTTCCTCATAAAATGACTTGCTCGCTATCGCTCGCCAGGAAAAAATCGACACCTAAATGGCACGAAAGGTCATAAAATTGACAATGAAATGGGACAAAAGGTGTTAACATCGCCAAACTAATGGTCCGACCGTCTTATAATCTGAAAACTAATGGGATTAAACGCGAGGGAGAGAAAGTCCCGAAAAAGCGACTACCTCCCCCATAATTGATGATGGGTAATTGGAGGCAATCGATTCACCTCCCTTTATTAACAAACCGGTATCATAATTATTGCAAGGTTCCAAGATTGCCTCGGATCAAGCCTCTGAGAATCTATTGAAGGGGAGATTTCCACTTGAGGGATTTTTGTCTTTGTCTCCCTCATGTTTAGCCCCATTGCTTTTCTAGTTTTAAGACGTTCGCCCCATTATTTTGACGATTTTAAGAACTTTCGACCCATTTCTGTCAATTTTAAGACCTTTCGTGCCATTCAGGGATCGATTTTATCCTGGCGAGCGATAGCGAGCCTGTAATTTAAGAGGAACCGGCTTTCAGCCGGGAAATTTTTCTACCGAAAAATGTACAAATTTATCTTGAAAGGGGCTCAAAGGGGTGTAATTTTAAGCTTGATGGAGTTCTAGGGAAGAAACTAAATACCTCCCCTTAAGGGTAATAATATCGGTGCTGCGCTTTAGTTTTGTTGACTTTCCTTTAACCCCTTCTGTCTTTCGTGATATTATTCTAGCTACAGTTAGACGATTTTATATAGCTTAAGAAGGATCTATGCTAGTCAAAATGGGTTAAGTGAAATAGTTCGAAGCTTGTTAACTGGTGGCGGCCTTTTTTTTAAACTGAATACCATCGTTTCATAGTAGCCAGCATATAGTTAAAAGGACGTCCCCGGTACGGAAGGGGTTAATATCCTACCATAATCGTTGTCTGATCTATAGGCGGCCTCTAATACCGATTACTTAGTATGTTAAGGGAGGTTTCTAGTTTGTTCCCTAGACCTCCATCAAGCTTAAAATTACACCCTCTAGACCCTCTTTCAAGCTAAATTTGTAAATTTTTCGGTAGAAAAATGTTCCGGCCGAAGGCCGATTCCTCTTAAATTACAGGCTCGCTATCGCTCGCCAGGAAAAAAGTGACCCCTAAATGACACGAAAGATCTTAAAATTGACAGAAATGGGGCGAAAGTTCCTAAAATCGCCAAACTAATGGGACGAACATCTTAAAATCTCAAAATCAATGGGGCTAAACCTGAATGAGAAAGGAGTTCAGTAAAAAATCACTCCAGTGGAAATCTCCCCTTAAGCACCATACCATTAGAGTACCGTTTAATACTACTTACATTTGCATCTTATTATATGAAGACTATCTTTTTTAAATCAGAAACAATTATTTACGTTACTGCTAAATGAGGCTTTTGTTTATCATGCACCAAACTAATGGAGCGAACGTCTTATAATCTCATAACTAATTGGGCTAAACATGAAGGAGAAGGGATCGAGAACAACAAAATACTTCAACTTAAACCAGCAGCATCCACCCTCCCAACCCCCCTCCCTCGCAACTACCTGGCCCCCACCACCACCTCCACCTCCACCGTCACCACTAATTTCACTACCTCCACCACCACCACCATCACCACTAACTTCACTACCTCCACCACCACCCCTACCACAACCACCCCCACCACCACCACCCCTACCACCAATACCACCACCACAACCACCCCTACCACCTGGCCACCCATCTCCACCACCACTACCTTATCTCCAATAAAGTACATTAGGGCCCACCTCTTCACTATTATTAGCATATAAGATCGGTCCAGGATTACCACTCGGGAATTGTTTCTTTTCTTGGTGTTCAGCCTCTTGGGGTAATGGGCCCGTGGCTAAGTACAGATGGATTCAAAAGTGTATTATTATTATTATTATTATTATTATTTATTATTATTATTATTATTATTGTTATTATTATTATCTTAGTATTATTATTATCTTAGTATTATTTATTATTGTTATTATTATTAGTTTTATTATAATAATTATTATGTATTATTGTTATTATTATTTTTATTATTGTTATTATATAATTATTTGTTATCATTATTATTATTATTATGACTGTAAACAAGTGAAGAATATGACGCATATTGACAGTTTATTCAAGCTAGCATTAGACGATTTTAGACAATTTAGGAAGCATCTGTGGGAGTTAAAAGGGTAAAGACAATCACATTTAACCCTCCGAATTCCATATGCCCTTTCTAATATAAATAAAATGGTATAATAATAGTCAGAAAAGCCAGAGAAGAAAAGCGTCACGTCCTAAAGATCCACAATTACACAGTTTCCACATAAGTTACCGACGAACTCTTGATAGAAGCTGTACGGTGGCGCTAACAAGTCCTATCCCAGCTGTCATTACGTTTGGCTTGCTCTGTGCTGTATTAATGTCTGTCAGATGTTCAATAGGGTGGGTAAGTGTAGGAACATGTTTGTATATTTCACTCGATACGAAGAATGAAGCTTAGATATTGCTGATGCCAATTATTGATCAAAATATACTTGGTGCCGAGACATCACTTATGAGCGCGACTGTACCGTAGCTATCAGTAACTCCATCTGGTAGTTTATACAGTGATTTCCCTTCAATTATGTGGGCGGTAATGGAGGGGCCTGTCAGAGTGTTGGTAATGTTGTGTATTATGTGGGCGGTAATGGAGGGGCCTGTCAGAGTGTTGGTAATGTTGTGTATTATGTGGGTGGTAATGGAGGGGCCTGTCAGAGTGTTGGTAATGTTGTGTATTATGTGGGCGGTAATGGAGGGGCCTGTCAGAGTGTTGGTAATGTTGTGTATTATGTGGGCGGTAATGGAGGGGCCTGTCAGAGTGTTGGTAATGTTGTGTATTATGTGGGCGGGTAATGGAGGGGCCTGTCAGAGTGTGGTAAGGTTGTGTATTATGTGGGTGGTAATGGAGGGGCCTGTCAGAGTGTGGTAATGTTGTGTATTATGTGGGCGGTAATGGAGGGGCCCTGTCAGAGTGTTGGTAATGTTGTGTATTATGTGGGTGGTAATGGAGGGGCCCTGTCAGAGTGTTGGTAATGTTGTGTATTATGTGGGTGTAATGGAGGGGCCTGTCAGAGTGTTGGTAATGTTGTGTATTATGTGGGTGGTAATGGAGGGGCCTGTCAGAGTGTTGGTAATGTTGTGTATTATGTGGGCGGTAATGGAGGGGCCTGTCAGAGTGTTGGTAATGTTGTGTATTATGTGGGTGGTAATGGAGGGGCCTGTCAGAGTGTTGGTAATGTTGTGTATTATGTGGGCGGTAATGGAGGGGCCTGTCAGAGTGTTGGTAATGTTGTGTATTATGTGGGCGGTAATGGAGGGGCCTGTCAGAGTGTTGGTAATGTTGTGTATTAGGTGGGTGGTAATGGAGGGGCCTGCCAGAGTGTTGGTAATGTAGTGTATTATGTGGGCGGTAATGGAGGGGCCTTCAGAGTGTTGGTAATGTTGTGTATTATGTGGGGTGGTAATGGAGGGGCCTGTCAGAGTGTTGGTAATGTTGTGTATTATGTGGGCGGTAATGGAGGGGCCTGTCAGAGTGTTGGTAATGTTGTGTATTATGTGGGTGGTAATGGAGGGGCCTGTCAGAGTGTTGGTAATGTTGTGTATTATGTGGGTGGTAATGGAGGGGCCTGTCAGAGTGTTGGTAATGTAGTGTATTATGTGGGCGGTAATGGAGGGGCCTGTCAGAGTGTTGGTAATGTAGTGTATTATGTGGGCGGTAATGGAGGGGCCTGTCAGAGTGTTGGTAATGTAGTGTATTATGTGGGCGGTAATGGAGGGGGCCTGTCAGAGTGTTGGTAATGTAGTGTATTATGTGGGCGGTAATGGAGGGGCCTGTCAGAGTGTTGGTAATGTAGTGTATTATGTGGGTGGTAATGGAGGGGCCTGTCAGAGTGTTGGTAATGTTGTGTATTATGTGGGCGGTAATGGAGGGGCCTGTCAGAGTGTTGGTAATGTAGTGTATTATGTGGGCGGTAATGGAGGGGCCTGTCAGAGTGTTGGTAATGTAGTGTATTATGTGGGCGGTAATGGAGGGGCCTGTCAGAGTGTTGGTAATGTTGTGTATTATGTGGGCGGTAATGGAGGGGCCTGTCAGAGTGTTGGTAATGTAGTGTATTATGTGGGCGGTAATGGAGGGGCCTGTCAGAGTGTTGGTAATGTTGTGTATTATGTGGGCGGTAATGGAGGGGGCTGTCAGAGTGTTGGTAATGTTGTGTATTATGTGGGCGGTAATGGAGGGGCCTGTCAGAGTGTTGGTAATGTTGTGTATTATGTGGGCGGAAAGGGAGGGGCCTGTCAGAGTGTTGGTAATGTTGTGTATTATGTGGGTGGTAATGGAGGGGCCTGTCAGAGTGTTGGTAATGTTGTGTATTATGTGGGCGGTAATGGAGGGGCCTGTCAGAGTGTTGGTAATGTTGTGTATTATGTGGGCGGTAATGGAGGGGCCTGTCAGAGTGTTGGTAATGTTGTGTATTATGTGGGCGGTAATGGAGGGGCCTGTCAGAGTGTTGGTAATGTTGTGTATTAGTGTGGGCGGTAATGGAGGGGCTGTCAGAGTGTTGGTAATGTTGTGTATTATGTGGGCGGTAATGGAGGGGCCTGTCAGAGTGTTTGGTAATGTTGTGTATTATGTGGGCGGTAATGGAGGGGCCTGTCAGAGTGATGGTAATTTGTGTATTATGTGGGGTGGTAATGGAGGGGCCTGTCAGAGTGTGGTAATGTGTATTATGTGTGCGGTAATGGAGGGGCCTGTCAGAGTAGTTGGTAATGTTGTGTATTATGTGGGCGGTAATGGAGGGGCCTGTCAGAGTGTTTGGTAATGTTGTGTATTATGTGGGCGGTAATGGAGGGGCCTGTCAGAGTGTTGGTAATGTTGTGTATTATGTGGGTGGTAATGGAGGGGCCTGTCAGAGTGTTGGTAATGTTGTGTATTATGTGGGCGGTAATGGAGGGGCCTGTCAGAGTGTTGGTAATGTTGTGTATTATGTGGGTGGTAATGGAGGGGCCTGTCAGAGTGTTGGTAATGTTGTGTATTATGTGGGTGGTAATGGAGGGGCCTGTCAGAGTGTTGGTAATGTTGTGTATTATGTGGGGGGTAATGGAGGGGCCTGTCAGAGTGTTGGTAATGTTGTGTATTATGTGGGTGGTAATGGAGGGGCCTGTCAGAGTGTTGGTAATGTTGTGTATTATGTGGGTGGTAATGGAGGGGCCTGTCAGAGTGTTGGTAATGTGTATTATGTGGGCGGTAATGGAGGGGCCTGTCAGAGTGTTGGTAATGTTGTGTATTATGTGGGTGGTAATGGAGGGGCCTGTCAGAGTGTTGGTAATGTTGTGTATTATGTGGGACGGTAATGGAGGGGCCTGTAAGAGTGTTGGTAATGTTGTGTATTATGTGGGTGGTAATGGAGGGGCCTGTCAGAGTGTTGGTAATGTTGTGTATTATGGGGGTGGTAATGGAGGGGCCTGTCAGAGTGTGGTAATGTTGTGTATTATGTGGGTGGTAATGGAGGGGCCTGTCAGAGTGTTGTAATGTTGTGTATTATGTGGGGTGGTAATGGAGGGGCCTGTCAGAGTGTGGTATGTTGTGATTTATGTGGGCTGGTAATGGAGGGGCCTGTCAGAGTGTTGGTAATGTTGTGTATTATGTGGGTGGTAATGGAGGGGCCTGTCAGAGTGTTGGTAATGTTGTGTATTATGTGGGTGGTAATGGAGGGGCCTGTCAGAGTGTTGGTAATGTTGTGTATTATGTGGGCGGTAATGGAGGGGCCTGTCAGAGTGTTGGTAATGTTGTGTATTTTCCATCTCCTATTAAGCCTAATGACCTACACTATGATGACCGGACCAGTAGACCATTTCGACCAGTAGGCCATTTCGACCAGTAGACCATTTCGACCAGTAGACCATTTCGACCAGTAGACCATTTCGACCAGTAGGCCATTTCGACCAGTAGGCCATTTCGACCAGTAGACCATTTCGACCAGTAGGCCATTTCGACCAGTAGGCCATTTCTATCAGTAGACCATATATGACCAGTAGATCATTTCAATCAGTAGACCATTTCGACCAGTCGCTGTCAATCTAGGCCATCTCAACCAGTAGATTGGATTTGGATATGCTAAGATAGGTTAAAATAACCAAAGATGTTTGATGTACGATTTACCTTTGTTTGGGGTGGGGGGGTGGGGTGGGGGGAATAAAGATCCCTCCGTAGTACTTAGTCATATAACCACTAGTATAGTCCATTCGTTATAATTTAGCCTGAAATGTTGACCACTAGCCTCTATAACGCTGAGGGGCACAGGGCCCTGGGTGGGGCTTTGGTTTCCCGGGCGTTTCCGCACCCTCCTCAGCCCCCCCGCCATGGAGTGGCTTCGGTCACCCAGGCTTTATTGTGGTCGGCGGGGAGGGTTCTGTGGGGGCACTCTGTTATGGCCTTGGAATTGCTCGGGGCCTTGGGGCTGTTCGGCCAGGCAGCTTGGGGAACAACAACAACAACAACAACAACAACTCACAGACGACTAGAGTAATCGAGCAAATATTTCTACCCTTTGGGAAGAGTTAGCCAGGGAAACCGTGTGTAAATGCAAAGCCCGTTTACTCTAGCCTTTTCTCAGTTACAGAGGTTAGGGCTCACGATTTCTGGCCTACCTATAATGAATGGAATCTAGTAGTGGTTGTCCTCGTAGTCAAATGTACGGTTCAAAAATTCAGTGGCGTTTATCATCCCTTCATTCAAATTTACTTTCATACGTAATATCACGACGAGGAACAAACTTATGTGAGCAACTGTACACAAAGAATCTGAAACTACAAGAGACGAGTGATGGACAAGCAAAATGTTCCTGCTTAACTAAGAACAATTAACCTAAGTGTGTGTGTGTGTGTGTGTGGGTGTGGGTGTGTAGCAACGTTTGGTCGGCCCATATACTGTATATTGTCAAGATTTCGGGACTATTTTGCACTGATATTGAAGACTAGAATGAAGTTTAATGAC
>CM064495.1:3352815-3425315 GCA_032716605.1 Paralithodes platypus
GTTGTCTGTAGTCATATACCTTACAACTTTAATTACAAATAAAAACAAAAACAAACTTGGAGGTAGATTATTATAGTTGTCTGTAGTCATATACCTTACAACTTTAATTACAAATAAAAACAAAAACAAACTTGGAGGTAGATTATTATAGTTGTCTGTAGTCATATACCGTACAACTTTAATTACAAATAAAAAAATTAAACAAATTGGAGGTAGATTAAATTCTGAAGTCATATGAACCTTTAATTCAGAAGGTTTTATATCAGAGTTACTGATGATTAATGCCGGAGATATCGCTGGTGTGACCTTTTATAAACGTGTGCCCAGCCGCCCTGCAAGTTCTGGAGCACCTGGGGTGGGGGGGTGGGGGGGGGGCTTTAACCCTTTGAGTACCAGCGACGTGGGTTATATTTTATTCTAGCTTTAGTTAGTCGCCATTATGCAGTTTTTAAGGATCTGTGGTAGTTAAAAGGGTTGGATGAGATAGTTTGAAGCCTTAATATTGCTAGAGGTCCTTCCTAAGCTGAATAACATCGTCGCCAGAATAGCATGAAAATGACGTCACTGGTACTCAATGAGGTAAAATACAGTACCGGGAACGGGTTAACATACAGTACCGGGAACGGGTTAACATACAGTACCGGGAACGGGTTAACATACAGTACCGGGAACGGGTTAACATACAGTACCGGGAACGGGTTAACATACAGTACCGGGAACGGGTTAACATTCAGTACCGGGAACGGGTTAACATACAGTACCGGGAACGGGTTAACATACAGTACCGGGAACGGGTTAACATACAGTACCGGGAACGGGTTAACATACAGTACCGGGAACGGGTTAACATACAGTACCGGGAACGGGTTAACATACAGTACCGGGAACGGGTTAACATACAGTACCGGGAACGGGTTAACATACAGTACCGGGAACGGGTTAACATACAGTACCGGGAACGGGTTAACATACAGTACCGGGAACGGGTTAACATACAGTACCGGGAACGGGTTAACATACAGTACCGGGAACGTCTCTTCTATTTGATTTCAGCGACATTTAGACGACTTTATTACGCTTAGGAAAGGGGGTAGTACTTGGTTTTTGGGCTAGCCTATATATCTATATATTTAATTATTTTTGAGTTTCCTCGCTAGACCTCCATCAAGCTTAGAGAAACACCCCCAAGGCCCCCTTTCAAGATAAATTTGTATATTTTTCGGTAGAAAAATAGTCCGGCCGAAGGCCGATTCTTTCTCAAATTACAGGCTCACCATCGCACGCCAAGAAATCGACTCCTAAATGGCATGAAAGGTCTTAATATTGACAACAAATGGGGCGAAAGGTCTCAAAATTGTCAAACTAATGGAACGAACGTCTTATAATCTCAAAACTAATATGCTAAACATGAGGGAGAAGGGGGTCCATGAAAAGCAACTACCTTCCCTTTCAGTTTTTATGTTTTACTTTGCTCCCTAGATATCTGTCAAGCTTACAATACCCACAAGATACACTTCGAGATATATTTGGACCTTTTTCGGTTGAGAAGTTTGCCGGCCGCAGTCTGGTTTCTTCTAAATTACAGTACAGGCTGTTTATCGCTTTCTAGGAAATTTTCGACACCTAAATGGCATGAAAGGTCTTAAGGTTGACAATGAAATGAGCGAAGAGTCTTAAAATCACCAAAGTAATGGGGCAAACGTCTTAAAATCTCAAACGTAATTGGGCTAAACGAGGGAGAAAGGGGTCCAGAAACAGAAACCTCCCCTAGTCGGCCTGTGTAAATAAGAGTGAGTTCTTCCTATTAAAATTTATTAATTATGAATATGCTAATGATTTTTCACCATCATTTTTCTTTCCACACACACACACACACACACACACACACACACACACACACACACACACACACACACACACACACACACACACACACAGCCCGTAGCCTAGTGGTAGAGCTCTCGTCTCATACACGAGGGGTCGGGGGTTCAATCCCCGGCCGGGCGGAGACAAATTGGGCTTGTCTCCTTTCATGTGTTAGCCTCAGTTAACCTAGCTGTAAATAGGTACCTGGAATAAGTGGACGACGTTGTGACGTCCCATCTGGGGTTGGCAAAAATGGTACAAGGCGAGATGGGTATCATATGGTTCACCTAAGCTGATGGCTACCTAAGCCTTCGGGCGAGACGGTACCGTCTATAGTGAGAATGGTACCATACAGATCCACCCTAAGCCTTCGTTTCCGATGTCGCCAATTGGCTAAAAAATACAGACTACACACACATCCACAGCCATTTCAACGATACATATAACACCTACACATATAGGAGGCGGGAAATAACGAGCATGCTCACTCCCACAATACAACTAGAGTAAGTACAACTAGAGTAAGTACACACACACACACACACACACACACACACACACACACACACACACACACACACGGTGGTGTGTTTATCGGTACACACGTAAATTATGCATGCTTATGAGTAATTTTGTTTTATTTTTAAACCTAAATATAACTATCTAGATAACACTTAACCTAACCTAACAGAAAACACTCCATTTCAACGCATTTTAAAGAGATGTGTACACTTAAACTGTCGCCCCAAACCTCATGTACCTGCAAACCTACATATTTAGTCAATTTGTACCTTTAACCCTTTCACGCATTTATGACGCAGAGGTTGCCAGATTAGCAATAAGAAATAGAGTTCTCTCACTCTTATAATTACCTCTCCAAAATTAATTTTCTGCCCACAGCTAACTCAAAGACAACTGCAGAGGTTGAAGTAACTAAACTAAAGGTTTCTATATATACCCCTGATGGTAACAAAGGCTTAAAATCGCGTCATATGTCGGAGAGGGTTAAGCACCCCACCGCTTGCCCACACACACACACACACACACTCTCATACACATTCTATGACACACACCAACACACACACACACCCTCTCTCTCTCATACACATTATATAACACACACACACTCTCACTCTCATACACATTCTATAACACACACCAACACACACACACTCCACCCTGGCACTCACTTCCCTCTCCTCCTCACACACCACTTCCGGACAATCTCTATTCAATACACCCGTTTTAAGTGGTCCTCTCTCCCACTTACCCATTCAGAGCTTCTACCGGCTTCCTCTTGTATTTGGAACCATGTATACCACTACTTCTTTCTAGAATTAAGGGGAGGCAGACCGTTTTTCCGGACCCCCTTCTCCCTAATGTTCAGCCGCACTAGTTTTGATATTATAAGACGTTCGGCCCATTAGTTTGGTGATTTTAACACCTTTCGCCCCATTTCGTTGTCAATTTTAAGACCTTTCGTGCCATTTAGGTGTCGAGTTTTTACTGGCGAGCGATAGCGAGCCTGCAATTTTAAGAGGAATCGGCCTTCGGCCAGAACATTTTTCTACCGAAAAAAATTAAAATTTATCTTGAAGGGGGGTCTAGGGGGTGTTTTTCTAAGCTTGATGGAGGTCTAGGGAGGAAACTACAAAAATATATGAATAACTGAATTAATAGACCAAACAAACGGCCATCCTCCCCTTAAGGAAGTGTTTTGCATTTTGTATGAAGACATTATTATGATCCATGTTTGAGTTTCTGAAAGTTCATGGTAAGATCGGGATTATTCTAGTTTATATTTTTCGTAGGGTATATTGTAGGTACTAATAATATTTGCCACCTCAGTACAGGAATATACAAACTAATTAGTCTAACTTCAGATTGTGTTGGCCAAAAGACATTGCAACCCCTCATGAATTAGATTTATGGTGAGGCATGAATTATATATATATATATTTCTATATATATATATATCTATCTCTCTCTCTCTCTCTCTCTCTCTACATATATATATATATATATATATATATATATATATATCTATATCTATATCTATCTATCTATCTATCTATCTATCTATCTATCTATCTCTATATATATATATATATATACACACATACAAAAAGAGACTTGAAAATATCCCATTCTACAAATGAACTTTAAATCTCTCTTTTCATCTCCATCTCCGCCACTTAAGCTCACCATATACAGTAAACGCTAAGCATATCGCCCCATCTAGAGACTGATGCGCATTGGCCCTCCTTTATCCAGCAACAGTTAACCCCTTCTGTACCGGCGAAGTCCTTTTTACATCATTTTGGCCACTCACGGCTCGAAGCAGCCCCATCTCTAAAGCTGCCTCGCTCCAGTGCTTCACTGTCTTACTTCCTAGACTCGGACCCTCACTCTCAGAACGCCACCTATTGAACAATGAACTCACTAGGCATTGCCCCCCTTTAGCATATTTTGAATATGGGAATATTCATACAATGCTATTTAATCAGGGAACAATGATGGTATTTTTTTGGCGTTTTGGTGGGCTTTGTAGTAATACACTGATTCTAGGTACAGCACAAATTCCATCCCAATAATATCTTCCCATTGACATATCGGGATTCGAACCCGGGTCCATTGGAGTACCAGTCCAGTGGCAAGACCACTCCACCACACCTCCCCTTCTGACCCTCTGACTCTCCCAATTCCCAGAAACTGATAAAAATCGCCTTTTACTAGCCAGGATAAAAGAAAGAAAGACACCCTCGAATATTGAAGTGGCTAAGCATATCGCCCAATCTAATCCGCGGAGAAGAAGCGACCGAGACTAATCATTTCTGTACCAGCTGATCGGATGACAGGTGAACCGCTTATCGCCCCACGAGAGATATAGGGAGATTGGCCCCGAGATAGCTGCAGTTAAGGGGGAGGTAGTCGCTTTTTCTGGACCACCTTCTCCCTCATGTTTAGCATATTCATTTTGACATTTTAAGACGTTTGTTCCATTAGTTTGGCGATTTTGAGACCTTTCGCCCATTTCTCTGTCAATATTAAGACTTTTTGTGCCATTTAGGTGTCGAGTGTTTTCCTGGCGAGCGATAGCGAGCCTGTAATTTAAGAAGGAACTGGCCTTCGGCCAGGAAATTTTTCTACCGAAAAATGTACAAATTTACCTTGAAAGGGGGTTTAGGGGGTGTATTTATAAGCTTGATGGAGGTCTGGCGAGGAAACTCAAAAATATATTAATAAATATACACATTGACCAAAAAACAAGCACTACCCCCCTTAAGATGAGGGTGTCTTCTTAAGTAGCCACTGCAGCGTTATCTTTATCTTGGGGCTCGGATGAGAGGGGGTTCCGGGAGGAGAATTGTTTTTAAACCCGACGAGATGGGGCATTTAGAAGTTTTCCTCATTTCAATACAACATTAATGATATACAGTATATTGTAACTTTTACCGCTGAATACCTGTTTAATTTAATGAAGAAATATACTAACATAAGAGATACATGTCTAGTTGTTCAATCAATCAACTCCACTATGACATCGGCAAACGGAGATTGTCAACGTTAACTAATAGTTTATTGACTGCTTTGTAAAATAAACCAAAATAAGTTAATGGTTTTGACGTTATTAATCAATTATTGAATATGCCTTGCTGAATTAGTCATCCAATATTGTCGAGGTAACTACCGAGTACTGACTGAAATCTAGCTTGTTTGTTTACTGAAATCTAGCTTGTTTGTTTACTGAAATCTAGCTTATTTGTTTACTGAAATCTAGCTTGTTTGTTTACTGAAATCTAGCTTGTTTGTTTACTGAAATCTAGCTTGTTTGTTTACTTTCCTCTTACTAAATTTATGATAAATAATGTGGGACGAAATCTGAGGACAGTGGGCTTTTAACTTCATACTGCAGCACCACATTGTTATCTTATTGACTACACACACACACACACACACAGACACACACACACACACACACACACACACACACACACACACACACACACACACACACACACACACACACACACACACACACACACACACACACACACACACACACACACACACAGAGTGCCGTTTTAGAAATTATTCGACTTGAGAAGGTTAGCCTAAGATAGATCAGGATAAGTTATATTTGGATTGAGTATATCACCTATTATCATGTTCTGTACACAGCCCTATATTGGCAGAATCCGAAAATCACTTCTGCTCTAAATATTTACGGGCAATTAGTTTCTTGTGGATTTAAATTGAGATTGAGATTTAGATAATACGTCCGCATTCCAGATATTTTTCGCATGGTTTGAATTAATCTATTTTTAGTGCACTGCTATCCTAATATAACTAACACATAAGTTATAATTACTTCCGTCTATATTGAGTTATGTGAACGTTATGTGATTGCAGTGGTTGTCAGTATGGGTTGTTAAATGTTTTAGTAGGTTTATTACAACCTATTAATATAAATGGGTGGAACTTGGTCAACACCTACAGTTTGGCACATATTACATTTCTCAACCACCTCCCCAACCCCCCTCCCTCACTCCACCTCCTACCAATAATGGAAAGGCAGGAGGTGGAGCGAGGGAGGGAGGGGAAGTGGGTGCGGCTCTGCCAAATCACGACCCCAACGGAATGGAATATGTGAGGCCAACTGTACCTTTAGCAACCGATTAGGGATTATTCGTATTCAGTTTAGAATTGAAGATCCCCCAATCCCTCTGCTTATATCCCCTTATATGATGACGGGACGATTTTTCTCGAGTTTAAAGATACTTGTTTTGAAGCTTAATGAAAATAGTTATCCAAAGGCTTCATTTAGTAACGCAACCCCCCCCCCCCCCCCCACACACACACACATGTATAAGTGCAGCATATACTGTATATATATATATATATATACACCGGTATATATATAAAGACAGAGTGATATAATCCATATTACCTTATTCTTCATATCAACCACCTCACTATATTTAGTGGTGTATTATTGCAATATTTAGCAGACTTAATGTACCGCTTTTGGGCGTTTTAACTTCACAAATCTCTCTTCACAAACCTGTAACATGAATTGCAGATACTAAAATACCCTGCGACGAACGCTTATGGAAAATCACTTAAGAGGCGTTTAAGGATATATGAGTTTATTTAAAGGAAAGGGTGTATATTTCCTCCAGTGCTAAAAAATACTACTCCTTGAAAGCCAATGTTGCCTGCTTGAACATAACTCGATAATACTTTAAGGGGGATAGGGTTTATTTAGTTATTTAGTTATTTAGTTATATATTTATTCATGTATCTATTTATCTATTTATCTATTTATTCATGTATCTATTTATCTATTTATTACTATCTTAGTTTCCTCCCTAGACCCCCGTCAAGCTTAAGGGGAGGTTTTTAGTGTGTTTCCTAGACTTCCATCAAGCTTGAAATTACACCCCCATGACCCCCTTTCAAGATAAATTTGTACATTTTTTGGTAGAAAAATTTCCCGGCCGAAGGCCGGTTCCTCTTAAATTACAGGCTCGCTATCGCTCGCCAGGAAAAAATCGACACCTAAATGGGACGAAAGGTCTTAAAAGTGACATAAATGGGGTGAAAGTTCTTAAAATCGCCAAACTAATGGAGCGAACGTCTTAAAATCTCAAAAGCAATGGGGCTAAACATGAGGGAGAAAGGGTTCAAGAAAAAAATCCCTCAAGTGGAAATCTCCCCTTAACCCGTCCAGCCCCGGCTAGTTTTGTAATGTTTGTTCACCAGAACCCGGCCGGTTTTCAAAAAATGGTTTTATTCCAGAAACAATAGCGAATGGGTTAGGAATGAAGGAAAAACCGCTCAAAAAGCTTAAAGAATGGTCCTACAGAGCCCCCGAAAATGTATTTTACAAGAGTAAAAAATTGAAGGCAATTACCCCAAAAAACCAGGTTATTGCGCGCTCACGCGCACGCACGTGGACTTTGAGAGTTTTCAACCATCGGCACGGTTGCGTGGGATACGTACACAGTTCCCATACAAATCTGAGCCCTCTTGAGTGGCTACACCTGAGGTTACGGTCGGCGCAATTAGGGTGACGCGCCAGGCGCGTCTCTGGGGCTGTGCGTTACATACATCGCCGACGCGTCAGGCGCGTCGCTGGGGCTGTACGGGTTAATAAATTATCCTCAAGATCCTCCTTCGAGATATACTTACTTGTACGTAGCCTACATTATTCAAAAACAAACATAAACACGATATCGAAAAAATTCCCGGCCGAAGGCCGGTTCCTACATAACTACAGGCTTGCTGTCGCTCGCCAGGAAAACAAATCGACACCTAAATGGGACGAAAGGTCTTGAAACTGCCAAACTGACACACTAAAGGGGCGTACGTCTAAGAATATGAAAACAAATGGGTCTAAACATGAGGGAGAAGGGGGACCCAGACAAAAAATATATCTCCCCTTAAAGGAAAGGGTGTATCCCCCCCCCCCCCCATGCTAAAAAAAATACTACTCTGTGTAAGCGAGGGTTGCCTGCTTGAACATAAATCGATAATCCGTAAGTAAATTTACCCAAGAAGATTTATAGGACCTTGTGTTGACTCTGGTGACTCTTGACTTCAGGCACAGTCACACAAGCGATGTTTCTGGCAACTTACGATCGGCAACAATTGTTAGAGTGTGAGAGGAATCTGCCTTGTGTGGGCTTTCTGTAGACTCCCATTTTCTTATGTTTTTATGTAATTGTGCTGACTCCCTGCCTTGGCAAACTCTTTCGTCTCTGTCTTTCATGAAACGTCTTTCCTTCTTGCTGGAAGTTTGCTCTCATTCAACCTGTCCCAAAGAAGGGTGACCGCTCTCGACCCTCCAACTATCGGCCAAACTTTTATATCTGGCATCTCTTAAAGTTTTTGAAACAATTTTCAATTCAAATTTTCTTAAGCATTTTTCTCATAATCTCATTTCAGATCGCCAGTATGGCTTTCTTAAAGGCCGATCTACTGGTGATACTCTTTCTTATCTTGCTAAGTCTTGGTCATCCTCCTTCTGGGACTTAGGTGAGACCCTTTCTATTGCGCTAGATATCGAAAGTCTTTGATAGAGTCTGGCACAAATTTCTAATTTTTAAACTACCCTCCATCGGTTTATATTCCTCCATCCCTGCCTTTGTCTCTAATTTCCTTTCTGGCCGTTCCAAAGCTGCAGTTGTGGACAGCCATCGTTCACTACATGAATCTATCAACTCTGGTGTTCCTCAGGGTTCTGTCCTGTCGTCTTAAGTTATCTTTCTAATATTCATTAATGCTATTCTCAGCTGTACCTCAGTCCTATCCACTCGTATGCTGACAACTCTACCTTACACTATTAAACTATACTCCATTTTTTCCAGCTGATCATAAATTGAATCTCTTATTAGCTGATTTCTCGATACTTAATGGAAATATATGAAACCACTATGGCTGTGTGTCGTATTAATGCCAAGTTTACATAATTAACAGCATATTTCGCTACAAAATATACCTTATAGCTGAGTACCAGGTAACCAAGATAGTAACATGGCAATTTACCCTCAGCTGGAAAACAATAGACTCTAGTTTCCCACAATGAACCACTATGTAAATCACTCCAAAACTCACGCAATGAGGCCATAGCATAGCACGCCTTTTTTTTTTTTTTATCTTTCAACTATTTCCGATTGGGACAGAGAAAATCTTGATACTTGCAATGATTCCAAAACCCAATATCTCCATCTATCTACCCGACACCATCTATCTACCCGTCACCATCTATCTACCCGTCACCATCTATCTACCCGTCACCATCTATCTACCCGTCTCCATCTATCTACCCGTCACCATCTTTCACATAGCTATCCCTTATTATTTAAAAGTATGGAAATCTATCTTTCATCTTCTCTCAGCATTCTTGGGGTTTCTTTTTCTCCTGACCTTTCTTGGAATGATCTTATTACCACTTTTGCTAAATCAGCTTCCCAGAAGTTATGTGTGCTCAATCATCTCCGCGGGTTCTTCACCCCCACACAGCTTCTTGCTCTGTATAGGGGAACTGCGCCCATGTATCGAATATTGTTCGCATGTGGTGGGAGGTCTCTGTCTAGCTCTCTAACCCAAGAGTGGGCCGATTTTCCCAGTCTTCCCTCTACTCAACAAGTAAGCTTTGGAACTCTGTCTTTCCCTCATCCTTTGACTTGAACTGCTTCAAACTTCGTGTGTCCAGACATTTTGGCTTCAAAGCACCTTGAATTTGGCTCTCTATCACTCTTTCTACTTCGGGGGAGACACTTGTTACAGGTAGCTTTGCCTTTTGTCTCCCTTATACACATAAACAAAGCTAAAAAGGCGTCATGGTGCTGAAGGGGTTAAGGATGGACCCAACCTGCACATATACAAGCGTACACACACACACAAACCCTCTCCATATATACAAGCGTACACACACGCAAACTCTCTCCACATATACAAGCGTACACACACACAAACCCTCTCCATATACAAGCGTACACACACACAAACCCTCTCCACATATACAAGCGTACACACACACAAACCCTCTCCATATATACAAGCGTACACACACACAAACCCTCTCCATATATACAAGCGTACACACACACACACACCCTCTCCACATATACAAGCGTACACACACACAAACCCTCTCCATATATACACTCGTACACACACAAACCCTCTCCATATATACACTCGTACACACACACAAACCCTCTCCATATATACAAGCGTACACACACACAAACCCTCTCCACATATACAAGCGTACACACACACAAACCCTCTCCATATATACAAGCGTACACACACACAAACCCTCTCCATATATACACTCGTACACACACACAAACCCTCTCCATATATACAAGCGTACACACACACAAACCCTCTCCATATATACAAGCGTACACACACACAAACCCTCTCCATATAATTATATAAGCGTACACACACACAAACCCTCTCCATATATACACTCGTACACACACACAAACCCTCTCCATATATACAAGCGTACACACACACAAACCCTCTCCATATATACAAGCGTACACACACACAAACCCTCTCCATATATACAAGCGTACACACACACAAACCCTCTCCATATATACAAGCGTACACACACACAAACCCTCTCCATATAATTATATAAGCGTACACACACACAAACCCTCTCCATATATACAAGCGTACACACACACAAACCCTCTCCATATATACAAGCGTACACACACACACAAACCCTCTCCATATACAAGCGTACACACACACAAACCCTCTCCATATATACAAGCGTACACACACACAAACCCTCTCCATATATACAAGCGTACACACACACACAAACCCTCTCCATATACAAGCGTACACACACACAAACCCTCTCCATATACAAGCGTACACACACAAACCCTCTCCATATACAAGCGTACACACACACAAACCCTCTCCATATATACAAGCGTACACACACACAAACCCTCTCCATATATACAAGCGTACACACACACAAACCCTCTCCATATACAAGCGTACACACACACAAACCCTCTCCATATACAAGCGTACACACACACAAACCCTCTCCATATATACAAGCGTACACACACACAAACCCTCTCCATATACAAGCGTACACACACACAAACCCTCTCCATATACAAGCGTACACACACAAACCCTCTCCATATATACAAGCGTACACACACACAAACCCTCTCCATATATACAAGCGTACACACACACAAACCCTCTCCATATACAAGCGTACACACACACAAACCCTCTCCATATATACAAGCGTACACACACACAAACCCTCTCCATATACAAGCGTACACACACACAAACCCTCTCCATATACAAGCGTACACACACACAAACCCTCTCCATATATACAAGCGTACACACACACAAACCCTCTCCATATATACAAGCGTACACACACACAAACCCTCTCCATATACAAGCGTACACACACAAACCCTCTCCATATATACAAGCGTACACACACACAAACCCTCTCCATATACAAGCGTACACACACACAAACCCTCTCCATATACAAGCGTACACACACACAAACCCTCTCCATATATACAAGCGTACACACACACAAACCCTCTCCATATATACAAGCGTACACACACACAAACCCTCTCCATATATACAAGCGTACACACACACAAACCCTCTCCATATACAAGCGTACACACACACAAACCCTCTCCATATACAAGCGTACACACACACAAACCCTCTCCATATATACAAGCGTACACACACACAAACCCTCTCCATATACAAGCGTACACACACACAAACCCTCTCCATATACAAGCGTACACACACACAAACCCTCTCCATATATACAAGCGTACATACACACAAACCCTCTCCATATACAAGCGTACACACACACAAACCCTCTCCATATATACAAGCGTACACACACACAAACCCTCTCCATATACAAGCGTACACACACACAAACCCTCTCCACATATACAAGCGTACACACACACAAACCCTCTCCATATATACAAGCGTACACACACACAAACCCTCTCCACATATACAAGCGTACACACACACAAACCCTCTCCATATATACAAGCGTACACACACACAAACCCTCTCCATATATACAAGCGTACACACACACAAACCCTCTCCATATATACAAGCGTACACACACACAAACCCTCTCCATATATACAAGCGTACACACACACAAACCCTCTCCATATATACAAGCGTACATACACACAAACCCTCTCCATATACAAGCGTACACACACACAAACCCTCTCCATATATACAAGCGTACACACACACAAACCCTCTCCATATATACAAGCGTACACACACACACAAACCCTCTCCATATACAAGCGTACACACACACAACCCCTCTCCATATATACAAGCGTACACACACACACAAACCCTCTCCATATACAAGCGTACACACACACAAACCCTCTCCATATATACAAGCGTACACACACAAACCCTCTCCATATATACAAGCGTACACACACACAAACCCTCTCCATATATACAAGCGTACATACACACAAACCCTCTCCATATACAAGCGTACACACACACAAACCCTCTCCATATATACAAGCGTACACACACACAAACCCTCTCCATATATACAAGCGTACACACACACACAAACCCTCTCCATATACAAGCGTACACACACACAACCCCTCTCCATATATACAAGCGTACACACACACACAAACCCTCTCCATATACAAGCGTACACACACACAAACCCTCTCCATATATACAAGCGTACACACACACAAACCCTCTCCATATACAAGCGTACACACACACAAACCCTCTCCACATAATGTTATACACTCGTACACACACACAAACCCTCTCCATATACAAGCGTACACACACACAAACCCTCTCCATATATACAAGCGTACACACACACACAAACCCTCTCCATATACAAGCGTACACACACACAAACCCTCTCCATATATACAAGCGTACACACACACAAACCCTCTCCATATATACAAGCGTACACACACACAAACCCTCTCCATAATTATACACTCGTACACACACACAAACCCTCTCCATATATACAAGCGTACACACACACAAACCCTCTCCATATATACAAGCGTACACACACACACAAACCCTCTCCATATACAAGCGTACACACACACAAACCCTCTCCATATATGCACTTAGATGGAAAAGTGAAGGATATACTTGGTCTTAGTATATTATCTGACGCTATAATATACTATCTCGTAAAATCCTTTTCTCTACATATTTAGCCCTCTCTGTTTTGGATGATTGTGTAGAGATGAAGTGGGTGACTTTTAAATCTACACAACAAAAATCGAAGAATATTTATTAAAAAATACGTAGATTGAACATGAAGCTACATTAAGGGGGTTGATCTGCTTTTATGATCTTCTTGGTTGTATCCATTCGGTCCCATTCAGCCTAATGGTTTAAGACATTTATCCCCATCCAGGTGTCAATTTTTTCCTGGCGAGCGATAGCGATCCAGCATTTTATGGAGAAATCTGGCTTCGCCGGTGACATTTTTCTATCGAAAAATGTACAAATTTAACCAGCTGTTTAACACATTATCCAAAATATAGTGGCTCGCCAGGTATAAATCGACACCTGGATGAGGATAAACGTCTTTAAACAGTAGGCTGAATGGGGCCGAATGGATACAACCCAGAAAGAGAAAAAGGCAGGTCACCCCACTTAAGGGGAGGTTTTTAGTGTGTTTCCTAGACTTCCATCAACCTTAAAATTACACCCCCTCGAGCCCCTTTCAAGATAAATTTGTACATTTTTCGGTAGAAAAATGTTCCGGCCGAAGGCCGGTTCCTCTTAAATTACAGGCTCGCTATCGCTCGCCAGGATAATATAGACACCTGAATTGCACGAAAGGTCTTAATATGGGGTGAAAGTTCTTAAAATCGCTAAACTAATGGGGCAAACGTTTTATAATATCAAAAGCAATTGGGCTAAACATGAGGGAGAAAGGGGTCAAGAAAACAATCCCTCAAGTGGAGATCTCCCCTTAAGATCAAACTGTTACAAAAGAAGAAGCGTGATCTTTGTCTATTGAATTTATACTTTTCCCACAGTGGTGTCTTCGAAATGTTTAGCCCTCTCGCCAGCAACACCTCGAACTGTCCAAACAATATCGTAAGTCCGCGGAAAAATAACGTAAAAAGGGTTCACGCGGGTGTTGTATATAGGGAGAGCCTGAGGGAGGTGGGGGGGAGAGGTCATTTGTACCTATAGAGGTCAGGTCACAGGTACTGGGAGGTAAACAACAAATAACGAGTACTGCGACAACATGATATACGAGCCTCGGAAATTCCCCCTCTATGAAACTCATGTATAGGGGTCATTTTGCTTAATTTCAGGCTAATACTCAAACGAAAGGGACGGAAGGAAGCGGGCAGGGGATTCTCGGCCTTAATTACCGATACCATACGGCTCTTATTGTCCCGTTTCGGCCCGGTGTTATGAGGCCCAAAATAAGAAACATGTATTTTAGGACATTAGGGGCGAACAGTGCTAGGCCTCACTGGTAGATACGGGCCAACATCTCCTATGACTAGCTATCGTTCTCGGCCTTACGGAAACTCAACCCTTAGCTCCGCCCTAGCCCCAGCACCCTTGTTATTGATGGTATACTCGCCTCTTATCCAACGTATTCATCGGAAGGAGGAAGAGGGGGGGGGAGGGGGGTGAGGGACGAGGAAATGACCTCAGTCGCTATAACAGGGGTGCTTTAACCATTTCAGTACCGATGCCGCCCTTTTAACTATATTTTGGCTACTATTAGACGATTTTATTAAGCTTTAAAAGGGCCTCCAGCAAGTGACCACTTGCGAGTTTCGTTCTATAAGGAAGTTGGAGCTGTAGACATCGATATTTAGCAGAATAACTAGCTAAAATACGGTCATAGTGCATTTATATATACACAACATCCAATTCAACTTACTTTCTATCCATCAGAAACCTATTTTATTATTGTATTTCTGTTTATTATCGATGACTAAGGCTCCAACTTCCTTATAGCCAGAAACTCGCAAGTGGTCAATTTATTAACAGGCCTCGAACTATCTCACAACCCATTTTACTACCACAGATCCTTCTTAAACTACACAACAATCTTCTAAATAGAGCTAAAAAAAAAATAAAATAAAAAAAAAAGACGTCGTCGACACAGAAGGGGTTAAAAGGACAAATCACACGAACGATTTTTCTGTCAACTTTCCTCGATCGGTCATACAATTCTAGCAACATTACGGGGATTTCTTGGTACTGGTATCGATAACTAGCTATTATAGTTTGGTGCAATTCTGATAATACCTGCAATTAGAAGCTGACAAATTAAAGAAACGGATATCAGAAATGGAGAAATTGCTCGTGGGACTGTGTGTGTGTGTGGGGGGGGGGGGGGGGGGGGGGGGGCCCGGGGGGGCCCCCGGGGGGCTTGTTTTGTGTCTACCACTCGGGGATGTTTTCTATTTTCGGAGGGCTTGGAAGAGAAAGTGGTGGCGAGTGTTGTCACGTGTGTGTGTGTGTGTGTGAGTGTTGTCGCGCGCGCGCGCGCGCGTGTGTGTGTGAGTGTGAGTGTTGTCGCGCGCGCGTGTGTGTGTGTGTGTGTGTGTGTGTGTGTGTGTGTGTGTGTGTGTGTGTGTGTGTGTGTGTGTGTGTGTGTGTGTGTGTGTGTGTGTGTGTGTGTCAGGGAGTGGCTGGTAGGATAACGGTACTTGGGGAAAATGGTAATGGAAAATACTACGGGAACTATTAATCTATAAATATGACACTTATATTCAGGGCCCATTTCTCTTTCATGATTAGTCCCATTAGTTATGAGATGTTAAGATGTTTTCTCAATTAGTTTAACGATTATAAGTCCTTTCGTGCCATTTACGTATCGATTTCTTCTTGCGAACGATAGCAAGCCTGCAAAGGCTGGGAGTATTTTTCTACCAAAAAAAAAAAAAAAAAAAAAAAAAAAAAAAAACAATCTCGAAGGTGGGTCTTCGGGGTGTTTTCTAAGATTGATGGAGGTCTAGGGAGGACAAAGGAAATCCGTATGTAATTAAACAAATACATAAAAATCTCCCCTTAAGCTGTTGTGACAAGGTAACATAATTTCTTGCGCATATTTCCCTGCACCAATGCAAACACATTTCAGTACAATGGTAACTTTATATATTGTTTATCAGCGATTTTAGTTAGCATTAGATAAACCCTATGTCAAATTGTTAAGCAACCTATTTCACAACATTGCCGATGGCGACGAGTTAATAATACCAGTAGGTTTTTTTTATACAGCTTTTTATGGTGTCTCAGAAAGGCCTACTCGTGTTAGTACTTTCTGTAAAATAACGTTTCGTTTTTGTTTTGGCTAACCCTAAATAAATAAATGTGGTGTTAGAATTTCTATTTTTGCCAAGGGCTTAATGACAGTCAAATAACTCCTTAGAAGAACATGTACTTAATTGTACCTATAGTCTGTTCACTCTAGGTTGGGCAGAAATCGCAACCTCTAACCTCTGTAACTCAAAAAGCGCTAGAGCAAATGAGCTGTCAATTTCCACACCTATTCCCTAGCTAAGTCTTCCTATGTGGTAGAAATATTAGCTTGATTACTCTAGTCATTTTTGAGTTATGAAAGGCTAGAGGTTACGATTTCTGCCCAACCTAAAATGAACTGAGTATATAGCGATATAAGATTTCATGCAGCCAATGGATTAATGTAAGCATAGGTAATCATTTAACATTTAAGTGACCAGACTGATCAGTAATACACCTAAAATATTTGTTGTAATTTGAGTTGCTGCTATATACTGTATATTATATACAGTATATATATATATATATATATATATATATATATATATATATATATATATATATATATATATGTTAAGTATGTAAATTAAACACCATATTTAGATACATTGCTAATAAACCATACTACATTTTAAATATATTATACTACGGTCAGGGCGCGTCATGATTTGATCCTTAAGGGGTTAACATTATACTATAGGTGCCGCTTTAGTGTGCAGTCTATCGGGACAATCACACTTTAGCCTGCGGTCTACCGGGTCACTTACACCAAAGAACACGCAAAAGTGTGCTAAGCATTTTATTAATGATGATTGCTTCTGAGTCCTAGTATTTTGAGATTAACCCATATTTACCCATTCAGCACAAAGTCGTCAATTTACTTCTAGCTTGCATGAAGTTACTATAACCAGACTAGGAAGGATCTCTAGGTATCAAGGGGTAAATACGATTAGTATTTATTATTAGTATTTATTATAAGCTATTAGTATATACCTTACTCTACCATAGGTTATTCATCTCTTCCATTTCAATTTACTACTGATACTTTAAGATAAAATTAGATAGGCATATGGACGAGATGGGTTGGGTGTGAGGGGGGATCTGCCGGGTGTGGGCCAATCGGCGCTCTGTAGACCCCCGCAATCTTATGTTGATCTCTGACCGTTTTGGTGAGGTCGGTCCTCATGGTATTATTGAGCTGGGCCTATAATTGCGGTTGAGTGTGAGAGGGATCTGCCTTGTGTGGGCCAATCGGCTTTCTGCAAACTACCATTTTCTTATGTTCTTATGTACTGTAACCTCTTCAAGCCGCAGCATCCTCATCTGCCTTGTTTATTTCTGAATCCTTATACTTCCTTATGATCAGCAAACTTTACTGTGTCTAGGTGATGCTATGTGCTTCTATAGTAGTCTTTGCTATGCTATGGTACGCTCCAATAGTTACATACGTTGGTTAAAATAGGACTTCAGAGGCTATCAACTCTATTGGATTATTAAGCCAGCACACTGTAAGTCAAGAATAACGTCAGGACTTGAGCCTCTCTGCAAAAACTCCAGTCCCTTCTTGTTACATACAATAAGGTCATAGCAGAAGGGAGGGAGATGGGAAGCACGGGGGGGAGTGGGGAGGCGACGGTAAGCGGGGAAGACACGGCAGCAAGTAGGGTTGAGGGTGATGGGGAGGGATGGGAGTGGGGGGGAGAATTGGGAGAGAGGGAGGAAACAGGGAGGATAGGGGGGGGGGGGGGGAAAAACGGCAGTAAGTATGGCTGGGGGTGATGGGGAGGGATGGGAGTGAGGGGGAGAATAGGGAGAGGGGGAGGAAACAAGGAGGATATGGCGTGGGAGGGGGGGAGGGGGAGACACGGCAGCAAGTAGAGGGTTGGGGGTGATGGGGAGGGATGGGGAGGAAACAAGGAGGGATAGGGCGGGGGAGGGAAACCAGGGAGACACTGACCACACCCAGCTGCCAGACGTATGACCTATCCTCTCATTAACACCTACTCCATGCAGCATTGAATATACGAGTAGCTAAAGAATACCAATTAGACTTATACAACCTTCATATTATTTCATGTATGTATTTCTATAATGTATTTCCGATTTATAAAGTACGGCTTAATTTGTTGTGGAAGCTATCGTCGTGTGTCTAAATACTAACCTTATGATCGCATGACCATATAAGGAGCGTGCTGGATGATGCATAGGTAGTGGCTTCCGGAAAAAGTGTCGTAATAGAGCGAGATTTTTGTTACCAGGGTATCTCGTGGTCTTTTAAACTATTGGTTGAGGCTCGATTGTTGCTATCACGGGATATTAGCGCCGTTTTGTGCATTAAAGCAACTGATGCTGGTAAAATGCACTTGCGACCACTGTTTTCAAAGGCTGATATGAGTTAATTAGAAGGTTTGAGGCATGTGTGCGAATCTCGGCGTATTGTTGACCGGCAGCCTTGGTAGCTCATCTGTCTTGCTGTCTCCCTCCCTCCTTCTCCCTCCCGTTGCGGTGACATGCGGATGTGTTTTTTTATGTGTGCCAATTATCTTGCGTTGCGCGAGTGCTTCTGCCGTCACCAGGTGTAATTCGGACGGGTGGACGATGTTGCAGCCGTGGCGTTGCAAGATGAGATGAGTAAGTAAAATGTGTTAGTGATTTATTGATAGTTATGATCATCGTATTATGTCCACGTGAGCATTCGTGTGTATGTGGGTCCTTGGGTCCATCCTTTGTCACACGCTGGTTTCTTTACACCACACGAACCGCATTTTTGTTTTGTTTTTATGTTTGGACTTCGAATACTAGATTTTAATAAATTAATTAATTCATTCATTTTTAAGGAGTTAAATTAGCTTAACTGCAATAAATTGCAGGCCTATTAAACTTTAGGTAAGAGTTGTGTTAGCAGGCATACCATCCGCTTTGTTTACGTAGTCGCACGCTTAATAGTGTCCATCTATCTATCTATTGCCTGACGCCGTGATCCCCAAAGGGGTGGCCACGAACGAACCGCCTCCATGCACCTCTGTCCCCAGTCAGTCGACGCCCCTCCCCCCAACCAGCACCGCCGTCGTTCATGTAGTTCCTCACTCCATCCTTCCACCTCCTATTCGGTCTACCTCTCCCCCTCTGTCCCTCCACCTCGCTCTCGTACACCCTCTTAGTCATTCTCTCGCTTTCCATACGTTCCATAATATGGCCGAACCATCTTAAGTTGTTCCTTTTCACACTTTCCAGCACATCTACCTCCATACCACACCTCCTTCTTACTTCCTCATTAGTCTGTCTATCCCTCCATGTAACTCCGCACGCACTCCTTAAGTAATTCATTTCCACTGCTCTCACTCTTGGTCTGAGTCTCTCAACCAACGTCCATGCTTCGCTTCCGTAAGTCAGTGTCGGGATTACCACACTGTCATGCAAGGACTTCTTCACTTCCATACTGACCACCCTATTTCTTGTTACTGCTTTTAGCGTTCCTACAAGAGGGGAAGAGGGTTGTAGGAACGCTTAATAGTGTACGGTAATTTATTAAGGATATTCTTTAATATACAATAATTCGCACCTCCAACCACGTGTTACTGTTCATTGAAACGGTAATGCATATTATTTTGAAATGGGGATTTAGAATGGTGAATTTTACTGGTAATATCATTGTGGATATTTATTAAATGTTAGTGTTCTAATTACCTGTTACTTGTTACGTCGAATTACTGCCATGTTATTTCAACAAAACATATTTTAGCTTCGACAACTGGATTTCGATGGGTAAGTTAAATCTTCCATGTGAAGAAAGGTTGAAGAAATTAGGCTTACATTCGTTAGAGAGACGCAGAGTTAGAGGGGATGTGATAGAAGTGTTCAAGTGGATTAGGCCTAGTGGGATTAGGCCTAGTGGGATTAATGAAATGGAAATGAAGGATGTACTAAAGCTCAGTGATAGCGAAAGAGCTCGAACAAATTGATTCAAATTGGATAAATTTCGTTTCAGAAAAGATATAGGCAAATATTGGTTTGGTAACAGAGTTGTAGATAGGTGGAATAGGCTACCAAGTGCTATAGTGGGATCAAGAACAATAGAGAGCTTTAAGATAAAATTAGATAGGCATATGGACGAGATGGGTTGGGTGTGAGGGGGATCTACCGCGTGTGGGCCAATCGGCGCTCTACAGACCCCCGTTTTCTTATGTTGATCTGACCGTTTTGGTGAGGTCGGTCCTCATGGTGTTAGTGAGTTGGGCCTATAATTGGGTCTTATAATTATGGTTGGGTGTGAGAGGGATCTGCCTTGTTTGAGCCAATCAGCTTTCTGAAGACTCCCATTTTCTTATGTTCTTATGTGATAAATATGTTATTACATTATTACATTATTATACTAATTTTGAATATCAACTTACTGTATATAATACCTACATGGCGTAAGTTATGTTTTCACGAATTTAGTTGTGCTATTTTAGGATCAAAGTTTCCATATTTGTCTTCAAGGATACCACCGAGGAGCTGCTTGTAAACACAGTATATTAGACTCTGCCCGCACTGTCAACACGGTTCTTAGGTAGAGTCCTCGGGGCTAGGCATAGGCACGTTCTAGGGTGTGGTAATGGTGGTGGTGATGGTGATTATGGTAGTGGGGTGGTGGTGGTAGTAGTGATGGAAGTTTGGTGGTGGTGGAGGTTATTGTAGTAGGGTGGTGGTAGTGGTGTGTGGTGATGGAAGTGGTGTGGTGGTACTGATGGTAGTGTTAGTAGGGTGGTGGTTGTGGAGTGATAGCGCTTATGGTAGTGGGGTGAGGGTGGTGATGGTAGTTGGAATGCCTGTAACTCAACTGCTTGTAAACACAGTACTGTATATCAGACTGTGCCTGCACTCTCAGCATGGTTCTTCGGTAAAGTCCTAGGAGCGAGGTATATTCAGGTTTAAAGGGGGTGGTAGTGGTGGTGGTGACATGAATGGTAAACGTATTGGGGAGGGGAGGTGCTGATGTAAGGGTGGTGGTGTAAGGTATGGGAGCATTGGTGGTGTTGGAGGAGGGGTGGTGGTGTGAGGTGTTGGAGGATTGGTAGTTTTGGGGGAGGGGTGGTTTTGTAAGATGGGTGATGATGGATTGAGTGTTGGTGTAAAGGTGGTGGTGCAAGGATGATAATGGTGGTGATGGTGTAATGATGGTGATGGTGGAAGGATGGGGAAGGTGCTAGGATGGTGAAGGTCCAAGGATGGTGATGGTACAAAGATGGTGAAGGTGCAAAAATGAGGTTAGAGAATGGGTAGATTGTGTTGCATTTGGTGTTGGTACAAAGATGGTGGTGCAGGTGAAGGACAGGTACAAGAGAATACATAGTGATTAGCCTGATACAAACACAGCTACACAGAGAACAACACCAATGATCGGTATAGCACCAATCTCTGTCATACATGCAGGCCTTGAGTGGGTTGGTGTTGTATATACTTATCACCAAAACTGGCATGTCTCGATCCTCCCCTAGTACCCACCCCCTCGTACCTTAAGGGTGTTTTTTTTTTTTTTCGTTTTTTCTCCCTCTCTATTTGGCTTTTATCCATTCTGCCCCATTCAGCCTACTTTTTAAAAGACGTTTACCCCCATCCAGGTGTCAATATTTTCCTGGCCAGCGGTAGCGAGCCAGCATATATATATTTTTGTTTTGACAGCAAGCCAATTTTGTAAATGTTTCGATAGAAAAATTTCTCCGGCGAAGCCGGATATCTCCATACAATACTATCGCTCGCCAGGAAGAAATCGACATCTGGAGGGGATAAACATCTTAAAACAGTTGGCTGAATGGGGCCGAATTGATACAAGCAAGGGAAAGAGAGAAAAGGAGAGACACATTGTAGCAGTTTCTTCTGGCCATTATAAGATGAATTTATACAGCTCAGGAAAGGCCACTAGCAATCAAATGAGTAAAGTCAATGTCTACTTATTCAATTTCGACTGATGCAGATCCCTCCTTTACTCAATAAAATCGTCTAGTAATAGCCAGAATAATCTGTCAAAATGCGCCATAATCCTCTAGCGGTTAGGGCATTTTCTCGAATATGAATTAATGTATACCACCTCCTCTACGTAACACAATCCTTGCAACACAATCCCACCTCTACTCTGTGCAACTCTCCAACCCAAGAGCGAAATGCTATTCTCAGACTTTCTTCTATTCAACTGCTGAGCTCTGGAACTCTCTTCCAGAATCAGTCTTTCCCTCTTCCTATGACTTAAATTGCTTCAAACTCCGTGTGTCCAGGCATTATAGCTCGAACGTCCCTTGATTTCGGCCCTGTCACTCTTTGAAACCTGGGGGAGGCACTCGCTGCAGGCAGTTATGCCTTTTGTCTCCCTTATTCACATATAACAAATAAATAAAAATAAAATAAAACAAGTTCTTGGGTATGAAACCTCTAGGGCCAAACAACTATTAGCCAGAGTTTCAACTTTTACGTACGGTAGTTAGTTAATGTAGTGTTTTAGGGACAAACTGAAATAAATTTCTCAAAAATGGCAAACAAAGAAGCCAAATCCTCAATAATCATTAAACAAAATATGAGAATGTCATCCATAATATTTTGGGATAATACAATGTACAACTATGTGGATTAAATCTTTCCAAAAGCTGTTGATACTCCCTGCTAAGAAATAAATCTGAAGGTAAAGTCCCTCACCCCTATTGTGGTCCTATAATCTCTGACTCGATCAATGATAGGTAGGTACGAGCTGCCTACATAGTCACCGAAGTACGTGTGATAAGGGGTTACGGTATTTTATTTATTATTTTTTGTTTATATATATATATATATATATATATATATATATATATATATATATATATATATATATATATATATATATATATATATACAGTATATTCTCTATTTTATATATTCTCTGCTATCGAAAACATGTGCAAATTTAGCCTGTAGGGGGCCTGGGTGGGCATTTTGTTTAGTCTGAAGGAAGCCTGGGAAGGCCTCCGGAACAAACAATGCTTGAACATGACATTATGAAGCAAAATAACAAATTGAACGAAACATCAAAATATCCCACAAGAATGGTGTAAAGTGGGTACCTGCGTGTATGCGAACTCCGTGTGTATTCCTTTGTGTGGGCCAGTTTGTGTGCGTCTATCTATCTATCTATTGCCTAACGCCGTGATCCCCGAAGGGGTGGCCACGAACGAACCGCCCCCATGCACCTCTGGCCCCAGTCAGTCGAGGCCCCTCCTCCCAACCAGCACCGCCTTCATCCATATACTTCCTCACTCCATCCTTCCACCTCTCTTTCGGTTTACGTCTCTCTCTCTGTCCTTCCACCTCCCTCTCGTACACATTAGTCATTCTCTCGCTTCCCATACGTTCCATATGGCCGAACCATCTCAAGGTGTTCCTTTTCTCACGTCCCAGCACATCTACCTCCACACCACACCTTCTTACATCCTCATTCGTTAGTCTATCCCTTCATGTAACTCCGCACACACTTCTTAAATAACTAATTTCCACCCCTCTCACTCTTGGTCTGAGTCTTTTCTCCAACGTCCATGCTTCGCTTCCGCGTGTGCGTACTTGTGTGTATATCCCTGTGGTAGTACGTACTCAAGTGTGTATTCCTGGTATAGGTAGCGCCAGCTAACTTGACAATGATCTTGACCCCTTAACTTTTTATAAACTCAAAATTAAAGAAAGCAATCGGGCTGAATTTGTTATCATTTGGGAAGAGTTCAGCAGGAAATAGGTGTGGATATTTACAGCCAGTTTGCTCAAGGTACTTTTGAGTTACGAAGTGGTCAGGGATCGAGATAATTGTCAAGTTCGTTGGCGTTACCTATAGTACTATTTTAGATGATAAAGTAGCCTAGTGAGGGAGTGGCCGTAGACATTGAGGGACGGGGTGGGTAACGTGTATGCTTGCTGGCTTGGTTGTGTACTCTCCCTCCCGCATACTGATCAACATTACAGAACCTCCGCCATATTGGTACCCTACAGTAACATAGATCGGCCAACCTCCGCCATTTTGGTGCCACTGGTGTCATTAGCCTCTTTATGCACTCTAATATCTCCATACCCATTATAAATATTCGGTAAAACTGGTACAGGATAGATTAGTTGCCCCTCAGATCTTAACCCTTTAAAGACTGTGGTGCATTGTGACCGTTTATTCTGGCTATCAATAGACTATTTTATACAGTTTAGGAAGGAGCTGTGGGTATTGGAAGGGTAAAGACTTATCTCTATTAAGGGGAGGTTTTTAGTTTGGTCTCTAGGTATCCATCAAGCTTAAGATTACACCTCCTTGAGCCCTTTTCAAGATAAATTTGTACATTTTTCGGTAGAAAAATGTCCCGGCTGAAGGCCGGTTCCTCTTAAATTACAGGCTCGCTATCGCTCGCCAGGATAAAATCGACACCTAAATGGCACGAAAGGTCTTAAAATTGACAGAAATGGGTCGAAAGTTCTTAAAATCGTCAAAATAATGGGGCGAACGTCTTAAAAATAGAAAAGCAATGGGGCTATACATGAGGGAGAAAGGAGTCGAGAAAAAAATCCCTCAAGTGGAAACCTCCCCTTAACCCTCTCAAAATATAATGCCGTTGTTTGATCATTACGGCCCCAAAATGGCGTCCCAAGAATAAGGTGACCGTTCTCTCTCACTTGAGGATCTCATATCAACCTGACCCACAGCTTAATATAAATCTCAGTCCACTAGACAGGTTCCTGGAGGACTGGTGGTGCTGGTACTGGTGGTGGTAGTAGTGGTAGTAGTCGTGTGCAATGATGACTGTTCTGACCTTGTTTAGGGTCCATAAGGGGGGATGCACAGGCTGAGTGGTTTAGTAGTAGTAGTAGTAGTAGTAGTAGTAGTGGAGGTGGTGATGGTAGTAGTAGTAACATGAAATGTATGAACAATATTAAAAAAAAAAAAAAAAAAAAAAAAAAGTAGTAGTAGTAGTAGTAGTAGTAGTAGTGGTAGTGGTAGGGATTATTCACTGTTTTGGGTAGGGTCAACTTTAAAAAATATATTTTAGTCAGAGATTAGTATAATGAACTTGGACAAGTATCCTTTACCTTAGCAAGAACACATTTGTTGTAGACAAATATCTATCTATCTATCTATCTATCTATATCACAAATACATTTGAGCTAATACATGTTTTTACTCTCTGCCGGGACTCGAAACACAGATAGACAGGACGAAAGTCCATGCTTTCATAAGTACACCACATCGTGATCAAGAATACTTAACCGTTTCCTATTGATGAAATATACTTAATCTAAATAATTCTCGTTCTTGGCTGGATCAGAGTGAAATCAAATCAACCCGAATTGTGTGGGAATAGTTGCCACTTCGCTTGTCCAGACATGATAATCAACATCCCAATGACGTGATGCGCCAATTATTATGGATTTATAGTATATAACGATTATTTGATGCCTTGAATGTTAGTTAGTCATACAGTATTATATGCTGAGAAACGACTCGAAATTTGGCAAGCATACACGATAAGGATTGTGTGTGTCTCTCTCTCTCTCTCTCTCTCTCTCTCTCTCTCTCTCTCTCTCTCTCTCTCTCTCTCTCTCTCTCTCTCTCTCTCTCTCTCTCTCTCTCTCTCTCTCTCTCTCTCTCTCTCTCTCTCTCTCTCTCTGTGTGTATGTGTGTGTGTGTGTGTGTGTGTGTGTAACATAACTTTAATAAAACTAAATCGGTACACATTTAATGAGTATTACTTTGAATACATTAACGCCAAACTAATAGGGCGAAACGTTTATAAAAGGCCCAAACTATGTGGCCCAACAAGGGAAGTCCAAATGAACCATCCTCGGACTAGATAGGGTTAAGGGGAGGTATTTAGTTTGTTCCCTAGACCTCCATCAAGCTTAAAATTACACCCCCTTGAGTCCCTTTCAAGATATATTTGTACATTTTTCGGTAGAAAAATGTCCCGGCCGAAGGCCGGTTCCTCTTAAATTACAGGCTCGCCAGGATAAAATTGACACCTGAATGGCACGAAATGTCTTAATATGGGGTGAAAGTTCTTAAAATCGCTAAACTAATGGGGCAAACGTTTTATAATATCAAAAGCAATGGGGCTAAACATGAGGGAGAAAGGGGTCAAGAAAAAAAATCCCTTAAGTGGAGATCTCCCCTTAATGCACACGCCAGAGTTCGAGTTTCGGACAAAGAACTCGGCAATCATATTATATAGAATTGATCCTGTGAAGTATGATCATACCTACACAACATCCAACACACACTCCGAATGATATATTGGTATTGCCTCAGATAGGGATCGAGGCGGGGGGGGGTGGGGGGGGGGGGGGAGGAGAACCTGACCGCCCTCTCTGAAGTAGGTCCTTTGTACGCTGCTTAACATAGTCTAATGATCTATCTATCTATCTATCTATTTACTCAGGCCTAATTCCCACTTCTATTTTCTTTTCTTTCCTTTTTCCCTCTTCGCCTTTTTTCTCTTTCTTTTTTTTCTGGGGGGGGGGGGGGGGGGGGTGGCCGACTCAAGACAGAGCAAGAACAGGGAAAACACAAAATCGTCTAACGCTAGTCATAATAAGTGTACTAAGGGGGTTAATGCACGCCCCAGACATACCTGCAACCGACGCCTGCATAATGATATATATTGTTGTTGTTGTTGTTCCCTAAGCTGCCTGGCCGAACAGCCCCGAGTCCCTGAGGAAGGCCATGGCCACGATCGGGCTTTCCCATTGTTGTTATCATAGATTGGGATCAGGGGGTTGAGAAGAACAGGACCGCTCGCTGCACACTCTGAAGGCCCTCTCTAAGCTGCATACAATCGTGTAATGATAGACAGAACAAACGTAAGAGTCTCATCCTAATACCACAGGGGTTTTTGCACTCTCTAGACAAAGCTGCAATTAGGCCTTTAATAAGATGCGTAGAAGCGTCTCATGGTAGCCATAATCGTCGTACTAAAGAGGTTAATGTACACTGGAGACAAAGCTACAACAACCAACACCTTCAGAATTATATATTGTTATTATTATATACATTATTTATTTCACTCCCAACACCAAACACCTCCCAATGAAATTAATGAAAGCATGTGATCCTCCCGGGATTCGAACCTGGGTTACCACATACAGATCTTAAACACTCTAACCATTACACCATCAAGACAGTCAAAGGTTAAGTACATGACTACGATTTTATAACCATTTATCGAAAACTGGATATCAATCTAATCATGTACTGAGACCCACCTGCACACTATAGTGTAATGTTTAACCCTTTCACGCTCATATGACGCAGAGGTTGCCAGATTAGCAATAAGAAATAGAGTTCTCTCACTCTTATAATTACCTCTCCAAAATTAGTTTTCTGCCCACAGCTATAGTGTAATGTTTAAGTGAAATGAAAGAACAATTTATGGGGCACAGATCTCGGACCGACCTCGCTATGAAATGTTCCTGAACTTTATTATAGATAGGAATCGGGATGAGTGGAGTAAACCCGATCGCACACTCTGAAGGCCCTTTCTAAGCTGCATACAATCGTCTGATGGTAGCCAAGTCACAGAAAGAATCTCACCCTCATACAAAGCTGCAACAACCAACACACTCGGGATGATATATTGATATTATTCTAGATAGGGATCGGGGACCTGGGATGAAACTGACCGCACACTGGCAGATGAGCTCGATAATGGTGACAGTGATTCGAATTATAATGGTAACTAAATATTTGGGGTGATGTTGGGATGGGGTTTTAGAGGATAGGCGAGGTGTGCGATGCCTCGGTCGAGAATTGGCGTATAATGCAAATCCTAACACACACACACACACACGCACGCACGCACGCACGCACACACACACACACACACACACACACGCACGCACGCACGCACACACACACACGCACACACATTCACACGCAAATACACACACACACACACCAACCCAAGAGTGAAACGTTACTCTCAGACTTTCTTCTATTCAACATCTGAGCTCTGGAACTCTCTCCCAGAATCAGTCTTTCCCTCTTCCTATGACTAAAATTGCTTCAAACTCTGTGTGTCCAGGCATTTTGGCTCGAACGTCCCTTGATTTTGGCCCTGTCACTCTTTAAACTCTGGGGGAGGCACTCACTATAGGCAGTTCTGCCTTTTGCCTCCCTCACTCACATAGAAGAACAAAAAAACACACACACACACACACACACACACACACACACACACACACACACACACACACACACACACACACACACACACACACACACACACACACTTAACCAGTTTAATACTTAGCGTATATTGAATCGGTTTGTACAAAGAAAGACGAGTGGTGATATCAGAAGGTGGAGTACCGCCAAGGTCAACGGATTTCTGGTACTGTGTATGCTAATCTTGCTTTGTGTACAGAATATCCTCACTTATTTTCCTTTAGTATGAAGCTGGTATTTTCTTCTGTAAAGATAGTATCTCTCAATTGTAAACATACGTATTTTCGTTCATCCGATTGTAGCTTTGAAATGTGTTTACCTTGTTTATCTGTGTGTTGAAATGTGTTTACCTTGTTTATCTGTGTGTTGAAATGTGTTTACCTTGTTTATCTGTGTGTTTATTACAATGTTTTGTTTGGAAACGTACTAATATATTCTAAAGATATGCACCGTGTATCACCAATTTCGAGGCGATTAATGTCCTTCCTAATAAAACAAACTATTACTTATTTAATGTTCAACGATATAAATGCTTATTATTGGTTGTTTAAATACGGTAATCGTCATGTCGCCATTTGTAATAATTGCAATAAACTATCTCAGTAATATTATATAATAGATTATATAAATACTGTAGTTAATTAAATGAATTTATTGAGCAATTGCATAAAAATTAACAAGCCGATAGTTTTCAATTAACTGAGATGGTGGTGATAATGATGTGATTCCGACCATATAATAATAATAATAATAATAATAATAATAATATTAATAATAATTTATATTATTATAATACCTTTCTACTCATATTATGATGATATATTAAATACAGCTGTCTAATAATTTTAACTATTTTTACACCATGGAGTACAAATTACACAATGTACACTCGGGTGCCATAGTCTCTAGCCCACTCATAAATGGTCGTGGATTTCACCTATTTTTATTTATGGAAGTAGCCTATATTTCCGAAAACGAATTAATTAATATTATTTTTAATACCGGTATATCAACTACAAAACTCTCTCTCTCTCTCTCTCTCTCTCTCTCTCTCTCTCTCTCTCTCTCTCTCTCTCTCTCTCTCTCTCTCTCTCTCTCTCTCTCTCTCTCTATATATATATAAAATTAATTGACAACCAAGTTTTATCCAAAAATTAATCCAGATAGTTACGATAAGATAAAGAAAAACAGGGTATCTATGAAGTCTTATGAGTTAGAGATAATGGCAGCCGAGTACACTTTATACCGTAGATGCAGGTGTGAATTATAAGACATCTTGAGGAAAGCATGAATTGTCTGAAATAATTAAGATATTCCTATTATCACGAATGATAAGCTGACATTCATATAATATGCACAGTTTTTAGGGGGGAGGGGGGGGGGGGTTTCTGGACCCCTTCTCTCTCAGGTTTAGCATATTGGTTTTGATATTTTAAGACGTTCGTTCCGTTAGTTTGGCAATTTTGAGACCTTGCACCCCATGTCTGTCAATATTAAGACCTTTCGTGCCATTTAGGTGTCTATTTTTCCGGATGAACAATAGCGAGCGTACAATTTAGAAGAAACAGGCTTCTGGACGCGGTATTTTTCTACGAAAAAAAGGCATAAATTCATCTCGAAGGGGGTCCTTTGTGGCATACGTCTAGGGAGGAACTAAACATAATATAACATAAATAATCAAATATACCAAAACCTTCCCTTCATTAAGTTCAAATATTGTACTATATACTACATAAACAGTGATATGACATAAACACACGACATACATAAACAGTGATATGACATAAACAAACAGTGATATGACATAAACAAACAGTGATATGACATAAACACACGACATACATAAACAGTGATATGACATAAACACACGACATACATAAACAGTGATATGACATAAACAAACAGTGATATGACATAAACAAACAGTGATATGACATAAACACACGACATACATAAACAGTGATATGACATAAACACACGACATACATAAACAGTGATATGACATAAACACACGACATACATAAACAGTGATATGACATAAACACACGACATACAAAAACAGTGATATGACATAAACACACGACATACATAAACAGTGATATGACATAAACACACGACATACATAAACAGTGATATGACAAACACACGACATACATAAACAGTGATATGACATAAACACACGACATACATAAACAGTGATATGACATAAACACACGACATACATAAACAGTGATATGACATAAACACACGACATACAAAAACAGTGATATGACATAAACACACGACATACAAAAACAGTGATATGACATAAACACACGACATACATAAACAGTGATATGACATAAACACACGACATACATAAACAGTGATATGACATAAACACACGACATACATAAACAGTGATATGACATAAACACACGACATACATAAACAGTGATATGACATAAACACACGACATATAAACAGTGATATGACATAAACACACGACATACAAAAACAGTGATATGACATAAACACACGACATACATAAACAGTGATATGACATAAACACACGACATACAAAAACAGTGATATGACATAAACACACGACATACATAAACAGTGATATGACATAAACACACGACATACAAAAACAGTGATATGACATAAACACACGACATACATAAACAGTGATATGACATAAACACACGACATACATAAACAGTGATATGACATAAACACACGACATACAAAAACCAAATCCCTACCATTATCAATTCAACACTTTACACAACCCATCCCTTTAATAACCTCGACATTATGGCCATACAACGTAGAAGGGATTTCTTATATAGGTCCCACTGGGATTTCTTATAGGTTCGACTAATAAAAGAAAGTGTTCAAGGCTGTGAATGTATTGTTATCCAGCCCATCACCACTGGCGCCATACATGTCAAGATATGGGATTTGAATTCTCCATAAAATCAGCTATAGGAGAAGAGAAAGTAGTTGAATATACTATAATACTTTATATATATACATGTGTGGGGAGGTTCCTCTCACACCGCTCTCCTAGACAAAGTTGAAAGGAAGGCCTTTCGTATCATTAACTCCCGTCCACTCACCAACTCTCTGCAATCTCTCTCTCTCCGCCGCAATGTTGCATCTCTCTCGCTATTCTATCGCTACTATAATAATCAGTGTTCCTCAGAGCTATCCCAGTGCATACCACCTCCTTTACGTAGGGCACGTGGTACCCGTCTTGCAACTCAATCCCACCCCTACTCTGTGCAACTCTCCAACCCAAGAGTGAAACGTTACTCTCAAACTTTCTTCTACTCAACAGCTGAGCTCTGGAACTCTCTCCCAGAATCAGTCTTTCCCTCTTCCTATGGCTTAAATTGCTTCAAACTCCGTGTGTCCAGGCATTTTGGCTCGAACGTCCCTTGATTTTGGCCCTGTCACTCTTTCAACTATGGGGGAGGCACTCGCTATAGGCAGTTATGCCTTTTGCCTCCCTCAATCACATAGAAAAAAGAAAAAAAAATATATATATACCGGTATATATATATATATATACCGGTATATATATATATATATATATATATATATATATATATATATATATATATATATATATATATATATATATATATATTCGTCATTACCAAGAGTTACCACATGAAACCCACATTATTTGGTATTCCAGAGTTTTTGTAAATTGTCTGTCAAAAAGTCTAGGATCGTTAAATAATTTCAAATTACATGAAATTTATGATCTATGGTAATGTGATCAAACAATATGTACATGTATTTTACTTATTTATAATTAAAATATCGCCCAAAAAGTTAACCATTAAATGCAGTTAATCGGGGACTAAGAGTGAGGCTTTTTTCTAGTTGAATTTTGAAAGTTTCAACAATTCGGGTATCAAATGAAGATATTGAACACAATTTTGGTCATACTTCATTCCTCCGTTCTCGATATAGTTTAAAACAAGAAGAAAAACAAAAGAAAGAAAAAGAACAGACACAAACAAAGACGTACAGGAATGATAACAATCCCCATCAACTTCTACGCTTCCGGTGGCGCTCAGGGGGTAAATAAAGCTCTCTAGGATGCGCGAACTAATCACTCAAGAGGCGTCTCAAACAACCAATCAGCGCGCTCCATTCTATCGCGGCCCTTGAGGGGGGATGGTCGTTTTTTCTGGACTCCCTTCTCCCTCATGTTTAACCCCATTAGTTTTGAGATTTTAACACGTTCTTTCCTTTAGTTTGGCGATTTTAAGACAGTTTACCCCATTTCTTTGTCAATATTAGGACCTTTCATGCCATTGAAGTGTCGATTCATTCCTGGCGAGCGAAAGCCAGCCTGTAATTTTAGGAGGAAGTTCTACCGAAAAATGTACAAGTTTATCTCGAAGCTGGTGGGGGGAGGGGGGCCAGGGGGGTCTACGTTTTTTTTTTTTTTTTTTTTTTTTTTTTTTAAGCTTGATGGAGGTCTAGCGAGGAAACATGAAAATACAATAAATTAGTAAATAAATAGAGCAAAAAGCCAAGCCTCCCCCCCATAAGATAACCCGGGGTAGCGGTAGTGGCGGCGGCGGCTACACGGTGGTGGACCTCTTATCGGGCCCGCTATTGTCTCTCCGTTATCGCCGTAATCCCCGGTGGCACGCGACTACGGGGCGCCAGCGGGAGGGAGAGAGAGGCACTGTGGCGTCAGGAGAGTGTGTGTGTGAGTGAGTGTTTGTGTCTGTGTGTTGTGTGTGTGTGTGCGTGTGTGTGTGTGTGTCTGTCTGTGTGTGTGTGTGTGTGTGTGTGTGTGTGTGTGTGTGTGTGTGTGTGGCTGATAAGCTACAAGATTAGTAACTATAGGCTAATAACTGAATCTATGGGTGTATGTGATAAGCTACAGGATTAGTAACTTCTTGTGTGTCCCTATGTGAATGAAGAAGACAAAAAACATTGCTGCCTGTAACAAGTGTCTCCCCAAAAGTTAAAAGTGATAGACGTTATTATATTTATTAATTTTATATATGTTTTGTTTTTGGTGTATTGGAAGAAGTGTGCTGTGCTTGTTTAGTGTAGTGACATTAATAGGAGGAGAAGGTGTTTGTGAGAGCTAGCTGGATTACTCTCTGTGTACAAAGGAAATCAAGCAACAACTGGTCTAGCCATGTTTAGCCGATTTTGTGCAGTTTAAGAAGGCTCTGAGGTTGTAGGTTGTATAAAGGGTTAGGGAGATAGCTTGAAGCCTGTTTATAGTTGCTAGAGGTCCTATATAGACGGAATATAAATCGTCTAATATTAGCCAGAATAAAGCTAAAAGGACGGCCTCTGTACACCCGGATGCCATAGTGTCTTCTAGCCCACTCAATAATTAAAGTTCCTGGACCTCTTTTGTTTTTATCTATGCAATTATATCTATGGGCATTGAATTTTGGATGGAACTTGCTTTTCATTAAATATCTATCATTAAATATATAAATATCTAAATATCTAAATATCATTAAATATCTATCGGCATTGAATTTTGGATGGAACTTGCTCTTCATTAAATAGCATATATAGTTCTGTAGTTGAGGTATAGACAATTATATCTATAAATTCGTTTCCAGAGACATACTTCCATAATTAGAAAGAAGTGAAGTCCACAACGATCTATGAGTGGGCTAGAGACTATAGAATCAGTGTGTACAGAAAGGGTTAAGGGGGGAAGGTTCACTTTTTGGCCGATTTTTGCATGTATTCATTATTTTTCTAGTTTCCTCCCTAGACCTCCATCAAATTAAAAACAAACATCCATTAGATCCCCCTTCTAGATTAATTTGTACATTTTTTCGGTAGAAAAATGTCTCGGCCAAAGGCCAGTGCTTCCAACATTACAGGCTCACTATCGTTCGCCAGGGGAAAAAATCGACACCTAAATAGCACGAAAGGTCGAAATATTGACGAAGAAATGGGGTGAAAGGTCTTAAAATCGACTAACTAATGGGGCAAACATCTTAACATCTGAACACTAATGGGGCTAAACATGAGGGAAAAGGTGGTCCAGAAAACCGGCCCATCCCCCTTTAAAGTGAATTCCCCGTAGCACAGAATCTCCGTTGAAATGATCAAGTATTTCGTAGATAACCTGTTGGGGTGTACTTGAACCCGAGACTGGTGGCTGCAGGTGGAGGGGTTGGGCTCAATTCCACCTGCTCCAATCCCTATCAGTTGCCGGAATAATAGTTTGTTGATTGAAAGATTGTTGGAAATAGAAACGCTGAAATATTATATTTTTTTCCACCCAACCAACTTCATTTTTAATCTCAATTAATGAAATCAACAAATACATGTGGCACTCCAAGGACTCGAACCTAGGATACTCACATCGAAGTTCCGCGCACTTATGCATCACGCTATCAAGAGAGTTTAAGGGGAGATCTCCACTTGAGGAATTTTTTTTCTTAACCCCTTTCTCCCTCATGTTTAGCCCCATTGCTTTTGATATTATAAAACGTTTGCCCCATTAGTTTAGCGATTTAAAGAACTTTCACCCCATATTAAGACCTTTCGTGCAATTCAGGTCTCGATTTTATCCTGGCGAGCGATAGCGAGCCTGTAATTTAAGAGGAACCGGCCTTTGGCCGGGAAATTTTTCTACCGAAAAATGTACAAATTTATCTTGAAAGGGACTCAAGAGGGTGTAATTTTAAGCTTGATGGAGGTCTAGGGAACAAACTAAATACCTCCCCTTAATAGATTTTGGTGATTGAGGATTGTTGGAATAGCTGTTTGTATACTTCCACATAACTTCCACATAACTTTAGTTGGCGAGTGAAATTATCCGAGATCTTTGCTCGTGTGTTTCTGTCCTCCAAGTTTGCTGCTGGAAAATTGTGAGAAAAAGCACTTAGCCGGATGTTGCATAAGCCTAATTTTTAAATATCCCTATGGCTTCTATGGATCCCTGCTAAGGTGCATAGAAGTAACCAATGATAACAAGGATACCTAGACAAATAGAAACTACGTACTTAAAGGTCAATCTCCACAGGTCCTTCCTAAGCTGTATAGAATCGTCTGAAATAACAGAGATAAGCTAGAGGAAGATCTATATGTATATAGACCTTGAGCTGGAGAGGCAATCGGTAGAGAGCGTGAAATCCTCCGGATCTCCTCGTAAGTTAAATACATTCTTCCTTGGCGCACATCCTATTTGCTTATACAATTTCTTGAATTAACAACTTTGTGAAATATCTTGTTTATAGATAGACAAACGTAGGCAAACATTGAACATCCGTCCTACTTTGTTGGCTGAGGTACACTGTAAAACAATGGTTACTTTAGCCTGGCAACATTTCGGGGCCTTTAAGGGGAGATCTCCACTTGAGGGATTTTTTTCTTGACCCCTTTCTCCCTCATGTTTAGCCCCATTGCTTTTGATATTATAAAACGTTTGCCCGATTAGTTTAGCGATTTTAAGAACTTTCACCCCATATTAAGACCTTTCGTGCAATTCATGTGTCTATTTTATCCTGGCGAGCGATAGCGAGCCTGTAATTTAAGAGGAATCGGCCTTCGGCCGGGACATTTTTCTACCGAAAAATGTATAAATTTATCTTGAAAAGGACTCGAGGGGGTGTAATTTTAAGGTTGATGGAGGTCTAGGGAACAAACTAAATACCTCCCCTTAAAGGTAATCGTGGATGCACTTGAGGACTGAGACCAAGAACAGGTGAAGGTGTTTGGCCCTCACCTGCACCCCTATCAGTTAGTTGCTTCGCCAGGTGCCATACGGGACCCCCTTCTCCCTTATGCTTAGCTCCATTAGTTTTGAGATTTTAAGACGTTTGCCCCATTAGTTTGGCGATTATAAGTACTTTTTGCCTCATTATTTTGGTGATTTTAAGACTTTTCGAGCCCTTTCGTTAGCAAATTCAAGATGTTGCGTGCCATTAAGTTGTCGAGTTTTTCCTGGCGAGCGATAGCGAGCCTGTAATGTATGAGCAATTATAATAACGACAAATGTACAAATTTATCTTGAAAGGGGTCCCGTCATAGTGGTGTTTTTTATTACGCTTGCTAGAGGTCTAGGGATCAAACTCAAAACAAAAGAAAGACACACTTAACAATATGAATATATTAAGTAAAGCCAAAATCAGAAGGTCTCTCTTAAGGGGAGATTTCCACTTGAGGGATTATTTTCTTTACCCCTTTCTCCCTCAGGTTAAGCCCCATTGCTTTTGGGATTTTAAGACGTTCGCCCCATTAGTTTGGCGATTTTAAGAACTTTCACCCCATTTATGTCACTTTTAAGATCTTTCGTGCCATTTAGGTGTCTATTTTTTCCTGGCGAGCGAAAGCGAGCCTGTAATTTAAGAGGAATCGGCCTTCGGCCGGGACATTTTTCTACCGAAAAATGTACAAATTTGTCTTCAAAGGGGGTCAAGGGGGTGTAATTTCAAGCTTGATGGAAGTCTAAGAAACACACTAAAAACCTCCCCTCAAGGGTAATCATGGGTGTCACTTGAGACTAAGAGCAGGTGAAGGTGTTTGGCCCTCACCTGCACCCCTATCAGTTAGTTGCTTCACCAGGTGCCATACGGGAGGACAGCTGCCAGGGTATGGTGGTGGTGGTCTTGCCAGGGTATGGTGGTGGTGGTCTTGCCAGGGGAGTCATCGAGTTTTTGGTCCCCGCTTCCCCACCCCTTCTTGGATGCTCCGGTTAAGGGGAGGTTTTTAGTTTGGTCTCTAGATATCCATCAAGCTTAAGATTACACCCCCTTGAGCCCCTGTCAAGATATATTTGTACATTTTTCGGTAGAAAAATGTCCCGGCTGAAAGCCGGTTCCTCTTAAATTACAGGCTCGCTATCGCTCGCCAGGATAAAATCGACACCTAAATTGCACGAAAGATCTTAAAATTGACGGAAATGGGGCGAAAATTCTTAAAATCGCCAAACTAATGGGGCGACTGTCTTAAAATGTCAAAAGCAATGGGGCTACACATGAGGGAGAAAGGGGTCCAGAAAAAAATCCCTCAAGTCGATATCTCCCCTTAAAGTTTTGTTCAGCTGAGGTCACTTGTAAATTTAGCAGTATCCCCCTTTAATTAGCACTGTATTTAGCAGTATCCCCCTTTAATTAGCACTGTATTTAGCAGTATCCCCCCTTTAATTAACACTGTATTTAGAAGTATCCCCCCTTTAATTAGCACTGTATTTAGCAGTATCCCCCCTTTAATTAGCACTGTATTTAGCAGTATCCCCCCTTTAATTAGCACTGTATTTAGCAGTATCCCCCTCTAATTAGCACTGTATTTAGCAGTATCCCCCTTTAATTAGCACTGTATTTAGCAGTATCCCCCTTTAATTAGCACTGTATTTTTCTATAAATAGCTTCTACTAATCAAATAGGTTAATCTATCTCAGGTACGGTACCTGTTTTACTTGCATAAGTCCATCCAAGTTGAACGAAGTCGTTTCGTAGCAGCCAACATATTATTAGAGTTGGTAACCAATATAATGATGGGGTTAACTCATTGAGTACTATGACCTTTTTTAACCCCTTGAGTACCAGCGACGTGGGTTATATTTTTTTTCTATCTATATTCAGACGATATTATGCAGCTTTGGAAGGATATGCGGTAGTTAAAAGGGTTGGTTGAGATAGTTTGAAGCCTTATTATTGCTAGAGGTCCTTCCTAAGCTGAATGAAATCGTCTAATAGTTGCCACACTATAATGAAAAGGACGTCACCGGTACTGTACGGGTTAAAAGGACGTCACCGGTACTGTATGGGTTAAAAGGATGTCACCGGTACTGTATGGGTTAAAAGGATGTCACCGGTACTGTATGGGTTAAAAGGATGTCACCGGTACTGTATGGGTTAAAAGGATGTCACCGGTACTGTATGGGTTAAAAGGATGTCACCGGTACTGTATGGGTTAAAAGGATGTCACCGGTACTGTATGGGTTAAAAGGACGTCACCGGTACTGAACGGGTTAAAAGGATGTCACCGGTACTGAACGGGTTAAAAGGATGTCACCGGTACTGAACGGGTTAAAAGGATGTCACCGGTACTGTATGGGTTAAAAGGACGTCACCGGTACTGTATGGGTTAAAAGGACGTCACCGGTACTGTATGGGTTAAAAGGATGTCACCGGTACTGTATGGGTTAAAAGGACGTCACCGGTACTGTATGGGTTAAAAGGATGTCACCGGTACTGTATGGGTTAAAAGGACGTCACCGGTACTGTATGGGTTAAAAGGATGTCACCGGTACTGTATGGGTTAAAAGGACGTCACCGGTACTGTATGGGTTAAAAGGATGTCACCGGTACTGTATGGGTTAAAAGGACGTCACCGGTACTGTATGGGTTTAAAAGGACGTCACCGGTACTGTACGGGTTAAAAGGATGTCACCGGTACTGTACGGGTTAAAAGGACGTCACCGGTACTGTATGGGTTAAAAGGATGTCACCGGTACTGTATGGGTTAAAAGGACGTCACCGGTACTGTATGGGTTAAAAGGATGTCACCGGTACTGTATGGGTTAAAAGGACGTCACCGGTACTGTATGGGTTAAAAGGACGTCACCGGTACTGTACGGGTTAAAAGGATGTCACCGGTACTGTACGGGTTAAAAGGACGTCACCGGTACTGTATGGGTTAAAAGGATGTCACCGGTACTGTATGGGTTAAAAGGACGTCACCGGTACTGTATGGGTTAAAAGGATGTCACCGGTACTGTATGGGTTAAAAGGACGTCACCGGTACTGTATGGGTTAAAAGGACGTCACCGGTACTGTATGGGTTAAAAGGACGTCACCGGTACTGTTCGGATTAAAAGGACGTCACCGCTACTGTATGGGTTAAAAGGACGTCACCGGTACTGTATGGGTTAAAAGGACGGGTTAAAAGGACGTCACCGGTACTGTATGGGTTAAAAGGACGTCACCGGTACTGTATGGGTTAAAAGGACGTCACCGGTACTGTTCGGATTAAAAGGATGTCTGACCAGCATTAGACTACATAATCAAGATTAAAAATAATCCCCCGTAAACAAGGAATTTATAGGATTAGGTTTCGCAAGTTCTTCAGTGGAGACATTATATATATTTTGTTTATTTTGACTAGCAATCAACAAATAATGATTCTGAACTCTCCTATACCCTTGTTTCTTTTCAGCTGACGTAAATTGAATCCCTTAGCAACTGATTGATCGATAACTAGACGAACAAATAAGTGACTACAATGTCTCTGCACCATATTAACCCTCTCCGACGTATGACACGATTTTCAGCCTATTAGGGATACTTTGAAGCCTTTGTTACCATCAGGGGGTATTTAGAAACCTTTAGTTTAGTTACTTCAACCTCTGCAGTTGTCTTTGAGTTAGCTGTGTTGAGCCTATTGGGGATACTTTAAAGCCTTTGTTACCATCAGGGGGTATTTAGAAACCTTTAGTTTAGTTACTTCAACCTCTGTAGTTGTCTTTGAGTTAGCTGTGTTGAGCCTATTGGGGATACTTTAAAGCCTTTGTTACCATCAGGGGTATTTAGAAACCTTTAGTTTAGTAACTTCAACCTCTGTAGTTGTCTTTGAGTTAGCTGTGGGCAGAAAACTAATTTTGGAGAGGTAATTATAAGAGTGAGAGAACTCTTATTTCTTATTGCTTATCTGGCAACCTCTGCGTCATATGTGCGTGAAAGGGTTAAGACCAAGTTTATATAATTAGCCCTACATTTCACTACAAAATCTACCAAATGACGGAGAAAACATGATGGAAACTTTGCAATTTACCGTCAGTTGAAAAGAAACAGAGTATATATAGTCAGATGGTTAAGGGGAGGTATTTAGTTTGTTCCCTACTTTTTCATCAAGCTTAAAATTACACACCCCTAGACCCCCTTTCAAGATAAATTTGTACATTTTTCGGTAGAAAAATGTCCCGGCCGGAGGCCGGTTGCTCTTAAATTACAGGCTCGCTATCGCTCGCCAGGAAAAATTCGACACCTTAATGGCACGAAAGGTCTTAAAATTGACAGATATGGGGCAAAATGTCTTAAAATATCCAAACTACTAGGGCGAAGGTCTTAAAACCTCAAAAGCAATGGGGCTAAACGTGAGGGAGAAAGGGGTCCAGAAAAAAATCCCTCAAGTGGAAATCTCCCCTTAACCCTTTTAGCATACAAGGACGCTTTTCTTCCTTCTATTTTGGCTATCATTAGTCGATGTTTTAAAGTTTATGATATTATTCTTAAAGTCTAAGGGTCAATCCTTTGAGTACCAGCGACGTGTGTTATATTATATGCTAGCTTTTTTTTTTTTTTTTTTTTTTTTTTTCTATGTGATTGAGGGAGGCAAAAGGCATAACTGCCTATAGCGAGTGCCTCCCCCATAGTTGAAAAGAGTGACAGGGCCAAAATCAAGGGACGTTCGAGCCAAAATGCCTGGACACACGGAGTTTGAAGCAATTTAAGTCATAGGAAGAGGGAACGACTGATTCTGGGAGAGAGTTCCAGAGCTCAGATGGTGAGTAGAAGAAAGTTTGAGAGTAACGTTTCACTCTTGGGTTGGAGAGTTGCACAGAGTAGGGGTGGGATTGAGTTGCAAGACGGGTACCACGTGCCCTACGTAAAGGAGGTGGTATGCACTGGGATAGCTCTGAGGAACACTGATTATTATAGTAGCGATAGAATAGCGAGAGAGATGCAACTATATTGCAAGCTATATTCAAACGATAATATATAGCCTAGGAAGGATCTGTGGTAGATAAAAAGGTTGTTTGAGATAGTTTGTAGACAAATTATTGCTAGAGGTCCTTCCTAAGCTGAATACAATCATCTAAAAGTTGCCAGACTATGATGAAAAGGACGTTCCTGATACTACATGGGTTACTTGAGCTAAAACTTACCCATTAGTGGGCCTTTAAAAACTGATTTAGGGGGGTTGGTTCATTTTTAGGTCGATTTTGTGTTTATTTATTTATTATTTTTCTAGTTTCCTGCCTAGACCTTCATCAAGCTTGAAAAAACAAGCCCAGGATCCCCTTTCAAGATATATTTGTAAAAAAAAAAATTCGGTAGAAAAATATCTCGGCCGAAAGCCGGTTTCTCCTAAATTAAAGGCTCGCTATCCACGAATGTTTATAAGTGACTGTACGGTCGAGGTTAATAAGTGTTGTCAGATATTTCACAAAGTTTCGGACACTGACTGATACTTTGAGGGATAAGCACTTTTCCCAGCAACTATAAAGATACCAATAACACTTGTTGAGCGAAAACCACTGGAATCTATGACAACACTTAATACCCCCGATTGTACAAGCGCTTCTGACCACGACTATACAAGTGTTTTGTATGTGTTTCGGGTGCCGCAGTAGCTCCCTCAAGTGGTCTCATCAGCGGGGCCCCCTCTCAGGCAGAAGGAGATTAAGAGGACCATCTTTAAGGGGGGATCCGCGTAGATTCTTTGTTCATTTATGTATTATTTATTTGTTTAGTTTCCTCCCTAGACCTCCATCAAGCTTAGAAAAACACCCCCTAGACCCCCCTTCAAGATAGATTTGTACATTTTTCGGTAGAAAATGTCCTGGCCAAAGGCCGATTCCTCCTAAAATTACAGGCTTGCTATCGCTCGCCAGGAAAAAATCGACACCTAAATGGCACGAAGGGTCCCAATATTGACAAAAACATGGGGTGAAAGGTCATAAAATTCCCAAACTAATGGAACCAACGTCTTAAAATCTCAAAACTAGTGGGGGCTAAACATTGGGTAGAAGGGGGTCCAGAAAAACGGTCTGTCTCCCCTTAAGAGGACCCTCTTTAAATTAAGATTGCATACATTACACACTTCTGGTAGAGATAAGTTCTTGAGAATACGGGAAAACCATTGGGGCGATAAGACACCTAGCTGTCTTCGCCTTGGGGATATGCGAGAATAGGGAAGTGCTCATAGATAGTGGAATAAGTGGATGATGTGGCAAGAAATGTTTTATCTATTTATAGCCATTATGTTATGCTCTTATCGCTGTCTTTACAAGTATCGTCATCATTGTATCTCCAGAATTGTCCTATCTATCTTTATCGTCATTATCCTCCCCTTCCTCATCATCATCAGTATCATTATTATCATCATTATTATCATTATCATAAACTTTGCTATATTTGTATTTCTGGGAGTGTAGGGATGCTATGATTATCATGTATCTCACATAAGTATTTTCCTCTGGAATAAACTTGGTCTTAATTTGATGCAGAGACCTAGTGGTTTCATGTTTTTCCATTAAGTATCCAGAAATTAGCTGCTAAGCGATTCAATTTACCGTCAAATGAAGTTAAACAGAGTATAGGCATTGACAACAGCACCTATACAGACCAATTAAACAGAGTATAGGCATTGACAACAGCACCTATACAGACCAATTAAACAGAGTATAGGCATTGACAACAGCACCTATACAGACCAATTAAACAGAGTATAGGCATTGACAACAGCACCTATACAGACCAATTAAACAGAGTATAGGCATTGACAACAGCACCTATACAGACCAATTTATGCATAGAGGGGGTGTTAAGGGGGGATGGGCGTATTTATTTCCTCGTTTATGTACCTTTTCATCATATATATATTTGTGTCCTCCCTAGACTTCCATCAAGCTTAAGAAAACACACCTCAAAACCCTTCTTCAAGGTAAATTAGTAAATTTTTCGATAGAAAAATGTCTCTGCCGAAAGCCGGTTCCTCTTAAATTACAGGATCGCTATAACTCGCCAGGAAAATATCGACACCTAAATGTCACGAAAGGTCTAAATATTGACAAAGAAATGGGGTGAAAGGTATCAAAATCGCCAAAATAATGGGCCGAAATTATTAAATTCTGGAAACTGGTGGGGCAAAACATGAGGCAGAAGGGGGACCAGAAAAACGACCCCTCTCCCCTTAAGTTCAGGCACTTTCCTATTATACAAAAAGATATTTGTATTTTTTTATTTTAGCGTACCTTGAATTTGGTTCTCTGTTGCTCTTTCAACTTTGGGGGAGACACTTGTTACAGGCAGCTTTGTCTTTTGTCTCCTTCACTCACATAGGAGAAACAAAAAGGCCTTAATACAATTTTATGGATATCAAAACGAAATGATGTATGCATGTATGTATAATACTCAGGCATATACCCCATAGCTGGGGGGTGGCCGACTCGAGACAGAGCTCGAACAGAACCCTCCCCCCCCCCCCCTCCTCAAAAAATAAATAAATAAATAAATATATAAATAAATGTAAACAAAATATGAAACGAAATCATACTTAAACATAGATAAATAAATAAAATTAAACTAAAAAACGAAATGATACTTTTCAAAATTTCGAATACCCCCCTGTTTCTCTGGAGTCCTAACCCCTGGAGGCCGAATGGTAATGAGAGCCTGAGTACACCTGCCCTATCCCCTCGTCCATTACCCCTTGTACACACACAACAACAGGCTCCAGATCTCTTCATTATCTACTCCGGCGCCCAGACCTACCTTGGGGGGATGCAAATTATAGTTTCAGACATTCTTTTCAGGCCGGTGTGTGTGTGTCTTCATTTACCTGTTCCACCTCCTTCCCTCTGATCCCCCTCCCTCCTTTCCCTCTCCCCCCTCCTCCTTCCCTCTGCACGCCCCCTTCTCTCTGCCCCCCCCTTCCCTCTCTCCTCCCCCTCGTTCTTCATCTTCATCTACTGGCTATCTCTGTTCTTCTTCCACCTCCTTCTACTTCTTTAACTCCATTTCCCCCTCTTCCTCCATCTTTCTACTTCCTTCTATTCTTATTTCACCTTCTTCACTCTTCACCGTTCTTCTCTTTTAGCTCCTCCTCCTCCTTCCACTTCTCCAACTCCTCCTCCACCTTACTAATCTTTCCACACCTCCCTCCCCCCATTGTTCTACTCCACCTGTCTCTCCTCTTTCTCCAACTATTCCTTCTGATTCCTCTTTCTTCATTCTCCAACTATTCCTTCTGATTACTCTCTCTCCTCCTCAAACTATTCCCTCTGATTCCTCTTTCTTCATTCTCAAACTATTCCTTCTGATTACTCTCTCTCCTCCTTCTCAAACTCTCTGATTCCTCTGTCTTCATTCTCCAACTATTCCTTCTGATTCCTCTGTCTTCATTCTCCAACTATTCCTTCTGATTACTCTCTCTCCTCCTTCTCAAACTATTCCCTCTGATTCCTCTTTCATCTTTCTCCTCGTCTTTCTCTTCTTTATCAACCTACCATAATTATCCTTCTTATTCTCAATGTATTACTTGTTGTCCCTTTCTTGACGTTTGTTTAATTATATTATATATATACTGTATTTGATTATATAGGCACTCAACATGCTGTACCGCCGATGTATATTCCTTGTCTATTTTCTTTCTTGTGTATTTGTCCGCCCATTTTTTCCTTCCCTTCAAAGACTCGGTCCTTTAACCCCTTCTGTACCGGCGACGTCCCTTTAAATTGATTTTGGCTATTATTAGACGATTTTATTAAGTTTCAAAAGGGTCTCCAGCAATTAACAGGCTTCAAACTATCTCACTTAATCCTTTTTACTACCACAGATCCCGCTTAAACTGCACAAAATCGTTTATTTATAGGCCTAGCTACAATACAACTAAAACGATGTCGCCGGTACAGATCTTTAAAAATCTGAATGTAAATATTATCGTCTCAACTGTTTTTCCGTAGTTTTCATCCAACCTCACACCCACTTGATTCCTTGTATCGGTTTCATAATAAGTCTTCCTCAACCCTTTCAGATTAGAATGACGACTTCTGCTTTATATATTATTTGGGTTAACATCATGCTATTTTCATCAGCTTTGGAAGGAATTGGGGGATTTCAAAAGTTAACTGGAGTTATATTCTTATTTTAATCATTCCACTCCCAACACCAAACACATACTAATGCAATTAATAAAAACATGTGATCGTCCCGGGATTCGAACCTGGGTTACCAACATACACATTTTATTTCCATATATTTCCTAAGATGAATACAGTCGTATAATATTACTTAAGGGGAGATTTCCACTCGAGGGACTTTTTTCTTGACCCCTTTCTCCTTCATGTCTAGCCCCATTGCTTTTGAGATTTTAAGACGTTCGCCCCATTATTTTGATGATTTTAAAAACTTTCAACCCATTTCTGGCAATTTTAAGACCTTTCGTGCAATTTAGGTGTCGATTTTATCCTGGCGAGCGATAGCGAGCCTGTAATTTAAGAGTAACCGGCCTTCGGCCGGGAAATATTTCTACCGAAAAATGTACAAATTTATCTTGAAAAGGGGTCAAGTGGGTGAAATTTTAAGATTACTGGAGGAGTATGAAACAAACTAAAAACCTCCCCTTAACCAGACAAACACCAGACTGTTTCTACTCCACCTCTCTTTCCAATGCTCTTCTTTTCTATTTTTACTGTACCATTTGTTCCTTTTCCCTTTTTAAATCCTCCTTTATTTATTTTCGTATTATTCTTTCTCTACCTCCACTTCGTCCTTCCCCGCCTCCTCCTATCCCACTTGTTACTTTTCTATTTTACTGTTTACTCCATTCGTCCCTTTTCCCTTTTTAAATCCTTCTCTTTTTCTTTTCCTATTTCTCCTTCTCTACCTCTTCCACCTTCTTCGTCCTTCCCCGTCTCCTCCTATCCCACCATCATGTTACTGACCGTCCTAACCTTCTCCCATTAAAGGCTAGAGACCCCCCTCCACCCCTTCCCCTCCTTCCCCCTCCCTCCCCCTACTACCAGCATCTTCTCGCACGTGCCTACCTGTGTGTACAACCGTCTGTGTGTGTGTGTGTGTGTGTACGAGGGCGTAGACCTGTTAAGAAGCTGCAGAGATTGGAGGAGCTGTGATGTACGCTGTCCTCTCCTTACCCCAGCAGGTGCATCAGGGGCAGTGTTGTCAATTTGCCACCTTTCCCGCTAGAAAGATAGATAGATAGATAGATAGTATATTGACCACAGCAAAATATAACATACAACAATAACACATCTAGATCTACAGGTATTTACTGCGATATAGCGGCAGTTTTTAGCATCTCGTGACGTGAGTCTTAGTGATATTCTAGATAGTTGAGCCATTTTGAGCATATTCTAGAGATTGAGGCATTATAGAGGCATTATTCTGTCTTTGTGGTGCGATGTATAAGGTGTTGATTTTCGGTGTGAGCATCCTGGGTTCGAGTCCACGGACTGCCACATGTGTTTGTAAATTTCATTAATCGATTTTAGGAGTATGGTTGGTTGTTGGAAGGAACATAATTATTAGGTAAGGCATTATTCTTGTGATTCTTTGTATTCATTGACTATCTAGCGATCTTTGAGAACCGATCGAGCGTTATTTGTTGTTGTTGGTAACCCTGATTCAGTGGAGCCAGCCAGATTTGCTCCGGGGGGCATGGGCTTAGCGGATGGCGCAACAAGATTTGCCAGTGCGGGTCATATTGAGCATGTTGCTTTTTAAAGAACTTGCTCTGGACCGGGAGGGGGGTGGGGTAGGGTGGGGGGGGGGGGGGGGGTGATGATGGGGTTGATTAGTAACGCGGGTCGACTGAGATTTAGGGGGGGGGGGGGCCTTGTTGCTTTTGCTGGCCCCACTTCTCCCCCATGTTTAGCCTCCATTAGTTTTGTGATCTTAAGACGTTCGTTTCATTAGTTTGGCGATATTAAGACCTTTCACCCCATTTCTTTGTCAATAATAGGACCTTTCGTGCCATTTAAGTGTCGATCTTGTCCTGGCGACCGTTAGCGAGGCTGTAATTTTAGGAGGAACCGGCCTTCGGCCTGGACATTTTTCTACCGAAAAAATTACAAATTTATTTCGAAGTGGGGTCTATGGGGTGTTTTTTTTAAAGCTTGATGGAGGTCTAGCGAGGACACTAAAAAATAAATAGGTATATTAATGAATAGACCAACCAATAAATCCTACCCCCTTGACCCTTACAGCCGGGTGACGCCTTTTCCTTCTTTTATCCTGGTTGTTATTTGACAGAATGTATCAAGTTTTTAGGAGGAACTTGTTGGCGTCAGTTGCTTAATTTCCTCCGCCAACAAAGTTAATTTGTACTTTTGTTGTTGTGTGTTCGTTGTTTTCTGTTGTGTTTTGTTTTTGTCCCTGTTCTTGCTCTGTCTTGAGTCGGCCAACCCCCCCAAAATAAAAAAAATAAAAATAATAATAAATAAAACAAATTAAAACATAGGAAAAGTGGGGATTGGGCCTGAGTAAATAGATAGATAGATAGATAGATAGGTAGATAGATAGATAGATAGATAGATAGATAGATAGAACAAAGTTAAAGGCTAGTGTTCTTGTCTCCATTTGTCTGTTTGTAATCAAGATTTCACAAAAAGTTTGAAGTGTTTTTCACTAAATTTGGTTTGCAGATAGGATATGCGCTAAGGAAGAAGTGAGCCAGTTTAGGTGATTGGTAGAGCGTATATCTCTGCCTGCCGGCCGAAGGCCGGTTCTTCCAACATTACAGGCTCACTATCGTTCGCCAGGGACAAAATCGACACCTAAATAGCACGAAAGGTCTAAATATTGACGAAGAAATGGGGCGAAAGGTATTAAATTCAACTAACTAATGGGACAAACATCTTAACATCTGAAAACTAATGGGGCTAAACATGAGGGAGAAAGTGGTCCAGAAAACCGGCCCATGTCCCCTTAATTCCCTCTGTACTTGGCTTTAGGACTTATAGGATGGTGGTCGATAGTCTTGTGTTGTGTGTGGGTATACCGGTCTGGTGGGGGGCTTCTGCACCTACAGTATGTGCTTATCTAGATTTACTGAAGGGGACATGGGCCGTTTTTCTGGACCACTTTCTCCCTCATGTTTAGCCCCATTAGTTTTCAGATTTTAAGATGTTTGCCCCATTAGTTAGCCGATTTTAAGACCTTTCGCCCCATTTCTTCGTCAATATTTAGACCTTTCGTGCTATTTAGGTGTCGATTTTTTCCCTGTCGAACGATAGTGAGCCTGTAATGTTGGAAGAACCGGCCTACGGCCGGAATTTTGTTCTACCGAAAAATGTACAAATTAATCTAGAAGGGGGATCTAATATATAGATGTTTGTATTTAATTTGATGGAGACCTAGGGAGGAAACTAGAAAGATAATGAATACATGCAAAAATCTCCCAAAAAGTGAACCATCTCCCCTTAAGAACGGCATATAAAAACCCAAGAGATTTTAGTGCGGCTTGACAAGTTGCACTGAACGTCTGGCCAAGTAGTTGATAGCACATTACCTTACCATTGCCAGGGTGACTTAACGTCCATGTTTATCACCCATTGTGCTCTCAGACAGGTATTTGATGTTGCAACCTCTTTGCATAAACGGGTTGATAAACTACAACAAACTCTCTTCTGATTCTTGTCCTCAGCCAATCGACCAAGAATAATTGTTTTTAATATCAACCCTTTCAGTCAGATGGCGATTTTTTTTTTTATTATTACTTCTGCCAGCGAAGTTGGAGGTGGCCATGTTTTTGCCTTCGTTTGTTTGTCTGTCTGTTTGTCTGTACTCTAGTTTTTATTTAATTTCCCCACAGCACCAAACACCTCCAATGAAATTAATTAAAGCAAGATATCTTAACAAGTTTTGAATTGATGTTCACGAAAATTGGTGGGTTGAAAGAATATGCTGCACAGCTATACACGACCTTGAGCCTATTATCAATAGACCCAATACCATACCAGTGTCTTTGTTTTATTATTATAAATTTAAGGCGGGATTTACTCAGGTGTGCCAGCGGGCGTTGCTCCAGATTACCTATCCTAGTTGCTACCCTGGCCCCCAGGTGCTCTCAGCCAATCACAGGTCTCCCTCGGTGCACTTCGACACTATAGTAGGTTTATTTTCAGCTGAGGGTAAATTGCCATATTCCTATCGTCATTACTCAGCTATTACGAAGATTGTGTAGCGAAATGTGTTGTTAATTGTGAAAACCTGACATTAAGGGGAGGTTTTTAGTTAGTTCGCTAGACTTCCATCAATCTTAACATTACAGCCCCTAGACCCTCTTTCAAGATAAATTTGTACATTTTTCGGTAGAAAAATGTCCCGGCCGAAGGCCGATTCCTCTTAAATTACAGGCTCGCTATCGCTCGCCAGGAAAAAATCGACACCTAAATGGCACGAAGTCTTAAAATTGACAGAAATGGGGCGAAAGTTCTTAAAATCGTCAAAATAATGGGGCGAACATCTTAAAATTAGAAAAGCAATGGGGCTAAACATGAGGGAGAAAGGAGTCAAGATAAAAATCCCCCAAGTGGAAATCTCCCCTTAATATGATTTGGATATATATTAGTTTCAAATTTGTCCACTGAGTATCGGGCAATTCACTAAGAGATTCAGTTTATCATCCGATTGAAAACAATAGACTGTAGCATCACACCACCTGCCAAACAATAGACTGTAGCATCACACCACCTGCCAAACAATAGACTGTAGCATCACACCACCTGCCAAACAATAGACTGTAGCATCACACCACCTGCCAAACAATAGACTGTAGCATCACACCACCTGCCAAACAATAGACTGTAGCATCACACCACCTGCCAAACAATAGACTGTAGCATGACACCACCTGCCAAACAATAGACTGTAGCATCACACCACCTGCCAAACAATAGACTGTAGCATCACACCACCTGCCAAACAATAGACTGTAGCATCACACCACCTGCCAAACAATAGACTGTAGCATCACACCACCTGCCAAACAATAGACTGTAGCATCACACCACCTGCCAAACAATAGACTGTAGCATGACACCACCTGCCAAACAATAGATTGTAGCATCACACCACCTGCCAAACAATAGACTGTAGCATCACACCACCTGTCAAACAATAGACTGTAGCATCACACCACCTGCCAAACAATAGACTGTAGCATCACACCACCTGCCAAACAATAGACTGTAGCATCACACCACCTGCCAAACAATAGACTGTAGCATCACACCACCTGCCAAACAATAGACTGTAGCATCACACCACCTGCCAAACAATAGACTGTAGCATCACACCACCTGCCAAACAATAGACTGTAGCATGACACCACCTGCCAAACAATAGACTGTAGCATGACACCACCTGCCAAACAATAGACTATAGCATCACACCACCTGCCAAACAATAGACTATAGCATCACACCACCTGCCAAACAATAGACTGTAGCATGACACCACCTGCCAAACAATAGACTGTAGCATGACACCACCTGCCAAACAATAGACTGTAGCATGACACCACCTGCCAAACGCCCGGCTCATTACTTGCCCTCCGTCCATTCCCGTATTTTCTTTATCGACAAAAAGCGTTCTGATGTCACGTTGCTGTCCTCTCGTCAGCCACTGTAAAACATCACAAATACGCTGCCGGAAGTTATGACGGCGAAAGTAACACGGGGGAGGGCCAGCATTCACTTAAAATCCCAAATTTACTGGTGCTAAACAAGAGGGAGAAGGGGAACCAGAAAACACTACCATCCCCCCTTAACCTTCCATACACGTCCGGCATGGGTTTATGTCGTTTAAGGGGAGGTTTTTAGTTGATTCCCTAGACTTCCATCAAACTTAAAATTACTCCCCCTAGACCCCCTTTCAAGATAAATTTGTACATTTTTCGGTAGAAAAATGTCCCGGCCGAAGGCCGATTCCCCTTAAATTACAGGCTCGCTATCGCTCGCCAGGAAAAAATCGACACCTAAATGGCACGAATGGTCTTAAAATTGACAGAAATGGGGCGAGGGTTCTTAAAATCGTCAAACTAATGGGGCGAACGTCTCAAAATCTCAAAAGCAATGGGGCTAAACATGAGGGAGAAAGGGGTCCAGAAAAGAAAAAAATAATATCCCTCAAGTGGATATCTCCCCTTAATGATCTTACTATATAACACGGTGCCTCAAGTGCCTCGAGTTTGGCCAAGCTTGTAAACATGCTCGCTTACCTGGGCTCTCCATGTCTCTCTCTCTCTCTCTCTCTCTCTCTACATACATTTCATTAATTTTTACAAGCGCCCCGTCCTTGTGTTTTGATCCCTGGTATCATGATGATCTTCGTTGCATGGTAATATTCCCAGTTGATGACTCCCCCCCCCCCCCCCACCCCTCCCCCCTGCATACTTGGCTATGCTTGGGTCGTCCTGGCGCGGTGCCCTGCTTCGTCCAAATTGCCGCCGCCAATGTTGCAGAGATTTGATGTGTGAGATTATATCGATGTTGTTGAATTTTGTTGAGCTATCTGTGCCTGATTCTTCCTGCTATCTGTCCGTAGGTTTACAAGTGCACTCAGAGCACGTATTGTGTTATTTTAAGGCGGGGGTTTAGGTGTGTTTTTTTAAGCTTGATCGAGGTCTAGGGAGGACACTTTAAAAAAATATCGACCACAAATATCAACCCTTCCACCCCTGTGACTGCCACCCTACCCTGGTGCTTGCCGGTGTCTTGTTGGCTCCGTGCCCTGCCTCGCCCAAATGCCTGTCGCCCTTCGCAGCTGCCAGGTCAACAACTCTTATGTATCCCGACCCGCCCCTCTCCTCCAATCTCAGTCGCGGCTCTCACTCTCACTCTCACTCTCACCTCCCTGCCTGGTCCTCTTGCAGGCGGGTTCCTTCGCCTGGCTTGTATACTTAAGGGATCCCACCTCGTTTTTTTTTTTTTTTTTTTTTTTTATCTTTCTCTCTCACTCTCTTTGGCTTGTATCCATTCGGACCAAGTCAGCCTACTTTTTTAATACGTTTACCCCCATCCAGGTGTCAATATTTTCCTGGCGAGCGGTAGCGAGCCAGCATATATATATATATATATATATATATATATATATATATATATATATATATATATATATATATACTTGTTTTGGCAGCAAGCTAAATTTGTACATTTTTCGATAGAAAAATGTCTCCGGCGAAGCCAGATTTCTCCATACAATGCTGGCTCGCTATCGCTGGCCAGGAAGAAATCGACGCCTGGACGGGGATAAGCGTCTTAAAACTATTGGCTGAATGGGACCGAATGGATACAAGCCAGGGAAAGAGAGAAAAGGGAGAGAAAGATAAAACAAAAAAGTCGGTGAACCCCCGTTAAGTTCGCGGTTGATAGGTAGGTTAGGCTAGGATGGTGTTTTGGTAAATTAGGGTATATGGCAGGGAAGGGTAGAGTGACTAAAGATAATCTACCTTTATTACTTTGGTACACTTCCCAATGAAATCATGTGCTCCACCCGGGATTCGAACCTAGTTTACCACATACAGAAGACTCACTAGGGTAGGAAGGGATAGGATTATTAACCCTCTCCGACATATGACGCGATTTTGAGCCGATTAGGGATACTTTAAAGCCTTTGTTACCATTAGGGGTACTTAGAAACCTTAATTTAGTTACTTCAACCTCTGCAGTTGTCTTTGAGTTAGCTGTGGGCAGAAAACTAATTTTGGAGAGGTAATTATAAGAGTGAGAGAACTATTTCTTATTGCTAATCTGGCAACCTCTGCGTCATATGGGTCTGAAGGGGTTAAAGTAGGTGTGGTCGAACTAGGTCAGGTTGAGTTTGATTAGGTTAGATCGGGTTTGATTTGGCCAGGTCAGGTCAGTTTTGGCAAGGTCAAATGCAAGTTAGGATTGGTTAGGTTTGATTTGGCTGGGCTAGGTTATGGTAGGTAGGTAGGATGAGGATAGGATAAAATATGCTGGGTTATGCTGAATTAGAGAACAATTTGGTTAGGATAAATTAAGTTAAGGAGAGGTTTTTAGTGCGTTTCCTAGACTTCCATCAAGCTTGAAATTACACCCCCTTGACCCCCTTTCTAGATAAATTTGTAAATTTTTCGGTAGAAAAATGTCCCGGCCGAAGGCTGATTCCTCTTAAATTACAGGCTCGCTATCGCTCGCCAGGAAAAAGTCGACACCTAAATGGGACGAAAGGCCTTAAAAGTGACATAAATGGGGTGAAAGTTCTTAAAATCGCTAAACTAATGGGGCAAACTTCTTAAAATATCACAAGCAATGGGGCTAAACATGAGAGAGAAAGGGGTCAAGAAAAAAGTACCTCAAGTGGAAATCTCCCCTTAAGCATGGGTAAGTAGACTCAACCTCGAAATAACCAGCATACGAAAAGACTCTTCCTGACATATTAGAGACCCTTGTCGCTCCCACGGCTCGTCCTTCGACTCTCCTTCTCCCGTAGTGCCCTCCACCACCACCTGTACCTCTACCTCCCCCTCCACCACCACCTGTACCTCTACCTCCCCCTCCACCACCACCTTCTGCTCCAATCTCAGTCGGTCCTTCAACCTTGCTCCTGCCCTCTGGTTCTCCTTTCGTAACAGCCGCCTCCCGCATCAGAAACACCTTGCAGAATTAAGCACTGGGCCAGTTCTTTATGTTTTATTTTTTATGTTTTTGTCTCCGTTTGCTTGTATGTAAACTAGATATCTCATTAAGTTATGAACCGATGTTAACGAAAATTGGTTTCAGATAGGATATGCGCCAAGGAAGAAGTGATTCAATTTAGGTGATCGGTAGAGAGCATACCTTCGCCAGCGTAGGCGACTTACAAAGTTATGAACTGATGTTCACGAAATTTGGTGGGCAAATAGAATATGAGCCAACGAAGATATGATTTAATTTATGTTTTTGTCTCCGTTTGCTTGTATGTAAACTAGATATCTCATTAAGTTATGAACCGATGTTAACGAAAATTGGTTTCAGATAGGATATGCGCCAAGGAAGAAGTGATTCAATTTAGGTGATCGGTAGAGAGCATACCTTCGCCAGCGTAGGCGACTTACAAAGTTATGAACTGATGTTCACGAAATTTGGTGGGCAAATAGAATATGAGCCAACGAAGATATGATTTAATTTTGGAGGCAATCAGTAGAGCGCATGAATCTGCCAGCGTAGGCGGAGGTATGTGCTCACGCAAGCGCCCCTCTATTTTTTTTTCTTTTTCGGGTTAGGTCCTACTTGGCAAGTTTTGTTATAATACATTGCGCTAATGTTATTGCAATATGTAGCAACTCAATTGACCACTAGCGAGTTTTGGGCTATAAGGAAGTTGGAGTTAAAGATATCAATATTTATTAAAACTAAATTATATGAAAGTTTGTGATGGGTGATAAATATTTTGACTTTGATTTATTGTGTTTGTACTGTAGACTGTAAACCTAGTGTATTGTATTTGTACTGTAGACTAAACCTAGTGTATTGTATTTGTACTGTAGACTGTAAACCTAGTTTAACCTACAATTCTGCTTTATACTAACGTCTAAATGCTTCAATTTCCTTCAATTTGCCTGAAACTCGGAAGTGGTTAATTGTGATTGTCTGTAAATTGTCCAATACGTCAAAATACCTTGTTTGATTATAACAACACACATATATGGAATAAATGGCCGACTGTGTTGAGTAACTTTTTATTGTAATGGCGGCTATTTGTTATTTTATATATATTTTCAGAAGAATCTTGTCAGGTTAAGAAGAACCCTATGTAGTGCACTTTAGAAAAGATCTGTGGTAGTAAATAGGGTAAGTGAGATAGTTCAAAGCGTATTAATTGCTGGAGGCCCCTTTTGAAACGGATTACATTCATCTAATAGTAGCCAGAATAAAGTTTAAAAAGACGTCGCCGCTACAGAAGGGGTTAAGGGGAGGTTTTTAGTGTGTTTCCTAGACCTCCATCAATCTTGAAATTACACCCCCTTGACCCCCTTTCAAGTTAAATTTGTACATTTTTCGGTAGAAAAATGTCCCGACCGAAGGCCGGTTCCTCTTAAATTACAGGCTCGCTATCGCTCGCCAGGAAAAATCGACACCTAAATGGGACGAAAGGTCTTAAAAGTGACATAAATGGGGTGAAACTTCTTAAAATCGCCAAACTAATGGGGCGAACGTCGTTAAACTTCAAAAGCAATGGGGCTAAACATAAGGGAGAAAGCGGTCCAGAAAAAAAAATCCCTCAACTGGAAACCTCCCCTTAAGCCATCTCAATCGGTTTTATTATTCTGCCCTTCTATCCCTCTCATTGTCTTGACCTCTTCTTGTCTTCGATCTAAGTCGATTCTCTGCTTAGACCCTCTTCGATCTAAGTCGATTCTCTGCTTAGACCCTCTTCGATCTCTGTCTGTCTTTGGCCCTCTCCACTTTGACTTGCCCTCTGCATTGTCAGTCGGTCTATTTCTTTAAGGAGATTTTTTTTTTTTTTTGGGGGGGGGGTCCCCATGCTTAGCCCCATTAGTTTTCAAAATTTAAGACGTCCAGCTCATTAGTTTGGCGTTTTTAAGACTTTTCGCCCCATTTCTTTGTCAATATTAAGACCTTTCATGCAATTTAAGTGACGATATTGTCCTGGCGAGCAATAGTGAGCCTGTACTTTAATAGTAACCGGCCTTCGGCCAGAACATGTTTTTATAAATAGATGTAACAATCTATCTTGATTTTTTTTTAGGTGTAGTGAGGAAACTAAAGACATAATAAAACAATTAATATATATATGCAAATCAATGCGCCCATTCTCCCTTAAGGGGGTTCACGTTTTGGGCGATTTTAGCATGTATTCATTATTTTTCTAGTTTCCTCCCTAGACCTCCATCAAATTTACAAAAAAAAAATCCATTAGATCTCCCTTCTAGATTAATTTGTAAATTTTTCGATAAAAAAAAATTCCCGGCCGAAGGTTTGGTTATTCCAGGCTCACTATCGTTCGCCAGGGAAAACATCGACACCTAAATAGCACGAAAGGTCTAAATATTGACGAAGAAATGGGGCGAAAGGTCTTAAAATCGACTAACTAATGGGACAAATATCTTAACATCTGAAAACTAATGGGGCTAAACATGAGGGAGAAAGTGGTCCAGAATACCGGACCATCCCCCCTTAAGGAAGGGTCAGCCAGAGAATAGGTGTAAACATTTGCAGCTTTGTTCTAACCCTTTTTGAGTTACAATGGATAGAGGTCCCGATTTTTGGCCTACCTATAATGGACATGGTATAGCGTCCGGTGTGATCAGGGAGGGGGCCGGAGTGACTGGGGCCGGAATGACTGGGGCCGGAGTCACTGTAAGCATCGCATATTATATCTATTACTCGTAATGTTTAACTATTTATTCTAGTGTATTCTACTTACTCCTAGACAATAAGTATTCTAAAGAGTAAGAGGAACCTTTTTAGAGGATGAGGTCTCTCTCTCTCTCTCTCTCTCTCTCTCTCTCTCTCTCTCTCTCTCTCTCTCTCTCTCTCTCTCTCTCTCTCTCTCTCTCTCTCTCTCTCTCTCCCTCTCTCCCTCCCTCCCTCCCTCCCTCCCTCCCTCCCTCCACACACATATTTTGTTCTAGCATAATTATATCCTGCTTCCTCGTCGTCCTATTTGACCTGCCTGCTGCAATCTCAGCCAGCCTGCACTTACACCCTTCTAGTCCCCATGGTCCCCTGCGTCCTCTGGGTCTCCTCTAGGTCTTCTAGTTTTGTGAGGCACCTTATATATCCTGTAGCCTGGAGCCTGCATGTGGTGGTCCTTTACAAGTTTACATACATTTCCATATGCATGTGTAATATTGTTTGGCTTTGTTTGCTCTCACTACTTTAAATCTATTTACTTCTCAATTGATATTGATGTTATCGTTCATATTTAGTTCACTATATACCGCCACAATTCCCAATCTTCTATCTTCTATTTTTGTCAAGAACGTGCATGACCCCAACAATGGTAATGAGAATAATAACAATTTGAGAGTCCCAAGATTAAGGGGGCCTAGCTCCCTTTCTCCTCATCACCTTAACCCTACCCTTACCAAACTCAAACGACATATGCAAAGAAGTGCAATTATCTCCTATTCCAGAACGGGATAATAAGATTATATTAAGGAACACCCCGTTCTTAACACTAATCCTTCATGACAAACCCCAATGTACTTGAATAAATTAATGAAAGCATATGGTCCTCCAGGGATTCAAACTCGGGACGCCACAACCAGAACATAAGCATCTAAACCATTCCACCTCATCATTTTGACATCACTGGAAACCCTTGCCGACTTTTATATATATATACAATAAAGATTAGCATGACTATGGCAAACCATGGGTGTTTATTCGGAATATAGCATTTTGGTTGGAAATATTAATTAAAAGCCATACTTATATATTTATTTGCATGTTTTTTTTATTTTCAATTACAGATAATATAGACATGTTATATAAAGAAATATAACGACCCCCCCACAACACACCTTACACACATACCACAAATACACACACCTACCCACACACACATACACCACAAACACACACACATCACACACCACACACACATCACACACACACACACACACACACACACACACACACACACACACACACATCACACACCACACACACACATCACACACACACACATCACACACACACACACCCATCACACAACAATAACCCCCTGTATGGATTCGGCAGGTGCACCACAGACAACCTGCTCTGGCTCTTAGTAAGCCTATTAGTACATGATTTAAAGATCATGTCAAGGGTGGCTATATAACAAGAGTACTAATGCCTTGTACACAAGTAGCTCTTCATTGGACATAACCCTAGGCTATGAATTATTCATATGTATGGCAATGACCAAATTATGTTCTAAGTCTACGCATTTTTTAATAATAATATCCAATATATATATATATATAAGTAGATCGTGCCAAAAGTAGAGTTCTGTATATACTCAAACTTCAAAATGTAAATGCAAATAAGCATACATTACTTGTCAACTAATATTATTATACATGAACCTACATGTAAATATACCCCAAGCTTTGGCACACTTGCCAAGAAATCTCAGTCGTCTTTTTTTTTTTTGTCCACGAGGGCAATATCTTCTCTCAAGGTTTTATCAATGTATCTCCACCCCATCCTCCTCCTCCCAAGTCCTCCACCTCCTCCTCCTCCTCTTACTACTACTACTACTACTACATATATGTCTCAGCCTTCTCCTCCCTCCCCCCTACCCCTCCCCACCTCCCGTATATTCAGAACCGGTCTCTCCTCCAATCTCAGTCCTTGCTCCGCCTCAAGCCAAACCATCAGCGGCCCCCCCCCCCACCCCACCCCACCCATCCCCGCCCACCGCCCACCACTGACTCTGAGCGCACCGTTTGTTTCTTGGCTGTTTAAAGGTAGATTTCTAATTGAGGGACTTTTTCTGGACCCCTTTCTCACTCCTGTTTAATCCCATTGGTATTGAGATTTTAAGAGGTTCGTCCCATTTGTTTGACGATTTTAAGAACTGTTGCCCCATTTTAAGAACTGTTGCCCCATTTATGTCTATTTTATGAATGTTCATGACATTAGATGGCGAGCGATAGCGAGCTTGTAATTTAAGAGGAACCGGCCTTCGGCCTGTACATTTTTCTACCGAAAACTGTATAAAATTGTCTTCAAACGGGGTCTAGAGGGTGTAATTGTCTTCAAACGGGGTCTAGAGGGTGTAATTGTCTTCAAACGGGGTCTAGAGGGTGTAATTGTCTTCAAACGGGGTCTAGAGGGTGTAATTTTAAGCTTGATGGAGGTCTAGGAAACAAATTAAAAACTTCCCTTACGGGTTGTTGTTAGGACAGGACCGGCTTTTACACACACACACACACACACACACACACACACACACACACACACACACACACACACACACACACACACACACACACACACACACACACCGGCTCACACACACACACACGTACACTCTCACTCCTGCTCTCGCTTTCTGCTTGACAGGACGTGCCCGGTGCGATCTCTTCATCACCACTTGGGGCCGGGCCAGGATTTTGGTGTTTTAACCCTTTGAAGATTAAGACGCATGTTGACAGCTTATTGTGGCTGTTATGAGACGGTTTTCATTAGATTGGAAAGGGTGTATGGAAGTCAGATGGGTAATTGAGATAGTCTTTACCATTTTGATGTCCATGGATCCTTCCTATGTTCTATAAAATCGTCTAATGATAGCCAAAGTGAACAGTGAAAATGCGTCATAATACTCAAGGGGTTAAGTTTTTGCCCCGAAATCAGAGATGATATGATGTATGAATATGCTGGAATGAACATGAATAAGTTATGTTCTGTGTAAACATGAAATGAAGATATATTCTCCAGATTAAAGTACATTTAGACACATAATCTAATGTCAATGATAATGTGTTGATGACTTGTTCTCTATTGAGTCCTATAATCGATATCCTTATGACAATCTTCGGCACCTTACACAAAGAATAGATTGTAACAGCGTAGCAATGGGTATATTGTAAAATTAACTGCAATCGCTATCAGTAATTGGCTGCAGCGACATAGTGTAAGATATACTATGTATGTATGTATATATGTATGTATGTATATATTCAGGCACATACCCCATAGCTGGAGGTGGCCGACTCGAGACAGAGCCCGAACAGAGACAGCATTCAAAGTTCCAGTTCTTAGGGTCCGGGACCACTTTCGCGTTCCCTCGCCCCTTTCTCTGTCTCGTCTAGTAGGTGAATTTTAGAAGGGGAGGAGGATTCCTAGCCTCCTGCCCCCACACTACTTCTGAAGCTAAACACTGTAAAGGGTAGAATGACACTGCAATGGGGCACTGTGTTCCTAGACGTCTCGGGTCAGTTTCAGTGGGTGGTGGTGGTGGTGGTGGTGGTGGCAGTAGGTATGTGGGTAAGCGGGCCACGAACACTAAAACCACTGTGTCACTATTTTACTCTCGCCCTCTGTTGTACCCTCTCCTTCCCTGCCCTACCTTAACATTGCTATTGTACTATTTTACTATCTACCTCTGTTGTACTCTAAGCTTCCCTGCTCTACCTTAACTATCGTCTGTTACTATTTTACTATCTCCCATCTGTTGTACCCTCTCCTTCCCTGCCCTACCTTAACTATCATCTGTTACTATTTTACTATCTCTTTCTGTTGTACTCTAAGCTTCCCTGCTCTACCTTAACTATCCTATGTTACTATTTTACTATCTCTTTCTGTTGTACTCTAAGCTTCCCTGGCCTACTTTACTTCACTATTGTACTATTTTACTATCTCCCTCTGTTGTGATCTAAGCTAATTCCCTGCTCTACCTGTTTTCACTATTTACTCTTACCCTCTGTATTGTATAAGATGATGCCACCATTACTCTCATCCTCTGTTGTTGAAGCTTTCCCTCCCAGCCCTACCTTATGTGTTGTGTGTAGCCCCTTCTCTCTCATGTTTAGCCACGTTAGTTTTGAGCTTTTAATACGGTCACCCCATTAGGTTGAGGATTTTAAGACCTGTCGCCTCATTTCTTTGTCAATTTTAAGACCTTTCGTGCCATTTAGGTGTCAATTTTGTTTTTCTGTCCAGATTTAGCGAGCCTGCAATTTAGGAGGAAAAGGCCTTTGCTATATTTCTCCCATACAATCTATAGCACCTTTGAAAGTATATCGTATTATTTAAATTAGTTTAATTTGATTTATTTTGTTCTTAGATCTTAATATATTCAATTCAATTCACTTCAAAACATTTATATATATTTTTAAAAGTAAGTGAAAATCAGAATGGCCACTTAAAATAAGCGAGTAAAAAAAAAACCGCTGTAGACATTTCTGGATAAGTGTTCTTTCCTTACCAACGTAATTCAGTGTTATCAAACATATCTAAATTTAACATCATATAAATGCTTAGGTTGATGGGTTACTTTAGCTTTAGCTTGGGTCAGGGCTATATATTTCTAATGATTTCAAAAGAAAAAGAAAAACAAAAGTTAAACGCCTGTGGCACACTTCGGTCTTCAAGCCTCTAATCAACGTAATAAGTTCGGAATATCTCTCCTCCCCCTTTTCTCTCTCTCTCACTCACACACACTCTCTCTCTCTCTCTCTCTCTCTCTCTCTCTCTCTCTCTCTCTCTCTCTCTCTCTCTCTCTTTTTCAATTGTGAGCTTGTGGACTGTTGTAATTTACTTGACAGGTGGGCTGGTGGAGCATTATAATGATATCATATGTTTGTATATTTTCATTATACCACCATTCCTCTCTCTCTCTTCTCACATGAGCTCAACGTATCACCTTTAACTACTCATTTGGGCATCATTATCCCATTCAGTACCTATATGTATTTTATATACATTGTATTTTATATATATACCGGTACCGAGTTTTCTTACTTAACATAATATTTAGCTATAAAATCCTCATAATAGCTGTGTAATCAAGATGAGGGCATGACAATTTACCTTCAGTTGAAAATAAAGTCTATAACAATACTGGTTGAGGTGACACAGGCTAAAATCTTCAGGTTGATATGGCCTACTGGTTGAGTTGAGATGGCACTGGTTGAGATCTTGATATGGTCAACTGGTTGGTTGAGGTGGCACTAGTTGAGATATTATGGTTGATATGGTCAACTGGTTGGTTGAGGTGGGACTAGTTGAGATATTATGGTTGATATGGTCTACTGGTTGGTTGAGGTGGCACTAGTTGAGATATTATGGTTGATATGGTCTACTGGTTGGTTGAGGTGGTACTGGTTGAGATCTCTACAAGTTGATATGGTCTAGTGGTTGGTTGGTGTGGCACTGGTTGAGATATCCTCAGCTTGATATGGTCTAGTAGTTGGTTGATGTGGCACTGGTTGAGATCTCCTCAGGTTGATATGGTCTAGTGGTTGAGTTGTTCTGTCGCCGTGGTCTGTCGTCCGTGCATATGCTGTGTCAGGAATGCAAACAGCTCTTACGTCGTGTGGGGTCAAGGGAGGAGGGTGGACAGAGAGAGACAGAGAGAGCGAGAGAGAGAGAGAGAGAGAGAGAGAGAGAGAGAGAGAGAGAGAGAGAGAGAGAGAGAGAGAGAGAGAGAGAGAGAGAGAGAGAGAGAGAGAGAGAGAGAGAGAGAGAGAGATAGAGAGAGAGAGAGAGAGAGAGAGAGAGAGAGAGAGAGAGAGTGAGAGAGAGAGAGAGAGAGAGAGAGAGAGAGAGAGAGAGAGAGAGAGAGAGAGAGAGAGAGAGAGAGAGAAATAAAGAATATATATGAGAGAGATGAGATAAAAGGTAGACAAAGTGAGACAAGCATACAGGGAGACACAGAGACGGATAGACGGACAGGCACACAGATAGAAGACCAATGAAGGATGCAGTCAGGAGGTAGGCACGTAGGCACACACCAGGCAGGGAGACAGGCAGGCATAGAGACAGAGATGCAGACAGACAGATATGCAGACAGAGAGACAGACATGCAGACAGACACAAATTTAGGTAGGCAGACAGACACGCAGACACAGACATATATGCAGACAGACAGACAGACAGGCAGACATACAAATAAACAGACAGACAAACATTTAGGTAGGCAGACAGACATGCAGACAGACAGACATGCAGGCTGTCTGCACTGGCACGGGTTGTCTTCTTACAGAGGACAGGTCCGCTTGAGGGTATTTTGTGTATTGCCACTCTCATAAATTGGAGTAAGGCGTCCGGCAACAAGATAGATAAATAACGAATTACGAATACCCTTACGAGGTATAAAACAAATCCTCTAATGTAAATCGACACAAAACTTAAATGGCAGTTTCGCACAAAATCGGATACGACCTACGTTTGAACAAAAACAACAAAATCCCTGCAGGAAAAATCAGGGTAAATCTCAGCCCCCACCACCATCGATATATTATTTTCTCCATCATATTACCCGGCAGAGATTTAGGCTTTGTCCTGCTCAATTGCCCAAGACACTTACTAGGAAAACAACCAGCCCGCGTCTCGCCCTGAATACTAATGCTATATATCCTGTTTTAGTCTCGCCCCCGTATATATATATATATATATCCAACCGCAGAAAGGTAGGTGGATGTACGTAATAGCTGGGAGGTGTGTAGGGGCAGGTGCAGGTACACTTTACGATTTTTTCGCCCATAAGATGTGTGTGTTTTTTTGTTTTTTTTTTTTTGTTATTCTTCTATGTGGATGAGGGAGACAAAAGGCAAAACTGCCTGTAACGAGTGCCTCCACCAGAGTTGAAAAAGTGACAGGGCCAAAATCATAATATGTTCGAGCCAAAATGCTTGGACACACGGAGTTTGAAGCAATTTAAGTCATAGGATGACTGGATGAGGGAAAAATATTACACTTAGCCACATCCAAGCTAATCGATCCTTAACCTCTCCTGGTCAAACCTAATCGTTCTTGTTCTAATCTAACCTTACCTAACATATATCTCAATTTAACGCTCATCTTGCTGAACCTAACATACAGCAACTTTTATTATTATATTCTAATCTTACCTAACGTAGCATAAGTCAACCTTTTCTTCTCTAGGTGTATGAAGGAGACAAAAGGTTGGTTGCCAGTAAAGAGTGTCTCCCCCAAAGCCAAAAGAGTGACAGAGCCAAATTCAAGGGACGTTGGGGTTAGAATGCCTGGACAAACGAAGTTTAAAGCAGTTTAAGTCATAGAATGAAGGGAATATTGATTGAGGTAGAAAGTTCTATTGTAACCTTTTCTAACTTATCCAAAAACCTAAACAAGACCGAGCGAAAAGACCTGAGGACGAACCGCGCCATCACCAAGGTTTAAAAGTACCGGTAGAGATAGTATAGAGAGGGAGAAGGGGAAGGGTTAGGGTATAGGAGGAGGATATGCGGGACGTTCAAGGACGAGTTTATACCTTTCTTATATAGACCTACATCAAGCTTTAAAAAAAAAACACCCCCTAGAACCCCCCTTCGAGATTAATTTGTAAATTTGTCGGTAGTTCCTCCTAAGATTACGGGAAAAATTACAGGAAAATCGGCAGGAAAAAATGGACACCTAAATGGCACGAAAGGTCCTAATATTGACAAAACAAAATTGTAACTGATCATAAAATCGCCAAACCAGTGGAACGAACGTCTTAAAATCTCGAAAGTAATGGGTCCAAACCTGAGAGAGAAGGGGGGGTATAGGAGGATATGCGGGAAGTCCACGGTCGGGGGTTATAACTTTCGTATAGTCTTCGGTGGGTCTGTTCATCATCCAAGTACTTTTATCTTTTACTGTACTTCCCATTTGTCAACCTATTCTTCCTCTATCCAAAACTCTCTAATCTCCTACTTATCTATAGCCATCATCATCATCATCATCATCATCATCATCATTCATCATTCATTATCTCCGGTTGACGCCATACAGACGGGATTCAACACTCACTTTATTGTGGTCCTATCTGGAGTGAGGTTTGGCATCCTCTACCCAACCTTAGCCGTTTCTGTCTTTTTCTTTTACTGTCCTACTTTTCCTTCTGGGGGGTGGGTGGCTAGGAATCCTCCTCCCCTTGTAGACTTCACCTACTAGACGAGACAGAGAAAGGGGCAAGGGAACACGTAAGTGGTCCCAAACCCTAAGAATTGAAAATGTAAATGTTGTTTCTGTTCGGGATCTGTCTCGAGTCGGCCACCCCCAGCTGTGGGGCATGTGACTGAGTATATACTGTACATTCATATTTAGCTTTTTTAAGATAATAGCGCTTTTATTTTGTTACTGACCACTTCAGCAAGCCACATTAAGTTTAGCAAGGTCCTCACATTGCCAAGATTTCAAGTTTTCTTCATTGCATGTATATACTCAGGCACATACCCCATAGCTGGGGGTGGCCGACTCGAGACAGAGCCCGAATAAAAAAAAAACACACATTTAGTAACGCGCTCAATATTACCGGTAAGTAACAATTCCAGAAAAATACGAGGTTCACGGTTGATTTGCGATTACGGACAAAGTGCCCTATCCTTGATTTTTTTTTAAATCTTTTTCAGTATTTTATATTTGTGTATGATGAGATAATTTTAATTTTATTCTGGCTATTATTGGACTTCTTTAACCTTTTTAAGATATGAAGACGGATTTTTTTTTTTTTTTTTTTTGCTAGTAATTAGACAGATTTTTTCAGATTAGGAAGGGATTGTGGGAGTCCGAAAGTTACTTGGGATAGATTTCAGCCCTTTGATTCCCTGAGGGCCCTCTACAACTGTATAAAATCGTCTATTGTTAGCCAGAATAAAGTGAAAATGCGTCCTTGAATGTTGAAAGGGTTAATCTAGCTTAGGGAGGCGAATCATACTCCAAAGGTTTATATCGTCCTCGAGTAACTCCTTAACCCCTTCACCACGATGACGTAATTCTCATCCTATTCTGGGTACCATTCGACGATTTCTTTAGTTTGTAATCGACCTATCCGATTCAAATGGGTAAATACTATGTCAATAAAGCCTCTTAGTAACATAGGTCCTTCTTAATCTGCATAAAATTATCTCATTATAGCCAGAATCAAAGGTTTAAAAGGCGTCATGGTGCTGAAGGGGTTAAGGGGACGTTATTATATGTATTCATAATTATATTTTGTTTATTACCGGTATACAGTATACAGTATATATATTTGTTTTAGTTTGCTCCCTAGACCTCTTTTAAGGGGAGATCTCCACTTGAGGGATTTTTTTCTTGGCCCCTTTCTCCCTCATGTTTAGCCCCATTGCTTTTGATATTATAAAACGTTTGCCCCATTAGTTTAGCGATTTTAAGAACTTTCACCCCATATTAAGACCTTTCCTGCCATTCAGGTGTCAATTTTATCCTGGCGAGCGATAGCGAGCCTGTAAATTAAGAGGAACCGGCCTTTGGCCGGGAAATTTTTCTACCGAAAAATGTACACATTTATCTTGAAAGAGACTCAAGGGGTGTAATTTTAAGCTTGATGGAGGTCTAGGGAACAAACTAAATACCTCCCCTTAAGCTTAATCAAATCAACATCCAAAAGACTCCCTTCGAGATAAACTTGTACAATTGTCGGTAGGAAAATGTCCTAAATGGCACAAGAGGTTTTAATACTGACAACGAAATGGGCGAAAGTCACAACAGAGAATGGGGTACAGATAAAAAGAAAAATACATCACCTTAAGGGGAGGTATTTAGTTTGTTCCATAGACCTCCATCAAGCTGAAAATTACACCCCCTTGAATCCCTTGCAAGATAAATTTGTACATTTTTCGGTAGAAAAATGTCCCGGCCAAAGGCCCGTTCCTCCTAAATTACAGGCTCGCTATCGCTCGCCAGGATAAAATCGACACCTGAATTGCACGAAAGGTCTTAATATGGGGTGAAAGTTCTTAAAATCGCTAAACTAATGGGGCAAACGTTTTATAATATCAAAAGCAATGGGGCTAAACATGAGGGAGAAAGGGGTAAACAAAAAAAAGTCCCTCAAGTGGACATCTCCCCTTAAGCTACAGGCAATCGAAATTTGCATAGTGCATAAAACAACCCAAGATAAATTTGTGTTAATGGAATTAGCTTCAATTATCAGGGAGCTTGTCTGCATCACGTCCCATAAAGTACAATTAGCGAGCTGTACAAAACGTGGGTTAGGTTGTTAGTTAGTGGTTATCAGGGTTGGTCCTACACAAAAATCATCATCATCATCGTTATATTATTATTATATGTATGTATGTGTGTATGTATGTATGTATGTATGTATGTATGTGTGTATGTATGTATGTATGTATGTGTGTATGTATGTATGTATGTATGTATGTATGTATGTATGTATGTATGTATGTCATATAATAATAATAATAATGTATGTATGTATGTACTGTATGTATGTATGTGTGTATGTATGTATGTATGTACTGTATGTATGTATGTATGTATGTATGTATGTATGTATGTATGTATGTATGTATGTCATAATAATAATAATAATAATGTATGTATGTATGTATGTATGTATGTATGTATGTATGTATGTATGTATGTATGTATGTATGTATGTATGTATGTATGTAATAATAATAATAATAATAATGTATGTATGTATGTATGTATGTCATATATGTATGTATGTATGTATGTATGTATGTATGTATGTATGTATGTATGTATGTATGTATGTATGTATGTATGTATGTATGTATGTATGTATGTATGTATGTATGTATGTATGTATGTATGTATGTATGTATGTATGTATCAACATTAGTATCATTATTATAACCATTATTATAAAACTAAATTTGAGGACGCACGTTTTCTTGGCTTAAGGGGAGGTATTTAGTTTGTTCCCTAGACCTCCATCAAGCTTAAAATTACACCCCCTTGAGTCCCTTTCAAGATAAATTTGTACATTTTTCGGTAGAAAAATGTCCCGGCCAAAGGCCGGTTCCTCTTAAATTACAGGCTCGCTATCGCTCGCCAGGATAAAATCGACACTGAATTGCACGAAAGGTCTTAATATGGGGTGAAAGTTCTTTAAATCGCTAAACTAATGGGGCAAACGTTTTATAATATCAAAAGCAATGGGGCTAAACATGAGGGAGAAAGGGGTTAAGAAAACAAATCCTCAAGTGGAGATCTCCCCTTAAACAGCATTTAAACTCTTGGAATGAAATTAGTTTATGTTTTCACATAAAGTCAAAGGGAATTATTGATAAACTCGATATTTAATGAACAGTATAAAAATAATTTAATTAATCGTACACTCGGGTACCATAGTCTCTCTCGACCACTCATAAGAATTCGTGGTCCTCCTATGATTTACTGTAGGGAATTATGTCTTATCTGGGTTGATTTTTGGATATAACTTATTTTTCAATTAATCGTATATACAGTTTTGTAGTCGATGCATAACAAAATATATTCACAATTTCGTTTCTAGGGATATCCTTCCATTATTATCAATAGATGAAGTCCAATAATTGTTAGGGGTCGGCTAGAGACTAAGGCATCGGAGTGTACAATGAATTATATTATTTTTATACTATTCATTAAATATCTAGTTATCAATAATTCCCTTTAATCTTATGTGGAAACATAAACATCATTTAATTCCAAGAGTTTAAACGCTGCTTAAACCAAGAAAATGTGTGTCCTGAAATTCGTTTGATAATAATGGTTATAATAATGATGATAATGATACTACTACTACTACTATTACTACTACTACTACTACTATTACTACTTTTTTTTTTTTTTTTTTTTTTTTTTACTACTACTACTACTACTACTACTACTACTACTAATAATAATAATAATAATAATAATAATATTTTTTTTTTTTTTATAATACTAATAATATAATAATAATGATAATGATAATAATAATAATAATAATAATAATAATAATAATAATACTACTAATAAAGAAACTTGATTTATAATAACATGGCTCTTTATAATTGTAGTCTGTGGTCTATTTACAGTTAATGAGTGTAGTCTCTAGTCTAATTGGTCTTTATGTAGTCTGTTATCTATTTCGAGGGTAATTAACAGACGTGCAGGTAGGCAACTCACTCTCCTTGCAAATAACCTCTGAAGGGTGTGTGTACTCGCTGCTAGCCTTCCCATTACTCACTGTTGGGTTATCTCTCTCACACCCACTCTGTCTCTCTCTGTTACACACACACACACATTCTCTCACTCTCACACACACACACACACACACACACCCTCTCTCTCTCTCTCTCATTTTAATTGTTGTAAATAGGTGCATACACAGGGTTCCATAATTACAATGATTCAGGGGATACCTATTTATTGAAGGTAATAATATGTAAGATATTATAGGATGTTCAACTTCTGAAGCCTTGTCCCACCACAGGTTCTGGGTTAGGGTGCTCGGGAAGCCAACGAGTTATACTGTTCAAGTGCAGGAGTGTCGGTTCGAGGGGCGACACTCTCCTCGGCGTTGGCAGTGGTGTAGAGATCTTCACAGGGTTGCATCACGCCAGGCCTGGGTGATGGTAGAGGGCCCTGAACTTGGAGATCCGGCATATCATCGGTTGGTGTTGTAGTTGATAATTCAGCGTCATCATTGTTATTAATAAAGTGTTGGTGTTTCACGCTGAAGGTTCTTTACAGTTTGTTATGTCTTTGGGATAGGATCCAGTTAGTAACATTGTGGTTAGTGAGACATGCAGTTTATCTGTCTTTAAATGCAGCAACTGCCTTATAGATTGTTGCATCTTCAAGATCTGGTCTGGTCTGAGTCCTGGTAGTGCTAGTGGGATTCTGGTGGCCCTACTTGCCCGGTGTTCTTATCAGGGTTCTTTAAAATGCGATGCATTCAAGATTACGATTCTTGCATATTGTCTTACTGTTTTGGCTGGAAAGTGCATACACAGGGAGTGAGTGTATATTTGTTGACTTGGAATGCGTGGCAGCGATCTGAGATCACACACCATTCCTTCTTTATCTCCTGCCTCTATTATGAGAGTGGAGATGTTGTAGGCTTCTTTTAATAGCATAGCAAGTAATGGCATACCAAAAGTTAAAATGGATGAATGTCAAAAGGAACTGCCATGTTGAGCCAGTTGTTGCAGAGATCCGTTATCACATGTTCTTATTTTCAGTGAGAAGGGGTGGAAATGACTTACTTGAGAAGTGCGTGCGGAGGGATAGACAGACGAATAAGGAAGTACGAGAGTGGTGTAGTGTGGATGTACTGTAGATGTGCTAGAAAGTGTGAAAAGGAACACCTTGAGATGGTTCGGCCATGTGGAACGTATGGGAAGCGAGAGCATGACCAAGAGAGTGTACGAGAGTGAAGTGGAAAGACAAAGAGGGAGAGGTAAACTGAGAGAGAGGTGGAAGGATAGAGTTAAGAAGTATATACATGAAGGCGGTGCTGGATGGGAGGAGGGGTGTCAACTGACCGGGGACAGAAGTGCATGGGGGCGATTCATTCGTGGCCACCTCTTCGGGGATCACGGCGTCCGGCAATAGATAGATAGATAGATGGATTATTTACTTATGACTATATATTAGAGGGTATTCTAGAGAGATGTTAAGGGGAGGCAGTTGTTTTTTTAAGTCCTCCTCCCTCACGTTTAGCCCTATTAGTTATGGGATTTCAAGACATTCGCCCCATTAGTTTGGCAATTTTCAGACCTTTTGCCCCATTTCTTTGCCAATATTAAGACCTTTCGTGCCATTTAGGTGTCGATTTTTTTCTTGGCGAGCGATAGCGAGTCTGTATTTGAAGAGGAATCGGCCTTCGGCCGGGACATTTCTCTACCGAAAAATTTACAAATTTATATCAAATTTTTTTTTTTTTGTTTTTTTTTTAAAGTTTGATGAGGTTTAGAGAGCAAACTAAACCCCCTCCTTGAACCATTGCGCCGAACCAGTAAATGTTGCTGAACTATACCGTCTGAGCTCCCTCAAACCATGTATATCATGTTAACAAAGGTGATGTGAATATTCGTTTCCACCTGATAGTGCAATGACTTCAATGTCTTGTACTTGTCCTTTAGCCATGTCACACCCATCATAAAACTCACACCACTACTACCATATTTGAGAGGTGGATAAACACACACACACACACACACACACACCCGTATCCACCCAAGCACACCCACACGAGTATCCACCCAAGCACACCCCCCCAGCCCCCAACAGTCTCAAAATATCCACACATGTACACCCACACACATGTAAGCATATGCAGCATGTGGTCTATACATAAGGTATTGTCATCTATTGCGATATAAAGACACCGCTGAGATTTCGACACTTTGTTACATGATCTCAGGCGTTCGAAAGAGGTACGGGTTATTGACAAAGCTTAGGTCCCAGATCGAAGAATATAGTAAGGGGATAATGGTTGTTTTTGGTTATTTATTTATATAATAATTTATTTTTTAGTTTCCTCGCTAGACCTTCATCAAGCTTAAAAAACACTCCCTGGACAGATAAATTCATAATTTTTTTTGATAGAAAAATGTCCCGGCCGAAGACCGGTTTCTCTTGAAATTACAGGCTCGCTATCGCCTAATGGCACAAAAGGTCTTGATATTGATATAGAAATGGGACGAAAGGTCTTAAAATCGCCAAACTAATGGGGCTAACGTTTTAAAATATGAAAACTAATGGGGCTAAGCATGAGGAAGAAGGGGGACCAGAAAAACGACCCGTCTCATTTTAACCGATAGGAAAATTAGGGATTTAAATTCTTGGTATGAAGTGCTGCGCAGCCCAAGAAACCCTGGCAATGATTGGAAGAAAATAGGCGGTGTCGATGTTGTTGGGGGGTAGTACTAAAATATAATGCAGATAATATACTAATAGACACATTTGTAATCGGTAAAGGCGAAGAACATGTTTTAAAGATTGCTCTTATAAAGCCCTCACCTCATTGCATTCAATTTCTGTTGTTGCCTGCTTTCCTTCCTTTGGCTGTGAAAGAGATTACGTTCAATAACAAGTATAGCGAAATATTAATGGCAACTGAAAAGGACGAATGGACAAGATAGAGACTAGTATATGCTAAACCAAAGCTGAATTTAACCCTTTGAAGATTATGACGCATTTTGACAGTCTATTCCGGCTGTCATTAGACGAGTGTATACAGTTTAGGAAGGATCTGTGGGAATTATAAGGGTAAAGACAATCACAATTAACCCTTTGACTTCCATATACCCTGACAAATCTTAATAAAGTCGTCCATTAATAGCCAGAAAATTGTTTAGAACATGTGGAATCGGATTTTGA
>CM064495.1:3427815-3430315 GCA_032716605.1 Paralithodes platypus
CATTTGTTTTCTATGTGAATGAAGGAGACAAAAGGCAGGTTGCCTGTAACGAGTTACTCACCCAAAGCCAAATGAGTGAGAGCCAAATTCAAGGGCCTGGACACACGAAATTTAAAATCAGTTTTAAGTCAGAGGATGAAGGAAAGATTGATTGAAGGAGAGAGTTCCAGAGTTCACTTGTTGAGTAGAAGACACACACACAGACACACGAGCACACACACTCCCACTCTGTCTGTCTGTCTGTCGTACAGTCGCGCTAATAAGTCATGTACCAGCTGTCATTACGTTTGGCTTGCTCTGTGATGTATTAATGCCTGCCAGATGTTGAATAGGGTGGGTAAGCGTAGGAACTTGTTTGTATATCTCACTCAAAAATAAGAAACCACGTGTAAATATTGCTGATACCAATTATTGATCAAAACATACTTGGGTGCCGAAACATGACTTATTAGCTCGACTGTACCTACACACACACATGCACTATTTACCTCCACAAAGCCCGTTAATATCGTCCATAATATTTACTAACCCAACACCACCACCCCTTTAAACCTGCATCGCCCTGTAAGGGGGAGGGAGTCGCTTTTTTCTGGACCCCCTTCTCCCTCATGTTTAGCATATTAGTTTTGAGATTGTAAGAGGTTCGTCCCATTAGTTTGGCGATTTTGAGACCTTTCGCCCCATTTTTTTGGTCAATATCAAGACCTTTCAGATTATTTAGGTGTCAATGTTTTTCCTGGCAAGCGATAGCGAGCCTGTAATTTTATAACGAACCGGCATTTTTCTACCGAAAAATATACCCATTTATCTTGAAAAGGGATCTTGGGGGTGATTTTAATTAAGCTTGAGGGAGGTTTAGCGAGGAAACTAAAAACATATAAATTAATAAATACATAGACCATAAAACAAACCCTAGCCCCCTAAACTCGCTCCACCTGCCGCCTCCACCACCACCACCACCACCACCACCACCACCACCACCAGTAACTCTTTATTCCCTGCTGTACAATGACACCCCTTTGTTTTATTTTAAGACTTTTCGCCCCACTAGTTTGGTGATTTTAAGACCTTTCGCCCCTTTTCTTGTCAATATTAAGACTTTTCGTGTCATTTAGGTGTCGATTTTTTTTTTTTTTTAAAGAGACAATGAACGGAGGAAGGAAAAACACAGATAAAACAAACAGGTCCATGTGCCTAAAGGCATCCTCCATTCATAAAATGTTTGTAACAACTGGATTTAAACATTTGTAGATTGTAAGTTTGTGGAAAGCAACTCGAGGGAAGTGAATTCCAAAGAGTAGTAGTTCTAGGGATAAATGAATTTTGATAAGCAGAAGCTCTTTGCAAGCGATGGCTCTATTTCTCTGTTAATATTTAGACCTTTCGTGCCATTTAGGTGTCAATGTTTTCCTGGCGAGCGATAGAGAGCCTGTAATATAAGAGGAATCGGCCTTCGGCCGGGACATCTTTCTACCGAAAAATGTACAAATATATCTTCAAAAGGGGTCTGGGTGGTGTTATTTTAAGCTTGATGGAGGTCTAGGGAACAAACTAAAAACCAAAGGGGGTCTAGGGGGTGTAATTTTAAGCTTGATGGAGGTCTAGGGAACAAACTAAAAACCAAAGGGGGTCTAGGGGGTGTAATTTTAAGGTTGATGGAGGTCTAGGGAACAAACTAAACCCCTCCCCTTAAACCCCTGCTATGCTCTCAACACCACTTACTACTACTACTACGAGCCACCTGTCACCCCTATACCCCGGCGCTGCCAAACCTCGTAAACTATAGCGTATAGTGGTTCTTGCTCAATATATGATAGACTATAGGAGTTTGGTTATAGTGTTTTATATTTAGACGACTTTATATTTAGACGACTTTATATTTAGACGACTTTATATTTAGACGACTTTATATTTAGACGACTTTATATTTAGACGACTTTATATTTAGACGACTTTATATTTAGACGACTTGTTTATATTTAGACGACTTGTTTATATTTAGACGACTTGTTTATATTTAGACGACTTGTTTATATTTAGACGACTTGTTTATATTTAGACGACTTGTTTATATTTAGACGACTTTATATTTAGACGACTTTATATTTAGACGACTTTATAATTATTTAGACGACTTTATATTTAGACGACTTTATATTTAGACGACTTTATATTTAGAGTTATATTAGACGACTTGTTTATATTTAGACGACTTGTTTACATTTAGACGACTTGTTTACATTTAGACGACTTGTTTACATTTAGACGACTTCTTTACATTTAGACGACTTCTTTACATTTAGACGACTTCTTTACATTTAGACGACTTCTTTACATTTAGACGACTTCTTTATATTTAGACGACTTGTTTATATATAGACGACTTGTTTATATTTAGACGACTTGTTTACATTTAGACGACTTGTTTACATTTAGACGACTTGTTTACATTTAGACGACTTGTTTACATTTAGACGACTTGTTTACATTTAGACGACTT
>CM064495.1:3435315-3462815 GCA_032716605.1 Paralithodes platypus
TATTTTCTCTAGTTTCCTCCCAAGGCCTCCATCAAGGTTTAAAATATACCCCCAAGACCCTCTAACGAGACAAATTTGTACATTTTTCGGTAGAAAAATGTCCTGGCCGAAGGCCAGTTTCTCTTAAATTACAGGCTCGCTATCGCTCGCCAGTAAAAAATCGACACCTAAATGACACAGGTCTTAAAATGACACCTAAATGACACAGACGGTCTTAAAATGACACCTAAATGACACAGACGGTCTTAAAATGACACCTAAATGACACAGACGGTCTTAAAATGACACCTAAATGACACAGAAGGTCTTAAAATGACACCTAAATGGCACGGAAGGTCTTAAAATGACACATAAATGGCACGGAAGGTCTTAAAATGACACATAAATGGCACGGAAGGTCTTAAAATGACACCTAAATGACACAAAAGGTCTTAAAATGACACCTAAATGACACAGAAGGTCTTAAAATGACACCTAAATGACACAAAAGGTCTTAAAATCGCCAAACTTCCACCTTACGCCTTGTACATATGCGGGCGACTGTACCCTCTGCATCAGCTGTACTGGCATATGCGGCCGACTGTACCCTCTGCATCAGCTGTGTTGGCATATGCGGGCGACTGTACCCTCTGCATCAGCTGTACTGGCATATGCGGCCGACTGTACCCTCTGCATCAGCTGTACTGGCATATGCGGCCGACTGTACCCTCTGCATCAGCTGTACTGGCATATGCGGCCGACTGTACCCTCTGCATCAGCTGTACTGGCATATGCGGGCGACTGTACCCTCTGCATCAGCTGTACTGGCATATGCGGCCGACTGTACCCTCTGCATCAGCTGTACTGGCATATCGCACCGTGTAGATACCAGCCAGCATAATGCCGTTCCTCAGTACATCACTCACCCCGGGACCCCAACATTAGAGGTTTTCCCTGCATGTCTCTATCAGGCCGACCCCATGTTCAAATCTCAGCCTCGGCGACCCACCTCCCACGGCTTAAGGGGAGGTATTTAGTTTGTTCCCTAGACCTCCATCAAGCTTAAAATTACACCCCCATGAGTCGCTTTCAAGATAAATTTGTACATTTTTCGGTAGAAAAATGTCCCGGCCGAAGGCCGATTCCTCTTAAATTACAGGCTCGCTATCGCTCGCCAGGATAAAATCGACACCTGAATTGCACGAAAGGTCTTAATATGGGGTGAAAGTTCTTAAAATCGCTAAACTAATGGGGCAAACGTTTTATAATATCAAAAGCAATGGGGCTAAACATGAGGGAGAAAGGGGTCAAGAAAAAAATCCCTCAAGTGGAGATCTCCCCTTAATAGAGCGTGAAGTTGGTGTCAGGCCTTCGAGCTCATCTTATGCAACCCAAATAAGATGATTCGTACAGTTGGCATTGTTTCCAGCTAACCCAGGGATGCTATTATGTATGGAATTTTAGCTTATTATATATTTAAACAAAATGGGAAACGCAAACTAAAATAAATAACAATTCAACGGGAATGTTATGACTCCATATTCTGTTTACCATAAAAAAAAAAAAAAAAAAAAAAAATTGAAACAGCATGCACACAACAAACACGTAAATACTTGTTATCTATATGATAAACTCAAGACAATGAGCATTAAGGGGGGATGGTTCACTTTTTGGGGCGAATTTTGCATATATTCATTATTTTTCTAGTGTCCTCCCTAGACCTCCATCAAATTTAAATAAACATCCATCAGATCCCCCTTCTAGATTAATTATACAATTTTCGGTAGAAAAATGTCCTGACCGAAGGCCGGTTCTTCCAACATTACAGGCCTACCTACTATCGTTCGCCAGGGAAAAAATCGACACCTAAATAGCACGAAAGGTCTAAATATTGACGACGAAATGGGGCGAAAGGTCTTAAAATCGACTAACTAATGGGGCAAACATCTTAACATCTGAAAACTAATGGGGCTAAACATGAGGGAGAAAGTGGTCCAGAAAACCGGCCCATCCCCCCTTAAATGAGGGAAAACGCTGAATTAGGGATGTGTCTTAAGAGTAGATATTTCATTATCTCAACGCTAACACAAGGTCCCTAACTCGGTTGCGTAATATGACTTGCTGATGGAGTACGCAGCAGGTTCGTGGAAAGCCAAGGCTCCCCCCAATTACCGATAGCATCACGCCATCACCACTCCGGGACCTGTGCACGTAGACTCCACCAATTAGGACCTCCACACGGATTATCTTTCTGGCTCTCTTCCTTCCATCTCATTTCGTTCATATTATTTCATTTTATTTCATCTAATTTCTTTCATCTCATTTCTTTCATCTCATCTCATTTCTTCCATTTCATTTTTTCCCGGCTCTCTTCCTTCGATCTAATTTCTTTCATCTAATTTCTTTCATCTAATTTCTTTCTTCTCATTTCTTTCATCTTATTTCATCTTATTTCATTTAATTTCTTTCATCTCATTTCTATCATCTCATTTCTTTCACCTAATTTCTTTCACCTCATTTCTTTCCGGCTCTCTTCCTTCCATCTTAATTTATCTAAGAGTCGCATTAGAGTTTGGTCATTTACCTTTCTGTATGTGTTTATTTTCTATCTTCCTTCCATCTCGTTTTGCTTATAATATTTTTTTTTTCTCTCACCTGGCGGGGAATTTAATCCCTTAGGTCTTGATGGTGTAATGGTTAGAGGGTTTAAGGGGAGGTATTTAGTTTGTACCCTAAACCTCCATCAAGCTTAAAAATAACTCCCTTGACCCCTTCAAGATAAATTTGTACATTTTTCGGTAGAAACATGTCCCGGCCAAAGGCCGTTTCCTCTTACATTACAGGCTCGCTATCGCTCGCCATCGCTCGCCAGGAAAAAATCGACGCCTAAATGGTACGGAATGTCTACCAATTGACTGAAATGGGGTGAAAGTTCTTAAAATCGCCAAACTAATGGGGCGAACGTCTTACAATATCAATAGCAGTGGAGTTAAACATGAGGGAGAAAGGGGTTAAGAAAATAATCCCTCAAGTGGAAATCTCCCCTTAAGATCTGTATGTGGTAACCAAGGTTCGAATCCCAGGAGAAACACATGCTTTCATTAATTTATTTAATTAATCATATTTAATGGAAAGAAAACTATACAACAAAATCGTCATAATTTAGTTGTGGAGAATGTAGACACCAATGGAGCACGGCAATACCCGGGGGATATCTCATGGGCATGTGATAAGGAGTTGCTGGAACTCCTGTTTCATTTGTCTGGCCTCCCTCACTGTTTCTATTTGTGTCTGACCTACACAGAGAGTAATCCAGCTAGCTATCACAAACACCTCCTCCTCGTATTTATTTCACTACACTGTATGAGACCACCGATACACCAAAAACCACATTTATGAAGAGGACCAATAACCGCCCTCTGTCACTCTTTCAACTTTGGGGGAGACATTTGTTACAGGCACCTTTGCCCTTTGTCTCCCTCATACACATAGACTAAACAATATTAATCCCAAGTGTATTTAATCTAATCAACAACATAATATCGCTACACAATATTTAATTCGTAATAGCTGAGAAATAAAGACGCCGACACAGCCACTTAAGGGGAGGCAGACAGTTTTTCTGGACCCCTTTCTCCCTAATGTTTAGCCCCGCTGGTTTTGAGATTATAAGACGTTCGGCCCATTAGTTTGGCGATTTTAACACCTTTCGCCCCATTTTGTTGTCAATTTTATGACCTTTCGTGCCACTTAGGTGTCGAATATTTCCTGGCGAGCGATAGCGAACCTGCAATTTTAGGCCGGGACATTTTTCTACCGAAAAATGTAAAAATTTAGCTTGAAGGGGGGGTCTAGGGGGTGTTTTTCTAAGCTTGATGGAGGTCTAGGGAGGAAACTAAAAAAAACCCACATGAATACATGAATTAATAGACCAAACAAACGGCCACTGTCCCCTTAACCGTAACCCTTCCTCCAAAAATAAAAACATAAAATAAACAAAAATAAACAAAAACAAATAAACAAAGATAAAAGGTCGCAATTTCGTTTGGTCATTCACCTTCTTGTGTGTGTGTGTGTGTGTGTGTGTGTGTGTGTGTGTGTGTGTGTGTGTGTGTGTGTGTGTTCTATCTTAAGGGGAGATTTCCACTTGAGGGATTTTTTTTCTTGACCCCCTTCTCCCTCGTGTTTAGCCCCATTGCTTTTGAGATTTTAAGACGTTCTCCCCATTAGTTTGGCTATTTTAAGAACTTTCACCCCATTTATGTCACTTTTAAGACCTTTCGTGCCATTTAGGTGTCGATGTTTTTCTGGCGAGCGATAGCGAGCCTGTAATTTAAGAGCAACCGGCCTCCGGCCGGGACATTTTTCTACCGAAAAATGTACAAATTTTTCTTGAAAGGGGATCTAGGGGGTGTAATTTTAAGCTTGATGAAAACGTAGGGAACAAACTAAATACCTCGCCTTAATCAGCATGTCTGAGTACGGATTTGTGGGTTCAGGGTTCGAACCCTGGAGTACATAGATTACCAGCTAATTGAGCTGTTTAGCCTTTCTTTGAGTCTGATTGAAGTGGATTTTTTGTGTTTTTGTTGTTTTTGTTTTTTTGCCATATGCTGGATTGGCTGCTTTTTAGTTCAATTAAGGGGAGATCCTTCACTTTTTGTTAATTTTTGTATTTATTTATTACTTTTCTAGTTTCCTCGCTAGACCTCCATCAAGCTTAAAATGAAGCCCCCTTGACCCCCTTTCAAGACAAATTTGTACATTTTTCGGTAGAAAAATGTCCTGGCCGAAGGCCGATTCCTCTTAAATTACAGGCTCGCTATCGCTCGCCAGGAAACAATCGAGACCTAATTGACAGAAAAGGTCTTAAAATTGACAGAAATGGGGCGAAAGTTCATAAAATCGCCAAACTAATGGGTCTAAAGATGAGGGAGAAGGTGGTCTAGAAAAGCGACTCGTCTCGTCAGGTATATTTTTTGAAGGGGAAATGGGGTATTTTTTGAAGGGGAAACGGGGTATTTTTTTTTTTTTTTTTTTTTGTCTTCTATGTGAATACCCTATGTACACTATTTATAATACCCTCGCATTCTTCTTCTTATTATTTTGAAGATGGAGTTGCGGGTTTTGTATATCATCTACTGTCGACGATTGTATGCAGATTAGGAAGGATCTGGGGGTATTTAAAAGGGTTAATTGACCACTTGCGATTTTCATGGAAGTTGGAGCTGTAGAGATCGAAATTTAGTAGAATTGCCTGATAAAATACGGTTGTAGTACATTTATGAATACATAAAACACAGTTCAACCTACTTTTTATCCACCAGAAACCTACATTAGTATTGGCATTATGTGTTATTGCAATGTTTACGGCTCCAACTTCCTTATAGCCTGAAATACAAAGCCTTATGACTGTTAGAGGTCCTCCATGAACTGCATACAAGCGTCTTATAGTAGCCTGAATCAGATCAATATGACGTCCCTCTACTGAAAGGGTTAAGACAACGGCCTATCGTCTTAACACTATCTGGTGCAACGCCTTGGGGGTTATTATGGTATTGTGTTGTATTATTATTGAGGTTTTTATTTGTTTTAGCCATTTTCGAACAATGTGTTTTTAGTATACCCGCTAGACTTGGAAAAACGCCTCTCCAAATCCCCTTCAAACGAAAAAAACGTCCCCCAGACCCCTTTCAATCTAAATGTGTACATTTTTCGGTAGAAAAATGTCCCGGCCAAAGGCCGGTTTCTCCCAAATTGCGGGCTCGCTATCGCTCGCCCAGGAAAAATCGACACCTTATTGGGTTGAAGCATCATATAATCGCCAAACTAATGCGATGAAACGTCTTAAAATCTCCAAGCTAATGAAGTAATTGCTGAGGGGCACAGGGCCCTGGGTGGGTCTTTGGTTTCCCGGGCGTTTCCGCACCCTCCTCCGCTCCCCGCCATGGAGTGGCTTCGGTTACCCAGGCTTTATTGTGGTCGGCAGGGAGGGTTCTGTGGGGGCGCTCGGTTATAGCCTTGGCCTTGCTCGGGGCCTTGGGGCTGTTCGGCCAGGCAGCTTGGGGAACAACAACAACAACTGGGAGGCTCCAAATTGGCCCGCCCTGCACCTAATAGGGTTAATCCAGCTCCTCTCTGTGATCTATAAACAAACTGGACGACTTTCCACTTTCTTGTCTTTTCTGCACCGCTTCCACTGGCCAAACAAGTGGAGTCCTCAGCAGCTCTCCTAGACCCCGTTATGCAAATAAGTACAGTTGCACACTCGAGTAACTGGTACGGAACTACTTAAAGATATTTACAGTGTGCCAATATGAAGCACACACACACACACACACACACACACACACACCACGGGTCGCTGTGGTCAAGTGGTCTAGAGCGCTGTGCCTAACATGCTGACCATGAGGGCCAAGCCGGGGCGAGCGTTGAGTCCCCATCAGAATGCTAAAGGCCATTGCGACGGAGATAATTGTATCGTGGTTCCTCCCTAACCAAGCTGCTATCAGCCTGTGTTAGCCTACACATCTTTTCACCAATACAAAGTGCATCTGCGTTTGCACTTTGTGGGAAGCCAGGCACCTCACGGTCGCCAAAGTTCTCATGTGACCTCATAGTTAAAGTAAAATAAGTATTGTATTGTAGCTAGGTTTAAGAACAATTCTGTATATCTTTAGCCTCAGGGCTGCAGTGAACAATAAATCGACAATCAATATTCATTATATTCATATATTCATATATTCATTATTATTACACACCCACACCCACACCCACACCCACACCCATACACAGGGGAGGTGTGGCAGAGTGGTCTTGCCACTGGACTGGTAATCCAATGGACTCGGGTTCGAATCCCAATATGTCAATGGGAAGATATTATTGGGATGGAATTTGTGCTGTACCTAGTTTCAGTGCATTACCACAGCACACCGAAATACCAAAACAAAATACCCTCATTGTTCCCTGATTAAATAGCATTGTATGAATATTCCCATATTCAAAATATGCTACAGGGGGGCAATGCCTAGTGAGTTAATTGCTCAATAGGTGGCGTTCTGAGAGTGAGGGTCCGAGCCTGGGGAGTGAGACTGTGAAGCACAGAGGCGAAGCAGCTTCGGAGATGGAGTTGGGTTCGAGCCGTGAATAGGTGCTTCGCATGTCTCACTCCCTAGGCTGGAACAAGACCTCACGGGCCTCACCGTGTTCAGCGGTAGAGTGTAAAGGCTATCAGCCTATGCCCAAGAGGGGGTAGGCCTACAGTAGTTGGAATATAGAAGAAAAAAAACACACACACACACCTCCACCCCTCCCTCTCTCTCTCTCACTCTCACTCACTCACTCACTCACTCACTTAATCACTCACTCACTCTCTCTCTCACTCACTCACTCACTCACTCACTCACTCACTCTCTCTCACACTCACTCACTCACTCTCACTCTCACTCTCTCTCTCTCTCTCTCTCACTCATTTTATATAAATCTAGAGTATATCCCTCATCATAACTCTTCTTCCTGTATGGTGGCAAATCTTATCCTTATAATCTATTTGCAAGAGTCACGTTTTTGCATATTTTCCAGGAATGTTTCTCTATGGCTGTCAATGCACAATGTATGAAATTGAATACCGCCCTTAATGATGGTGTGTGTGTGTGTGTGTGTGTGTGTGTGTGTGTGTGTGTGTGTGTGTGTGTGTGTGTGTGTGTGTGAGAGAGGGGTTGTATTTGTGTGTGTGTGTGTGTGTGTGTGTGTGTGTGTGTGTGTTATTACCTCTGCGTGTCATGTATTAGGCTTGTTTACTTGTACTTAAGAAATCTCTCTCTCTCTCTCTCTCTCTCTCTCTCTCTCTGCTTATTAGTATATATATTTGTTTTTGACGGGCTTCCAGAATGTATTATTTGATTCCCATCCTAGAGGTGCCAATTAAATATCCTTTTTTTCGTAATTTTGCATAAATTAATCATCGACAATTTAGCCTAACTATTGAACCTGTCTGTACTCGGCTATAATCAAGCCCTCTTTGTTATATAGACATTCCCCAGACCCTCTCTTTGTTCGAAGGCCGATCGTCAGGTTTTGAAATATCACGCTGACAGACTTTTATTCGGGTATATTGAGCGACGCTATTTGGTGATATTCTAGCGTATATTTTTTTTTTAAACTTTGGAATACAATGTTAAGGGAGCCCACCTCGCTTTTTGTTCTCTTTCTCTCCCTCTCTCTTTGGCTTGTATCCATTCGGCCCCATTCGGCTTACTGTTTTATGACGTTTACCCCCATCCAGGTGTCAATATTTTCCTGGCGAGCGGTAGCGAGCCAGCATATATATATATATATATATATATATTTACAGCAAGCTAAATTTGTACATTTTTCGATAGCAAAATGTCTCCGTCAAAGCCAGATTTCTTTATACAATGATGGCTCGCTATCGCTTGCCATGAAGAAATCGACACCTGGATAGGGATAAACGAGAGAAAGATAAAAACAAAAAGCTGGTGATCCCCCTTTAATAAAGAGAAACGGAACAATCAAACGGAACAATCAAAGGAACAATCAAACGAACAATCAAACGAACAATCAAACGAACAATCAAACGAACAATCAAACTAACAATCAAACGAACAATCAAACGAACAATCAACCGGAACAATCAAACGAACAATCAAACGAACAATCAAACGGAACAATCAAACGTACAATCAAACGAACAATCAAACGAACAATCAAACGAACAATCAAACGAACAATCAAACGAACAATCAAACGAACAATCAAACGGAACAATCAAACGGAACAATCAAACGAACAATCAAACGAACAATCAAACGGAACAATCAAACGGAACAATCAAACGGAACAATCAAACGAACAATCAAACGAACAATCAAACGAACAATCAAACGAACAATCAAACGAACAACCAAACGGAACAAACGAACAATCAAACGAACAATCAAACGGAACAATCAAACGGAACAATCAAACGGAACAATCAAACGAACAATCAAACGAACAAGCAGCAAAAGCAACAACTATTTCTAAGTAAGCTTAAGGGGAGATTTCCACTGGAGGGATTTTTTTTTCTGGACCCCTTTCTCCCTCATGTTTAGCCCCATTGCTTTTGATATTATGAAACGTTTGCCCCATTAGTTTAGCAATTTTAAGAACTTTCACCCCATATTAAGACCTTTCGTGCCATTCAGGTGTCAATTTTAGCCTGGCGAGCGATAGCGAGCCTGTAATTTAAGAGGAACCGGCCTTCGGCCGGGAAATTTTTCTACCGAAAATGTACAAATATATCTTGAAAGGGACTCAAGGGGGTGTAATTTTAAGCTTGATGGAGGTCTAGGGAACAAACTAAATACCTCCCCTTAATATAACTATGTAAACAAACCACAACAATAGCAAAATATACCATCAATCTATCTATCTATCTATCTATTGCCACATGCCTTGAATCGCGAAGGGGTGTCCACGAATGAATCACCTCCAAGAAGATAACCCAGTAAATGATAACACAGATGGAAATGCAATAACTATAAAACCACTTCATCACAACCATATATATATACTGAATGAAAATAACCAGCAACACGTATTAAATATCAAGAACATCACAACCAATCACTCGCATAGACAATAATACCAGGGCGAATAACACCATGACACTGCATACACATTTATATAATCCAGTAACTACAATTCACGCAAGCCTATTTTTGTCTGTAACCGATATAAAGGCAATGTTACACGAGCGATTCAAATGGAACTCCCAAACACCGCCGATGGTTGGTTGCCCACTGCGTCAATCCTAATCCTAATCCCTCATTTGGGAGTCTATTTGGTCAATCATAAAAGTTCTGATTGCTGGAAGGAATACTCGGAATACTCTATGTAAATCAGACCCGGTCCCTCTATCATCCCTTCATGAATACCGGTACAAACCCGGACCAGGCTTAAGGGGGATCGAACGAGACTTTGAATCTTATGGCCTTTGATGTTAGTGGTTATTATGCCTTGACACTCCAGATCAAGCTTAAAGGAGGCTAAACGGGACTCTGAGCCTTATGACCATTGTTGATAGTGGTTATACTACCTTGAAGCTCTCGACTACACAATGACGCGCAGGACTCTGAACCTTATGGCCTCAGGTGATAGAGGACATGTTACCTTGATTCTCCGGACCACACAACGCACATAACTCTGAACCTTATGGCCTCAGGTGATAGAAGACATATTCCCTTGATTCTCTGGACCACACAATGACGCGGGCTCGTGGCACGCGCAGCTGTCCCACCACCACAGTTGCCGATCCTCTCCCGATACCAAACAAAATACCAAAGTGAAATAACGCGTCCAGAACCATACCCATTTCCCTCGAGTATGTAAAAATAGCCAGTTTGAGGCTTGGGGACTCGAAATTTTGGATACGTCAAGGAGAATGTTAAAAAATACGATTGTTTTTCCCAGACTAGCCAACAGAATTCCAGGTGCACGTGTCTGAGGCTGCAAGTTCATCCCATCAGCCGCCCAGCATCACAGGAAAAAAAAAAGACAAAAAAATCCACCTACCGCCAATCATTCACGGAAACTACTGGTGCCGAGATACAGTTAGGGCAAAACTCTTGAACATTCCTCTATAACTCACAAACGACAAGAGTGCCATATTATTGGGGTTGGGTGTGAGAGGGATCTGCCTTGTGTGGGCCAATCGGTTTTCTGCAGATTCCTGTGTTCTTATTTTAGTAATCAAGCTAATATTTCTACCATTTGGGAAGGGTCAGTCACGGAATAGGTGAGAACATTTACAGATAATTTGGTCTAGCCCTATTTGAATGTTGGATATTGGGGTTGATGACTTCTAGCCCACCTACTTGGAACAGGGTATAGCAAGGTTATCAAATCAAAACACAAACAGCGCCAGATACGTTTACAATAGGTCAAGAGATAGTAATGAATGATGAAAATCGCTAGAATAAATGCCGCAATCTGTGGAATATCACTTGTGGAACTCTGAATGTTAAATAATACTGTTACAGCTTTCAAGGCTTGGTTATATCGGGTTTTAATAAGATACATAATCATATTCTATACTTTCGGTATGTACTGTAGGTTTCAAATGTTAATTCACTAAATTAATTACTGAACTCTGGAACTCTCTCCCTGAATCTATCCTTCCCTCATTCTATGGCTTAAATTGCTTCAAAATCCGTGTCTCTAAGCAATTTGGCTCGAACATTTCTTGATTTTGGCCCTGTCATTCTTTCAACTCTGGGGGAGGCACTCGCCACAGGCAGGTTTGCCTTTTGTCTCCCTCATCCACATAGAAAAGACAAATACCTTAACATTATATTTACATTGTTTTATTCTTTATTATAAGGTCCTGATGATTGCATATGAATAATTCCCAATCACCTACCAATTAGAAAAGAACAAAGATAAACAAATGATATACCGTAGTCCTCCTACTATTTACCCCGCGATGAGAGCATGACTTGTGCCTGTCATTAAACTCTGTACATATCTTGAGCTTGGATAAACAGTGGCCACGTTCCAATTTGCATGGTCTCAAACTCCTTGCTGTCTGGGAATGGAGATCATCCAGGTATTATCAGAGGCCTTTTTTTTACCTCTCTCTAGAACACTTGGATCACACAGGCTGGGTGCTCAAGCCTTAACTCTTATTATTATCATTCCTTCGTCTATTTGGAGTTAATGACCTCTCTCATTTTGAGCTATATGTATACCTAGTTAGGCATATATGAATCTCCAGGGAAATCTTGAATAGTGTATATATATATTATTTGTTTATGTATTCACATGTTTATTGTGAAAGGTTGCATAGATGAAAGATGAAAGCTCAAATCGGATATACCATACTGTTCCTTCCCCTTCCCTTCCCCTTCCCTTCCCCTTCCCTTCCCCTTCCCTTTCCATATAATTCTTCCTCCTCCTTCCTCATCCCTCCTCCTCCTCCTTCCTCATCCCTCCTCCTCCTCCTTCTTCCTCATCCCTCCTCCTCCTCCTTCTTCCTCATCCCTCCTCCTCCTCCTTCTTCCTCCTCCCTCCTCCTCCTCCTTCTTCCTCATCCCTCCTCCTCCTCCTTCTTCCTCATCCCTCCTCCTCCTCCTTCTTCCTCTTCCCTCCTCCTTCTCCTTCTTCCTCCCTCCTCCTCCTCCTCCTTCTTCCTCATCCCTCCTCCCTCCTCCTCCTTCCTCATCCCTCCTCCCTCCTCCTCCTTCCTCATCCTCCTTCTTCCTCATCCCTCCTCCTCCTCCTCCTTCTTCCTCATCCCTCCTCCCTCCTCCTCCTTCCTCATCCCTCCTCCCTCCTCCTCCTTCCTCATCCCTCCTCCCTCCTCCTCCTTCCTCATCCCTCCTCCTCCTTCTTTCTCATCCCTCCTCCCTCCTCCTCCTTCCTCATCCCTCCTCATCCTCTTCCTTCCTCATCCCTCCTCCTCCTCCCTTTCCATTCAGCCACCGTTGCCTATATGAAGGAGCCGCCAGAACTAACACTGAAGTAACCTCCTTGTTCCCTACCGATCTCCTTCCCTCAGACACCGGTAAAAACTCCGGGCCAGTAAGGGTATAAAAGTAGAAGAGTAGAAGAGTATATTAAGAGGTGATCTAGACACCTTGCCACTCAACACATCTCACCACTCCATCCTTATTCTTAAATCAATAATCTAGTCTGACTGACGAACCGACTCATTTTCAATCGACAAAACTTGAACTTGGCCCTAATTCACCTTGATTTAGGGTGAAAGGGGGGGGGGGGGGGGAGGGGACACTTGTTACAGGCATATTAGCCCTTTGTCTCCTTCATATATAAATATATAGAACTCGTTAATATGTTTTAGTAGCAAACATGGTGCTCTTTATATAAACTGTTTTCACTTTACAGAAAACGTGAAATTACTATGTCTATGCATTCTATTAATGCCATTTTTTCATAAATGGCAAGCTATTCCGTTACACAATCTTGGAAATAGCCAAGTAATCAAGATGGAGACATGACAATTTACCTTAAGTTAAGATAAAACAGATTAAAGGTATGGCATGTCCCAGGTGGCAATGTGTCCAGGTTGTGAAGTAAACCAAACAAACTATATATATAGGTATGGTATGTCCCAGGTGGCGATGTGTCCAGGTTGTGAAGTAGACCAAACAAACTATATAGGTATGGTATGTCCCAGATGGCGATGTGTCCAGGTTGTAAAGTAAACCAAACAAACTATATATATAGGTATGTCCCAGGTGGCGATGTGTCCAGGTTGTAAAGTAAACCAAACAAACTATATATATAGGTATGGTATGTCCCAGGTGGCGATGTGTCCAGGTTGTAAAGTAAACCAAACAAACTATATATATAGGTATGGTATGTCCCAGGTGGCGATGTGTCCAGGTTGTAAAGTAAACCAAACAAACTATATATATAGGTATGGTATGTCCCAGGTGGCGATGTGTCCAGGTTGTGAAGTAAACCAAACAAACTATACATATAGGTATGGTATGTCCCAGGTGGCGATGTGTCCAGGTTGTGAAGTAGACCAAACAAACTATATAGGTATGGTATGTCCCAGATGGCGATGTGTCCAGGTTGTGAAGTAGACCAAACAAACTATATATATAGGTATGGTATGTCCCAGGTGGCGATGTGTCCAGGTTGTGAAGTAGACCAAACAAACTATATAGGTATGGTATGTCCCAGATGGCGATGTGTCCAGGTTGTGAAGTAGAGGAGTTGGGCGTGTCCAGGGGGCGGTGACTGGCTTGTTATCATTACAGACACTTCATTATACCGGGGTAAACAAAAGATTAGATGATAAAATACATATTTATTTAACTCTTGCTCATAGATTATTTACTAGATATGTATTAATGTTCTGTTCATATCAGTGTTGCATATGTGAATAAAGTAATATATAAATATTACATACCTTTCTTTAGTTTAGCTTGTTCGTTGTTAATAGTAAAATAGCAATGTGTGTAATTGTGACCCTTTCAGTAACATACATTTTTGTTTTAATTTTTTTAATTTTTTTCATTTTTGTGGTGATAACTTTATACGATTAAATGCAGTTTAGGGTGGACTTCTCGCAATAATACGGAACACAAACACAACTAGTTTCCTATTTGATATCATTGGATTCGAACCAAACTTCATGAAAACGTCAAATAAGTCAAAATAAAATGTAAAAATGCGTCAGTGATAGGATAAACATTTAGGTAATAATTTCTTTCAAATTTTAGTTTATTTTGGCAACACTTTTTAGCAAGTAAAAGTGAATATTCCTATAATCTTAAACAATACATAATAATAATAATAATAATAATAATAATAATAATGGCGTAATGCATAAGTTCGCGGAATTTCGATGCGAGGATCCTAGGTTCGAGTCCTTGGAGTGCCACATATATTTGTTGATTGCATTAATTGAGTTTAGAAGTGAATTGGTTGGTGGAAAACAATATAATAAATAATAATATACCATGTTAATATAATAATATACCATGTTAATATAATAATATACCATGCTAATCATTCAGTTTTGAATGATAAGGCGTCAGTGAAGGGTGAAATTTGTCTGGAATCGGGCGTGTTCATCCCGTAGAATTATTACATTTCGAGAAAAGTTAAGAGGGTAACTCATCAAAACGACCGGCACACTTCCAAACGGCCCGTACAGTCTTATTAAGGGAGCCCACCTCGCTTTTTTCTATTTCTCTCCCTCTCTCTTTGGCTTGTATCCATTCGGCCCCATTCAGCTTACTGTTTTAAGACGTTTACCCCCATCCAGGTGTCCATATTTTCCTGGCGAACGGTAGCGAGCCAGCATCTATATATTTTTGTTTTGACAGCAAGCTAAATTTGTACATTTTTCGATAGAAAAATGTCTCCGGCGAAGTCGGATTTCTCCATACAATGCTGGCTCGCTATCACTCGCCAGGAAGAAATCGACACCTGGATGGGGAAAACTTCTTAAAACAGTTGACTGAATGGGGCCGAATGGATACAAGCCAGGGAAATAGAGAAAAGGAGAGAAATATAAACAAGCCGGGTACCCCTCCCCCCCCCCCCCCCCCCTTAAGCAACATAGGTTAAGTTAGGTTAAATTATGCTAGCCTTGGTTAGTTAAAGTTAGTCATGTATGATAAGATTAGCTTTAGTTAGATTAAATTGAGTAAGGTTAGAATAAGTTGAGTAAGGTTAAACTACACTGAGTGAGGCTAGATTAAATTGAGTGAGGTTAGATTAAATTGAGTGAGGTTAGATTACATTGAGTGAGGTTAGATTAAATTGAGTGAGGTTAGATTAAATTGAGTGAGGTTAGAATAAATTGAGTGTGGTTAGATTAAATTGAGTGAGGTTAGATTAAATTGAGTGAGGTTAGATTAAATTGAGCGAGGTTAGATTAAATTGAGTGAGGTTAGTTTAAATTGAGCGAGGTTAGATTAAATTGAGTGAGGTTAGATTAAATTGAGTATAGTTAGAATAAATTGAGTGAGGTTAGATTAAATTGAGCGAGGTTAGATTAAATTGAGTGAGGTTAGAATAAATTGAGTGAGGTTAGATTAAATTGAGTGAGGTTAGAATAAATTGAGTGAGGTTAGATTAAATTGAGTATGGTTAGATTAAATTGAGCGAGGTTAGATTAAATTGAGTGAGGTTAGATTAAATTGAGTGAGGTTAGTTTAGGAGACTTAGTCCTTTCTGGTTGTGGCTGTTTTAGCGTGTGACTATTTTTTATTTGAGTCCATATGGAGTTAAGGGGAGGCAGACCTTATTTCTGGACCCCCTTCTCCCTAATGTTTAGCCCCACTAGTTTTGAGATTTTAAGACGTTGGTTCCATTAGTTTGGCGTTTGTATGACCTTTCACCCCATTTCTTTGTCAATATTAGGACCCTTCGTGCCATTTAGGTGTCGATTTTTTCCTGGCAAGCGATAGCAAGCCTGTAATTTTAGAACATTTTTCTACCGAAAAATGTACAAATCGATCTTGTTTTTCTAAGGTTGATGGTGGTCTAGGGCGGTAACTAAAGAAAACACAAATGAATACATTAATTAATACACCAAACAAACAGTCACTGTCCCCTTAATATGAGTGGCTATGTTTTCAGTGAATATATATTTCCTTCATCTACTCTTTAACCCTATTTGGTCCGAGGAAGATCCTTTTGATGTTCCCCTGCTTCGTTCCATTATCTTGGAGATTCTAAGACGTTTCATCCCACTAGTTTGACGATAATAAAACACTCAGGTGTTGATTATTTCTAGAAGAAACTGCCTTCGGTCAGGATAACTCTCTATCGAAAAATGTACACATTTAGCTTGGAGGGGTTCTGGGTGGGCACGTTTTTAGTTTGAAGGAAGCCTGGGAAGGCATTTTTGTCAGACTAGAGGACAAACTAAAACATATTGCTCGAAATTGGCAAACTCATGGATAATTGGCAAACTCATGGATAATTGGCAAACTCATGGATAATTGGCAAACTCATGGATAATTGGCAAACTCATGGATAATTCTAAACAAATAATTAAACATATTATCATAACCCACAAGAGGTCGGACCAGATAGTATTAACCCTATATAATGATTAATACGAATAATTAATAGCTTATATATATATACAGTATATATTATACCCTATTATACAATTCAAAATGGCCTGATCCCTGTGTTCTAAAGTGATCTGGACTCTCTACCCTCCTAGTTCATATATATATAAAAAAAAAACAAGAACAATGCAAAAAAGAAGAACAACAACAAAATCTGCCGCAGTAAAAATAATAGTGACTGGGAAAAAAAAACCTCTGGCGGTAAATAAATAGAGCCCGGGTTGTCTTAAGGCGACGGGATGAAAAATATAAGGGGGTAGTGCTTGTTTTTTGAGTCTATTTATTTGTTTATATATATATATTTTTCAGTTTCTTCGCTAGATATCCATCAAGCCTAAACAAAACAAAATACCCCCTAGACCCCCTTTCAAGATAATTTTGTACATTTTTCGGTAGCAAGATGTCCCTGCTGAAGACCGGTTCCTTCTAGAATTTCAGGCTCGCTATCGCTTGCCAGGAAAAAATCGACACCTAAATGGCTTGAAAGGTGTTACTATTGACAAAGCAAGGTGGCGAAAGGTCTCAAAATCGCCAAACTAATGCAACGAACGTCTTCAAATCTCAAAATCATGCGCTAAACGTGTGGGAGAAGGGGTTCCAGAAAAAGCGACTACCTCCCCCTATTAAAGGGATCCTTAGGTGTTTATCATAAGACAATATGTACACACAACCTGCCGAGATGTAGTATAGATCTCGGGTGTAAAAAAAAAAAAAAAAAAAAAAAGAGAGAGAGAGAGAGATAAAAAAAGAGAGGGAGCGAGAGAGAGAGATAAAAAAGAGAGGGAGAGAGAGAGAGAGAGAAAAAAGAGAGGGAGAGAGAGAGAGATAAAAAAGAGGGAGAGAGAGAGAGATAAAAAAGAGAGGGAGAGAGAGAGAGAGAGAGAGAGAGAGATAAAAAAGAGAGGGAGAGAGATAGATAGAGATAAAGAGAGAGAGAGAGAGAGAGAGAGAGAGAGAGAGAGAGAGAGAGAGACTCTTATCACTATCGAAGCCTCAGTCTCTTTTGTACTCCTTTGTACTCTTTAGTATGCCATGGCGTGTGTATATATTTAATTTATGTTCTGGCTATTATTAGACGATTTTATTAAGATAGGAATAAGAGGGTGTAATGGAGACAACCTGTACCCCTATTAGATTGCCAGACGGTCCCAATAAACTGAATACAATCGTCCAGTGATAGTCCCAATAATTTAAAGTGATGCCCTCGTATACTAAAGGGGCCACATTTTGTATGCTAAAGCCTGATTCAACTAATTATGCAAATCATTTTCCTTTGCTGCATATAATTGTTCTGAAGGAAAATACGAGCTGAAGGCAAGACACTTAAGAGCATGTTCTTATTTGCAATGGTAATTATGTTCTTTTAATTAACCCCTTCTGTACCAGCGACGTCCTTTTAGTTCTTCCTAGCTAGATTTAGACGATGTTATGATGCTTAGGAAGGATATTTGGTAGCTAAATGAATTCGTTGAGTTGAATACAATCGTCTAATAGTTGCCAGAATATAATGACAAGGACGTCACCGGTATAGAAAGGGTTAGGGCAATAATTAGTCTATATTCGTCTATAAATATACTGTCGACTTTCGCTGAAGGGTTAGGCTATTTTCGTAATTCTTCCATAATATATGATTCCAAGCTTTTTAATCCGTTATGCACGTGATATGAAGGCTAACCAATATCAATCAAAACTATCACCATTATTTTGTTAATATATGCAGTACTTTCTTCACCCTCAACTCCAGTCACTCACTCTCTCGCAATAAAAAATATAAAAATAATATATACTGTATATAATTATATACTGTACAGTAGCCTATATATATATATATATATATATATATATATATATATATATATATATATATATATATTATATGTAACTAGTATCTATCATAGCCTATATTCAATCTGCATAGCAAAATGGGCAGAATAAAGTATTTTATCTACCGTATTTATCTATTTATTATTTGATATTCCGACTTTATTAAGGCCAGAGGATATGTAATTATGACCTGTTTATATTATTATATTTTTTCACCAACCAACTTCACTTCTAAACTCAATTAATGAAATCAACAAATACATGTGGCACTCCAAGGACTCGAACCTAGGATACTCACACCAAAATTCCGCGCACTTATGCATTACGCTATCAAGACAATTTGCCACAATATACGTAAATTCCCACTATCTTTGCAGTATGTATCAATGAACACATTTTATAAGAAGCTCTTGAATTGATCTACTTTTTATTCGCTGTTGAAAGATAAATTAGATATGCCTAAATATACATATAAGTATTACTCGCTGCGAAATTAATCACATTAACCTAATCATTCATATAATTTTATTTATTGACTTGTAAGTTTGAATAAAACAGAAGAGAGAAAGGAAAACAATGGGTAACGCTAAATTTAGAGTACCCTTTTAAAAGTTAAATCAACTGATTTTCTCAATGCCATCCGATATACCGGTATATATATATTTTTTTTTTCTTTAATACATACGAGGTTGAAAGAAATGGCAATTTCTGCGTTGGAAATTTTATTATTCAAAGTTTCCAGGTCTCTGTTGAGTTTTCGCTGGGTGGCAGGAAGTAGATGAATGAGATGAGCAAAATTCATGGTGGTATATATAGAGGGTGGAGGATCAGAGGAGGCGCCTCCTCTGATCCTCCACCCTCTATATATACCCTTCCTGTTTACCTTTTATATCATTCTACCCTTACTTGATAATGCTGGTTGTCCAGTGAAACGCGTCGTATATCCTGATGATCATGTACATTTATGTAACCCTGTACCACCATGAATTGTTTTCATCTCATTCATCTACTTCCTGCCACCCAGCGAAAACTCATCAGAGACCTGGAAACTTTGAATAATAAAATTTCCAACGCAGAAATTGCCATTTCTTTCAACCTCGTATGTATTAAAGAAAATATATTACCTGGCTTTACCAACATATATATATATATATATATATATATATATATATATATATATATATACTGTATATACAGTATATACAGTATATATAGTATATATATATATATATATTATTCATATCACTTACTATTAATTACCTATTATTGCTAATAAAAAGGAAATGTAAACAATGATATCAAAGTAAACAAGCTGAAGGTGCAAGATCATGGCATACGGTACCGGAGGGGGCGATGACCCCCCCCCCCCACCCCCCGTGATAACAAAGGATCAATAACCACACGCCAGCATCATCACCACTCCAGGAAACACACCTATATCGATTACTCCCTCATGTTTAGCCCCATTGTATTTTCGATTTGAAGTCGTTCACTCACAATACTTAAGCGATTTTTAGACATTTCGCTCCTTTTTTTTTTTGTCAATTTTAAGCCCGCTATTTAGGTGTCAAATTTGTCCTGGCTAGCGATAGGGAGCCTTCAATATAGGAGGAACTGGCCTTAGGCCAGAGGATTTTTCTTCTGAAAAAATGCACACATTTTAGCTTAGGGGTATTTTTTAAGCTTGAAGGAGATCCAGGAGGTAACTTGAAAAATAAACATATAATTACTATAAAAAAATCACACATATATTTATATATATAATAATTATCAAAACAATTAAATATGTAAATACAATAGTTATAATACTAATTAAAATGTAAAACTTGCAAACTAAACAAACCAAAATTGGGACAAGGACAATATAAAGTCAAATTAAATTATCAAAATCGCTATGTGGAAACAACGCTTACTAAAATGAAAATTATTAAATAAAAGAACACAATCCACCACATAGGGTGTACATTACTACATGAGCAAGTTAATCTGTTTCCCAAGCAAACTAATCGCACATATAACAACGCACTATCGTCACGTTAAAGGAAGTAGTCAAGTTTGGGAAGTCCGGGACGTTCTGGCAAATTTTACTAAACTCTGCATGAATAAAGAAACTACATGTTAAATGTCAAAATATTATTTAAAATCAAATTTGCAACATGACAAGACATTAACAATAGTACAAAATACAAATATTGATAAGATATCTATACTATTACAACATAATATATAAAATACAGTACAGCACTCACTAACGATAGTGCTATCGGGTAGGTACCTGTAAGCATAGCATGCCTCAAGTGACCCCTATCAATAACTACCCTACAAATAACCTACATTTATAGCACAAATAAACTAAGGAAATCGCAAAAGTAAGCAATTGATACTATCGACAATGAATACATATAATATAAAGACAAATAATTGCAAAATATGAAGTAACAACAGATTTAAACAAAGAGTACTCTTTTAACAAGAACAATAAATTTAAAAAATCATCAATAATAATAATAATAATAATAGAAAAAAGAAAAAGAAAAAGATAAACAATAAATACAGACAAAAAGTAAGCAGAGGTTATACAAGAAACTTCAAGTTAAAAATGCTTGATTAAAATTATTGATGTCAAATTTTAGAATACAGTCACAATAATTGACCCTAAAAAGATTAAATTTATGGAACAATTTACTTGCCTCAAAACCTCTGTCCACTAAGAGTCTGTATAGTAACCTAGCTCTAGCCCAAAAGTCATCTACTTTAGTGCAGATTTTACAAAATCTTATTAATTGGGAATAAAAACAATTATAAGTTATTTTACTATCGATATTACTACTAGGGAAAGGAAAGTTTATTACGTTAAAATTAAAATCATCAACTTTGTGATATACTTTAAGTATGCACTGTTCATTAACAATCTCTATATTTATATCAAGAAAATTTTCAACTTTATAATTTACGTTACATTGTGTGAGGGGAATAGAATTAGGGTAAATAAGTTTAGCAACTTGATTAAAATTTAACAAATTGCAAACAAGAATATCATCAATATATCTACTATTATTACTTAACAGTTTAGCAAGTGCTAATTTTTCTGGAATTTTATTTTTCTTGCTACTGTCAACTAAGTCTTTTATATATTTAAATTCTAAAGCAAGCAAGAAAAGTCTGCAATTAGAGGGCTAGCATTTCCACCCATAGGAATTCCTAATATTTGTTTGAAAATGTACGGCCCGAATCTAACATAAGTATTGAAAAGGAGGAATTTAAGGGCATCTTTAAGTTTAGTTCTATCAAAATATACAGAACTAGTGGGAGTAGAGCTAAGTGATGCATTATTAAAATATGTATAAACATTTATGAAATAATTACCATTCCTAACGAACCTGTCAAAGTGCAAATCTATAATAAAGCAAAGCTCTGAATATACTAAATCTAAAGGCAAATTGGTATACAAAGTTGAAAAGTCGAAGCTATGTACCGAGGTAACTTTCGGCATGGTATTTATTTTATCAATAACTTCTAACGAATTGTCAACACTCCAATAATAGTTAATGCCAGTTCTTCTCATGATGGTATTACAATATCTTTTATGAGTACTTTTAATGTATTTTAAGCAATTTACGACTTGTTCTGATAGAGTTTTAGTGGTAGCAAATTTTGCTCCGGCAATAAAGCGATATTTATAAGGTCTTTTATGAAATTTAGGTAACATGTATAATTTTGCAATGCACTTGTTCTTATCAGAAAGTTTAATATCAAATATTATATTTTTCTTGGTATGTTCATCGATTAAGTTATCAATATTCAGATTATTTTGAATTTCATAAACAGAATTACCGCAAATATTTTTACGTAATATGTTACCCTTAATACCCAATTCTTTGTTCATGTTTTCAAGATAAAATTTCTTACATGTGAAGCTATAATTATTGCTGGCTTTATCTACTGTAGTGATTACAAAATGTTTATGTAAATTTATTAAATCAGCTTTAAGCTTATTATAATTATAGTCTATAAAATCTGAAAGATTAAATTCATTTTTAAGCGAGAAAATTGTATTTCTAATTAACTTAATTAATAATTTAGACCATGCTTTATATTATTATACAATAATAATATAAAAGGATCAATAACCACTCACACACACAAAGGATCAATAACCACTCACACACACAAAGGATCAATAACCACTCACACACACAATAGCATCACCCCGTAAATCAACCTGCTCAGTAAACAAAGACATATATCGATTACTGACGGAGATATGATCGTATTTTGGGGGAAGGGCGGGTGGAGGGGTAGTGAGGTTTGGTGGTTGTACTGGACCCCCTTCACCCTCACGTTTAGCCCCATACGTATTGAGATTTCAAGACGTTCGCCATATTAATTTGGCGATTTAGACCTTTAGTGCTATTTAGGTGTAGATTTTTTTTCCTGACGATTAATTTAGCAGGAAGATTTTTCTACCGAAAAGTGCACATAATTTCCTCCAAAGGCCTTGGGGGTATTTAATAAAAAAAAAAAAAAAAAAAAAAAATTGATGAAGGTTTACGGAGGAACTAAACACAAATATAATAACACAAATATTAAAAATTATAATAAACCAAATATATATTATAATGAAACATACCCGGTACCGTAATAACAATATAATAATGCCACACAACAGCATATACCCCCGTGAAACAACCTGCTGGGTACACAAAGCCCTATTATCGATTACCGACAGTGGTGGTGCTCCTATTTAGGGGGGGATCACCTGCTTTTTTATCTGTCTCTCCTTTTCTCTGGCTTGTATCCATTCGGCCCCATTCAGCCAACTGTTTGAAGACATTTATCCCCATTCAGGTGTCGATTTCTTCCTTGCGAGCGATAGCGAGCCAGCATTGTATGGAGAAATACTGCTTCGCCGGAGAAATTTTTCCATCCAAAAATGTACAAGTTTAGCTTGCTGTAAAAACAAAATTTATATATATGCTGGCTCGCTACCGCTCGCCAGGAAAATATTGACACCTGGATGGGAGTAAACGTCTTAAAACAGTAGGCTGAATGGGGCTGAATGGATACAACCCAGAGAGAGAGAGTGAGAAAGAGAGAAAACAACGAGGTGGGCTCTATTAAAGGGTTGTGACTGTAGGTGAGAGTGGGGGTACTAGTAGGGCCCGAGGGAAGCACACACCACGTACCCGCATCATGGTGGCTTTGTTTAGGCTTCGATAATACTGGGGGGGGGGGGGGGGGCGGCATAATAGAGTGTTAACCCCTTCACCACCATTACGTAATTTTCATCATATCCTCGTTACCATTAGACGATTTTCTTTAGCTTGTAATCGACCTATACGGCTCCAATGGGTAAATACGATCTCTTAAACCCTCTTAGTAACATAGGTCGTTCTTAAGCTGCATAAAATCATCTAATTTTAGCCACAATCAAAGGTAAAAAGGTGTCATGGTGCTGAAGGGGTTAAACATTATACTGAAATGAAAGAGACTAAAGGCAAAACTGCCTGTAACGAGTGTCTTCCCCCAAAGTTGAAAGAATGACAGAGAGCCTAATTCAAGGTACGTTTGAGTCAAAATGTCTTGACAAACGGAGCTTGAAGCAGTTTATGTCATAGGATGAGGGAAAGACAGATTGAGGGGGAGAGTTCCAAAGCTTACTTGTTGAGTAGAAGAAAGACTGGGAAAATTGGTCCACTCTTGTGTTAGAGAGCTGGGCAAAATAGGGGTGGAAGTGTGCTTAAGGGGAGACTGGCTGTTTGTTTGGTCTATTAATTCACGTATTCATATATGTTTTTAGTTTCCTTCCTAGACCTAAATCAAGCTTAGAAAAACACCCCCTAGACCCACCTTCCAAGATAAATTTGTACATTTTTCGGTAGAAAACAATTCCAGGCCGAAGGCCGGTTCCTTCTAAAATTAGAGCCTCGCTATCGCTTGCCAGGAAAAAATCAACGCCTAAAGAGCACGAAAGGTCTTAATATTGATAACAACAATTAGGCGAAAAGTCTCCAAATCGCCAAAATAACGGAATAAACGTCTTAAAACCTCAAAACAAATATGCTAAACATGAGGGAGAAGGGGGTCCAGAAAAAGCGAGTACTACCCGTTAAGTACGTTATTTTAAGCTGCCATCTAGTATTTCCTCATTCATGGAATGGTCAATGCCGGCAGCTGGACTGTAGTACACTCGACCAAAAAACAATCCTTACACTAACGCTCTAAACATTCTGGAAGTGGGTCGAAATCTTATGATAATACCTCACAGACGTATGTTTCACCCGATTCATTCCGTTCACACTAGATTATTTACAGCTCACCAGTGTAAAGATTGTTTTTTGGTCGAGTGTACGTGTATCAAAACAATATAGGCTGAATCACACAGGCTCTTATTATGACAAATGATCAGATGTTTATAGTACAGTCGCGCTAATAAGTGATGTCTCGGCACCAAGTATGTTTTGATCAATAATTGCTATCAGCAATATCTAAGCTTCGTTTCTTCATATCGAGTGAAATATACAAACGTGTTCCTACACTTACCCACCCTATTCAACATCTGACAGACATTAATACAGCACAGAGCAAGCCAAACGTAATGACAGCTGGGACATGACTTATTAGCGCCACTGTAAGTTTTATCTGACCATTCTATTTTAAAGTTCTATAATAATTCAGATAGTGTAATGATATCAAAAGCAGACAGACCAACATTGCCGACAATAAAGTATGAGACTTAAGTGTTCGTTCGTGTGACACCATTTTCACAGAGGCAGGTGTCGGGAGCAGGTGTTGGGGGAAATATCATGGCCTTGGAGGTAGATAATTAAATAGGTAAATGGCTGGATAGAAAACAGGTATATACATTGATAGATGGGTATATAGATAAACGGGTATATCTATCTATCTATCTATATATCTATCTATCTATCTATCTACTGTATCTCTCCCTCTCTCTCTATATCTATCTATCTATCTATCTATCTATCTAATAACAAAGTACAAAAAAAAAAAAAAAAAAAAAAACATTACTGATAAAAACAAATGCCATGCTGCCAAAGACATCCTTCATCAATAAGAAATTCCTCTTCTCTAGTTAGTGTAGGGGGATGGATAACGCTGGTGTATAACACACAGCCTCTCCCTACAGCACCACCTCCCACTATCTTCACCCATACTCCCAAAGCACACCAATTTGTATATAACAGTCGACACCTAAATGGCACGAAAGGTATTAAAAATCGCTAAACTAACGGAGCGAACGTCTTAAAATCTCAAACTAATATGATTGAACATGAGGGAGAAGGGGCTCCACAATTCTACCCCACCACGCCCCTTAAACAGGTATTCTCCCAGTTATAGTCATGTGATATATGCTCAGTACAAGGCACCCCTTTATATATATCTGATGACATGTCTATACAAAAAAAAAAAAAAAAAGTGGTAATGGTGGCTCTTCTGTAAATCTAAAATGGCTTACTTAATGGTTCATTTTTGGGGCGATTTTTGCATGTATTCATTATTTTTCTAGTTTCCTCCCTAGACCTCCATCACAATTAAAAAAAAGCATCCATTAGATCCCCCTTCTAGATTAATTTGTAAATTTTTCGGTAGATAAATGTCCCGGCCTTCTTCCAACATTACAGGCTCACTATCGTTCGCCAGGGAAAAAATCGACACCTAAATAGCACGCAAGGTCTAAATATTGACGAATAAATGGGGCGAAAGGTCTCAAAATCGACTAGCTAATGGGGCAAATATCTTAACATCTGAAAACTAATGGGGCCCATCCCCCTTTAAGAATGGGAAAGGGGTGGGACCTATTTTTGTTTTTGTTTTTATACACTACCGGTATACCCTGTGTATTATAGGTAGGCCTGAAATGTTGACTCCTAAACTCTGTAACTCAAAAGCGAATATAGTAATCTAGTTCACTTTTTTACCAATTGAGAAGAGTCGTCCAGGGATTGAGTGTGGAAATGTGCAGTCCATTTGTTCTAGCCCTTTTTGAGTTACAGAGGTTAGAGGTCATGATTTCTGGCCTTCTTATAATGAACAGGTTATAGTGTCGATGGTGCTTGGTGCAAGACGGGTATTGCTGGGTTAACCCTTTGAGTACCAGCGACGTGTGTTATATTATATGCTAGCTACATTTTGTCGATATTATGGAGCTTGGAAAGGATCTATCTATCTATCTATCTATTGCCTGACGCCGTGATCCCCGAAGGGGTGGCCACGAACGAACCGCCCCCATACACCTCTGTCCCCAGTCAGTCGACGCCCCTCCCCCCAACCAGCACCGCCTTCGTTCATGTACTTCCTCACTCCATCCTTCCACCTCTCATTCGGTCTACCTCTCCCTCTCTGTCCCTCCACCTCGCTCTCGTACACCCTCTTAGTCATTCTCTCGCTTTCCATACGTTCCATATGGCCGAACCATCTCAAAAAGGAAGGATCTGTGGTAGTTAAACCTCTCCGACATATGACGCGATTTTGAGCCTATTAGGGATACTTTAAAACCTGTGTTACCATCAGGGGTATTTAGAAACATTTAGTTTAGTTACTTCAACCTCTGCAGTTGTCTTTGAGTTAGCTGTGGGCAGAAAAGCAATTTTGGAGAGGTAATTATAAGAATGAGAGAACTCTATTTCTTATTGCTAATCTGGCAACCTCTGCGTCATATGTGTCTGAAGGGGTTAAAAGGGTTGCTTGAGGTAGTATGAAGCCTTATTATTATTGGTAGAGGTCCTTCCTAAGCTGAATAAAACCATCTAATAGTTTCCAGGAGATGATGAAAAGACCGTCCCTGGTACCGAAGGGGTTAAAGGGGGAGGGGGGATGGAGAGGGGGGGGGGGGCAGCTGCTACGTTGGAGAGGGGGATGCTATAGTCTATTCAAGATAATTAGGCCAACACTCTTGACCACTATCCTCTGTAACTCTAACAATGCTAGAGCAAAGAGACTGTTGATTCGTACACCTATTCCCTGGCTGACTCTTCCCAAATGGTATAAATAGTAGCTCGGTTACTCCAGTCTTGATAGCGTAATGCATAGTGCGCGGAATTTCGATGT